>CM044437.1:82407446-82457125 GCA_024363595.1 Xenopus borealis
CCCCCCCCCCCAACTGCTATTATCAATCGTATATACGCACTCCTCCATACATCACTCAGTATCTTCACTTCCCCATAATTTGAACAGACGTATACAACTATGTTTTACAAACTAGCCTCTGTGTTTTTAGTTGTTTTTTCTCCCGTTCCACATTGCCTGATGAAGCAGGAAATGCCTGCGAAACGTGTTGCAATACGTTTTTTGAATAAACTATTACAGAAAATTACTAATTTTGTTGGTGTCTGCTTGGAGGAGGTAAGTCCACTACTACCTCCTCTGAATTACCCATTGGGTTTTTAAGTGTTTTTAGCTAATTTTATCCTTTTGGCGCCTCTTTTGTCTTACTAGGCAAATTGTAGTGGTAACTAACTGGAAGTTACTATTCTACTCTGCAGGGATTGTTCAGTCTTTCAGTGGTTCTACACATTTCTCCCTCTGCTTTACCAACAAGAAGTAGGGTCATGATTATGTATATTTCTTTATCAAGTTACTTTGAATTTTAACGTTTCCACAAATCAAAAAGAAAGAAAAAAATGTAATTGATAAAGTAATTGGAAAAATTGAAATCTCACATTGGGATAGACATTGTCAATTTCCCAGATGTCATGTGACTTGTGCCTGCACTTTAGGAGGGAACTGCTTTCTGGCAGGCTGTTTTTCCTTCTCAATGTAACTGAATGGAATGCAGTGGGAGATGGGTTTTACTATAGAGTGCTTTTCTTAGATCTACCAGACAGCTGTTATCTTGTGTTAGAACAATGGGAAGGTAACCAGATAACTGCCCCTGTTAGGCGGGGGGGGGGGGGGGGGGGAGAATGGGGTATCACTCCAACTTGCAGTACAGCAGTAAAGAGTGATTGAAGTTTCTCAGATGACTTGGGGCAGCTGGGAAATTGACAATTTCTAGCCCCATGTTAGATTTCAAAATGAATTTTTTTTAAAATATTTTTTGCTCTTGAGAAATGGATTTCAGTGCAAACAGCACTATTAACGGATCCATTTTGAAAAAAAATTTTTTCCCCCAGGACAGTATCCCTTTAAATATTTTCTCTTCTTGTATGTAGGACATTATAGCTTCAGTTATTTCTGAAGCAACATTTTTCCCCCACTATTTAGGTCAGCTGTCTTTCTTAGGACTTGGGGAGGGGGGGAATTAAAGGGGTGGGAGGAAGATTGTATTGGAATAGTAGGATTTCTCAGTGAGTCAGCACAGAGTAGCAGACCTGGTAGATGTTCAGTGAGCCATGGGGACCATATTTTTAGATTAGATTTATTTTAACTTCAAAAGTTAACACAATCCAAATAAAGTATGCTTACATTTACTTTTAGCTATACATTTAAACAGTGTTCTACTTATGTGCAATGGCAGTTGTGCATAGGTTACTTTGCACCAGCCTAACATTACAGCTTGTCAATGATCAAGGACTTAAACTTGGAAAGGGTCTGAGACACTCGCATGCTCAGTGGGCTCTGAGCAGCTGTTCAGCAGCCAAGCACACCGGTTCTGTGTAAATCTGTACAAGCTACTAATCAGCCTTAAATTTGATATTTATATTCTATGTATACTGTATTTCAAGTCAGCCCCCAAGTTCAGTAAGAGACAGCAGTACAGAGCATGTGCAGTGAATTGGTAGGAAAGATGGGGAGCTACAGAGGCATCTTTGGAGACACAGATCTTCCCCTGCTAAAGGGCTGTGGTTGCCTTGGGCTGGTACAGAAATACAAAACCTAATGGACAGCATTTCCTGCCTATTCCTTTAGTTAATCTTTAGTTCTCCTAACTTATAAGTTTGCTTAGGCTATTCTAGAATGTCTTACCAACTTTTTGACTTAGGATTTAAATGGAGGCAACTGACTCAAAGAGCAACAAATTTAATGCTTTGTCAATTTTAGAGTTACTTTACTTTCTATTTAGGGGCACTTAATATTCCAGCCTTTCAAATCACTGCCTTTTTGCTAGAGTAATAAGCACCATAGCAGTTTTTTTCTTCAAAACTGGAAAGCTGAAAATTTTTTAAAAATTTCAAAAGCCAAATAAGGAGCAATTTCAAGTTGCCCAATAGTATCATACTTAAGTTTCTGACTGCAAATAACCCCTTTAAGCATGAAGATGTTCAAAGTACAACTGCAGGGTTCTTAAACCAGTCACTATTTATATTCCCTTGCAAAATTTAAGTTTTTTTATACAAATGACAGCACTTTTGTTGTATATGTTAAAGTGCCCATGTTGGCTAGTGTATGTTGGACAAACTTTAATAGGTACAACAGAACACATGTCCATGATTAATAAAAGCAATCAAGCAGTTGCAAATCACTTCCTTCAGGCCACTGGGTACAACAATTGAAATATCAGATAACAGATAGTGTCCCTAAAACACAGGGGTGAGGATACAGTGAAATGGTTACTCAAAAAGGAAGCAAGATAGATTTGTAGATTGGAAACATTAACATTTTTTTTAAAGCAATAGTTTTCATTCTTCATTCTATTTGGTATTAAGAGTTTTAATTGCTTTGTATGCATTTTTTGTAGGGATTTTTCCCCACAGCAAAGTCTTCAAGAAAATTTTATGGACTTTAAGAAAAAAAAAGGACTTCAAGATATACAGTCGTACCTATATATAATGGATTGCACTTGATACAATGTTTGAAGCAATACGATTGTTGTAACTTAAACTATTAGGGGTTGCTGATACAATGTTTAACTGTTAAAATAACTGCACATGTGCTGCTGAGGTAACTTGATAAGACCGATGATGTTTTTGAGTATTTGGGTCAGAGCCCATGTTCTAATAAAGACGTTTTAAAGTAATCCTTTAATGGTGCCGTCAATGATAACCAAGACCTTTATGAACAAGTTGGAGGTGGAAATGGTGGGACTTGCAGCAGACTGAAAGAAAATAGGAGTTTTTTTTTTTTTTTCCTGACTAAACAACCTGTTCAAGAAGTCAAGACTAACCTTATGGTACAGTCCAGATTTCCACAATTACCAAACTACTCATTATAAGCTTTTATAAGGAGCCTTTTCCTTTAACAGTAACTAGGAATGCACCAGGATTCAGCTTTTCAGCAGGATTCGGCCAAATCCTTCTACCTAGCTTAGCTCGAATCCTAATTTGCATATGCAAGTTAGGGCCAGGGAGGGAAATCACACGACTTTGGCACTAAACAAGTAAATGCTTTCCCCTTCAGCCCCTAATTTGCATATGCATATGCAAATTAGGGTTTGCTATTCGGCCAAATCTTTGGAAAAGGATTGGGGGGGGGGGGGGGGGGGGGGGGAATTCGGTGCATATACAACAGTAACACAAGCTAGTCAAGACCACTTACTGAAGTCAAGGTGGAATTTGAGGAGCAGCTTAGTTTGTAATCTGAAAAGTTAAACATGAAGTAAGCCATACAGCACTTCACAATAACAGCTTACCGTGCCAGTTCAAGAAGACCCATTCCATATGAATAGAAGGCTTCAGCACATTCATCTGCAGTCTCACCATACTTCTTTGCACTATAAACAAATACTCTAGATTATCTAGCAATACAGTTTGGCAACAAATAACACCATTTTATAAGACCACAAGTAGCATAAAGACAAGTTTTTCTTAGGAACAATCTGAAGTGTTTGGCGTTTTTCTCCAAAAGAAGTCTGTGCTTTTCAATTACTTTCCATTATTTATTTTAGTTTTTCCAAAATCCAAGTTAAACAGCTCTGGTGTTTGAGTCTGGCAGCACAGTAATTCAGGTGCAGAGCCTAAATGGTTATAATTTTGCAACATTTAGTGGATACATTTCTTAGCAGCATCTGGAGTATTAGCCATTGTATCAATTCTAAGAGCTCCCTTTAGTGAAACTCAAGGATTTTGCTCAGCAGGAACAAAGATAAGAAATGTAGCAACTAATGTATCAATTTAGAACAGTATACAGGGTCAGTGACCACCCCAGAGCAGTTTTAGAAGGTGAAAAATTACACTTTAATATTCGAAAAACGGTCACAAAATAAAGAAACTGGAAGTTGCCATTTCTAGTGAACTATTTGAAAACAACTAGTTGTAATCATTCTGTACTCACAGAAGGCTGCTGGCTTCTTGAAATGATATCACAGCAGAACGCACATCCTTCATGACAAGATGTCTTTGGCCAGCACCCATCAGTCTCTTTGCTTCAGTGTCTATGTCCATTCTGGGGGGGGGAGAAAGGGGCGCAAGGTTAACTTTTTAGCATTTTTCCAGCAATAGCCATCTAGGAGTATTAAAGTCCATAGAATTTACCCATCAGCCTGGTCTGCAGAAGTTGAAGGAGCAGTGATTGTATCCTCTTTTCTACAAAAACAGAATTATGGAGATAAGATGCCATTTGCAAAAAAGTTGCTATACACTTTGCACATCTCTTTAGTCAGTAGACAGAACAGGAGACTAAATATTATAAGCTGCAAGTAGCAGGTTATTTCAGAATGTACAATGTCACATTTAAAAGGATATAAGCAGCCACTGAGCCTATGAACAGTACACCGCCCAAGTAGGCTTTGTAATATCAAATATTGTAGCCAGTAAAACATACCATGTGTTAGGACATTCATACTCTGAATTTAACCCTTCTGCTCAGAGCAGGCAGAGGGAACACAACTCAACATTGGAGCAAAATTCCATTTCTTTTGAGAGAAACTAAATAAGCTTATTAGCAGTTGTTTGGAAGCAAAGCACAAAATTGTTTGTCTGTTACATAAATGGATGCTAAAGTTTTCAATATACAATAACTTCTACAGATGAGCCAGTCCCCAAGACTAGGAAACAAGCTGCCCAGAGCATGTCTAGGAATCTGCAAACATCAGGGCGAGCTACTGGGGAATCTTCAGAGGAAGAAGTCAATTTCTAAATTGCTGTGGAGGCATTGGAATTTTGGGGGAAAAAAAAAAAAATCTGTAGCCTCTTCAGTCTCTTTATTAAGCTTCAGCTCTCCTTAAAGTACCAGAAACAAAAAAATGAAAGGGTTTTACAATAATGAAAATGTTTAGTGTTGCCGTGCACTGGTAAAATTGATCTGTTTGCTTCAGAAAAACTACAATAGTTCACAGAAGCAAGCTGCTGTGTAGCAATGGTGGAGATTGGAAAAAAAGGCTATATGGTACAAGTTAAATCATGGCTAACAAATAACATTATGCTCTGCACAACTTGTCATGTAGCCCAATCTTTTTCTCCTTTGAATGGCTGCTCCCATTGCTACACAGCAACTTCATTATATAAACAATAGTAGTGTCTGAAGCAAACAGCAGTTTTACCAGTGCATGGCAACACTGCATTATATATTTTTAATTACTTTAAAGGGGAATTCAACCACTTCCATTGAACTTAATGAACTTTGGGCGCATACACAGTAGTACAAACCGGCAAATGCGTCTTACAGTGCATGACTGCCAATTGCTGAAGGGAAGAAGACTTTGCTGTAGAAGATGGAGCCCAGACTGGAGTGGACCTGCACGGATGGGTAAGTAGCGACTTGGGGGCATTTGCCCCGGGGGAGAGTGTTGAGTGTGGGAGGGGATGAATTCTCCTTTAAGGGTAAGGACACACGAGGCGATTTATCGCCAGCGTTTTTAAAAAGCAAATCGCGGCGACATGTCGCTCGTTTTGTCTCAGCACAAAACCATATGAAAGACGCCAGCTACTGTGCACACAGCGCGTTTGTGAATCGCCTGTAGCTCCAAAACGCACTGAGACCCTTTTCCGAGTGATTCATCAGAAATAGCATGTACTTAGAAAAGCACTGAAATCTCCTAGACACGCGCACACACACAGATAAGTAGCAGCGATTGTATTCAAATTACACTGCGCAATGACGCAAGAACGTAAAGGCGCAGGAATACAAAGACACTAGGTTACAGCGGGAAGCACAAACGCTCGAGGAGAGACGCCGAGACAACACGCCGAACAAACACTCGGATGAAAACACGCTGGAAAATGCCTTTTTTGAAGCACTTTTTTGATAGACAGGCTAATTGAGCTGGTTGAGGAACGCCGAGAGCACGTGGGTGGAGCACGTACCGCACAGAGCAATGGGATACAAATCACTGTGCAAATTGTCGCTGGGAATCGCCTGTACGAAAAAGACGATCGCCTTGTCACCGCGATTTGTTTTTTAAAAACGCTGGCAACAAAACGCCTCGTGTGTCCTTACCCTAAAAACAATTTTTTTTGATGTTACAGTTCCTTTAAGCTTTGCCATTTGATTTTGTTTTGAGTTTGTGGTTTACACAAAATGTGTGTTTCAGGACAAGGCACCAAAGCCACTACACAGGTGTAAAGGGCAGAAAGGGCTACACAGCGCAATAAGCTAGCACAGAGTACAAGGAAAGTCATGGTATTAAAGTGGTGGTTCACCTTCAAGTTAACTTTTAGTATATTGTAGAAGGGCCAATTCTAAGAAACTTTTCAATTGATCATTATTTATTTTTCATAGTTTTTTAATGATTTGCAATTTTCTTCTGTTTCTTTGCAGCTTTCAAATAAGGGTCACAGACACCATCTAAATACAAATGCTCTGTAAGGCTACAAATGTATTGTTATTTCCACTTATTCTATTCAGTCCCTCTCCTATTCATATTCCAGTCTCTTATTCAAATCAATGCAGCGTTGCTAGGATAATTTGTACCCTAGAAACCAAATTGCTGACACTGCAAACGAGAGCTGCTGAATAAAAAGCTAAATAACTATAAAACCACAGATAAAAAAAGAAAACCAATTGCAAATTGTCTCAGAATATCACTCTACATTATACTAAAAGTTTACGCAAAGGTGAACAACCCCTTTAAGGGGACACCTTCGAGTAAACAAGTTGTACTCAAGACTCCAGTTTATAGCGTTCTTTGTTTCAAACACTTTTTACACCAGTGAATGACAGAAAGGAGACTGTCACGCATGGTCTAAAGCAGTGATCCCCAGCCAGTAGCTCGTGAGCAACATGTTGCTCTTCAACCCCTTGGATGTTGCTCCCAGTGGCCTCAAAGCAGGTGCTTATTTTTAAATTCCAGGCAAGTTTTGATTGTGTACTCTTACTTCTGAATGCTCACGGATTCAAAAGGTTGGAGATCCCCGTACTAAAAGGAATGAAGAAAATTCGCGCCAAAGCCGACGCTGTTATTAAACAAGCAGCAAGTTACTCAAAGCTGAGGAGGGGGCGGGATCAGCTTAGGATTGTTAGCCAATCACAGTCGCCACAGACGTTTATGTTGCCAGGAAAAAAAAGCGCGCTAATTGCCTTCACAGCGATTTACCACCCGGTCTCTATTTCAGGGTGTTCCACTTCACTGGCCCGTCACCCCAGTTTGTACGGTGTACGCAAGCTTGAATTGTGGCACTAAGGCTAAAGAGTCGCGGGTTGAGGAGCCCTTCATAACAGCAACTAAAAGCAACGCTGTACAGAAACTCCGTCAACACAATCCTATGTCTTTTACACCATCCCTAAGACGCGTCACTAGGTCCATTAAATAGCGTTGCACCGCGAGAGACATGCTAAAGAGGAATACTATACGGGATAACGCATCCCTACAGGAGTCCCCCAAATCAAGGGTGCGCAGTCCCTCTGCGTTTCTTACTTCTCCGTCCCAGTCGAAAGAACGGCTGTTTCCTCGGCCATGATTAGCAGCCCACTACCGTGTCACCACCAGCAGGAGTGATTCAAATGGGAAGGAAAAAAATGGCAGCTTGTATCCCGCGCGCCTGGAACAGTTCTTATACCCGCCCACATTACAGCCACGCCCACGTTTCCTACAACCTTTCACCTCGCTTTCCGGCTTCCCGCGCTGGAACTGGGTTTGCAGCCTGCTCACATGGAGCTCATTGATATCAGTGCGCCTGCGCTGTCAGCAAAGGAATTTTTGCCTGTACACTACCTGGTCACGATGTCCTTATTGGACTGGTTAGCTAAGATGTTTGCATAAACCTGTATTTGTATAATTTGTATTTAACAGTGAAAAGTAATACTAGTTGAAGCCATAGAGTATCTGGGAATTATAAACTAATACAGGTCTTGTTAAATAATTGTGGTATGCTTCATTTTTGAGGTATTATATCAGTTATCCAGAAACCTGTAATGCAGAAATCCCCAAATTACAGGAAGGCCATCTCCTGTAGTTTTTTTTAGGGCCTCCAAAATTTTTTTCATGAAACCACTTGGAAAAATACTATTAGAGCCCTCCAGTAGTGACAGGGTCTGCTTAACCTCATCCTTCCCACACTGTTGTTTTGGTGCAGGGAAGGTCTGATTAGGGTTGCCATCTTTCCCCGCCTCAGGATTGCCAGGTTTGCATTTCAAAACCAGACTGTAAAAAAGTAGCCAAAAGCCATTCTGAAAGTAGCTCACAAATAGCCCAATTTGTACACTGTACACACTATTTTTGATGATTGATCCCAATGTTATTAAAGGGGTTGTTCACCTTCCAAACACTTTTTTCTGTTCAGTGGTTTTCAGATTGTTCTCCATGAATAAAGACTTTTTTCAATTACTTTCCATTATTTATTTTTTACTGTTTTTCCAAAATCTAAGTGTAAAGTTGAATGTTGGTGTCTCTGGTGTTTGAGTCTGGCTGCTCAGTAATTCAGGCGCAGACTCTAAACTGATACAATTTTGCAACATTTAATTGATACATTTCATAGCAACATATCTGGAGTATTAGCAACTATTGTATCAATTCTAACAGCTGCCTGTAATGAAACCCAGAGATTCTGCTCAGCAGGGACAAAGATAAGAAATGTATCCATTAAATGTATCAGTTTAGAACAGTTGGGGGGGTCAGTGACCCCCCCTCCCAGAGCTGCTTTAGAAGGTGAAAAATGACACTTTACACTTCACTATTAGAAAAATGGTTACAAATACAAAATAGACAGTAATTGGAAAAAGTCGTTATTTATGGTGATCTATCTGAAAACAACTAGTTGTTTGAAGGTGGACAACCCCTTTAATAGGAAAAAAAGATAAATATTGTAATAGACAGGCAAATAAGGATGATGCAAAGGTCACCTCCAGCCTGCAGATGGCAGTGTTAGGTAATCTGGAAACAGTAAGGCTGATACCATGTGACTGTGTGAGGAATGCTTGGAAAGAGGAAGACAAGACAGGAAGGCAAGGAGAGAGCAGGCACAGATCTGGCAGCAGCAGGGGGAGAGAGATCCCCTGTGAGGTAAAGTTGGTAAAGTGCAGGGAAAGCTGCATCAACTGCAGATTCCACTTATTGTGTCAGTGAGTGTCAGTCACGGAAGGACCTCACTCTCCATTTAGGCCCCTTAGGTTCCTGTTCCAATAGGCCTCACTGTAGCTATTGCAGATCTAGGGCCCAGTTAGGGACTCAGGGAATTGTTCCATAAGAACCAGAAGGTTCATTAGTCAGGTCCCCTCTCTGAGCAGAGTAGGTTAGACCCCAGGTTCCAGCGCCTGTTAGGATCCGTCACCCCGGCTTAGTTACTGGCCCAGTTCTATTCAAAGGAGAGCCAGGACTAACTATTGGACACTGCACTCCCTGGGAAAACCATATGGATTACAAATGTACTGGAATTCATGGATGCAACACCAGGGATTACAGATAAGTGCGCACCAACGTAAAGTTACACAACAAGCAGGTCTGAACTGTCAGTTATATGTGGTGCACCACAAGGGTTAATAAAAGGTTAATGACTGTATTACTTTGTTCTTTACTGATAATGTTTGTATTTGTTCATGCTTCTAATTTACGTGTTCTAGTAAAACAGAGTGTTCCATATTCACTTTTATTATAAACTCAGCAAGTGTGTCATGTTTACTTTGTACCAGGCTGTTAAAGGAACCCATACCTTGCCAGGCTACCCAGAAGGTAACAGGTAATTTGGTACAATATATAGGAAGGCTGGTATTTTTTTCAAGAAAAGGTGGCAACCCTAGCTGGAGTCCAGAGGGGAGGGCTGCACAGAACTAGAAGCAATGGGCATCAACCCCCAAACGAACATTCACAGTACACATGGCTGGACATGCAAAAACAACTTAGTTGTACCACCTAGTCCACTATTACCATGCCGTGCTGAAAGGGGAAACTTCATCCGTACCTAGGGTTGCCACCTTTTTACAAAATACTTACCGGCCGGTGGGGGGCGGGACCAAAAAGGGGCGTGTCGTGACGTAAAAGGGGTGGGCCGTGATGCAAAGGGGGCGGGCCATGCCGCAAAAAGGGGCAGAGCCACTGCAGCGATCGGGGTGAAGACGCGAAAAAGGTACGTTTTTTTTGGATTTCAGGCAAGGCAAGGGCCTTTTTAAGGGGTATTACAAATTTACCGGCAGCTACATTGCCGGTAAATTTGTAATACCGGCCCCGGCCTTGGCTGGTGTTTTACCGGCTGGGTGGCAACCCTATCCGTACCTCCCCTGTCCCCATATAGCACCCACAAGTTCAATTTCTGCAGCTAAGGGAACTAATACTCAAAGTCTCACACACTTACCACATGATAATCCGACTCACCCGAGCAGAGAAATTCCACCATGTGGTGGCAGGTGGCAGCCAACCTCTCTCTCTCTGTCTCTCTTCTAGTTTCCAACAGCAGGGTGGGCCGTGTGTTACCCACGAAACTCCAAAAATAGCCCAAATCAGTATGTTGGCAGATTAGAACTTTTAAAACCCTCCACTTAGCTTTAAAAATAGCCCAATTTGGCGATAGACCTGGAAACCCTGCCCAGCCTATAGGTCCAGGAAGAGGGCAGACAGTGGTATCACTGGTTGAGGTGGTGGCATCACAGGGGCGGAGTGTTACCATCATAGAGCAGGGCTATGACATGGCAATCAGTGATTGGTTGATTTTCACGTCACTCTTGGAAAATCCTGCACAGTGTTCCTAACTTGGAGAACCAGACAGACAGTTTTGACAGGGTCAAAACAAATTGACGGCAACCTCAGTCCAATGGACCTCGTTGGTTGGAGCACCTCCAACAATAGGGAAAACGTTTCATTGGGGCATACCAATGGAAAAAGAGGGACAAAACGCTGTGCCACACCAATTTTATGACTACACCCCCTATTTGCCATGCCCACTTTACAAAATTTGGCAGGGTATGAAAGTTTGAACACATTTTTAGCACAGTGTTTTATGTGTTATAACAGTTAATGAAGTTGAATTGCCCTTTAAGCTGCTAGTCTCGGTTCTCCCAAGAGACTTGCTTATATTAAATATTTACAATCGTATCTTTGCTTATCTTAAATTGTTACAAAAGTATCCAGTTGCAGCTGCTGAGTGTTCTGGTCTCTCTGCCAAAAAGCGTCTTACTGTAATTTAGTTTCAGAAACTTTCTGGCTTCAGTGCAGGAGATCAAAGAGAAAGTCGGGACATTTTATTAGGAAATTGGGACTGCTGGCTGAGCTGTCAAAATCAGGACTGTCCTGCAGAAAACAGGACAGTTGGGAGGTATGCCTTGGGGTGCTCACAATAATATTTTTTAAAATATATAAGTATATAGTTATTTATATATGTTTAGTAAGGACCAGCAGCATGCCCGGATTTGTGGAGATGCCACCTAGGCCTGGGCGACAGGATTATAGGTGGCGGCATGCTGCCCAACCAAACCCACATTGGTTCAGAAATTTTAATTTCCTGTATGCCAATTCCCATTGCCCCGTCCCGATGATGCCAATTTCAGCAAATAAAATGGACGGGACAGGGGCAACAAACGGCAGCAGGACTAGGGGCACCCACTATGTAAATCCGGCCCTGACCAGCACTCTCTTGTATTAGATGTAAAACAAAAACACTATTTCACATACCACTTGTGCTCCACATTTCGGTCCACACTGGGACCTTATCTAGAGGTTATAGATAGGGTGCTGGAATATATATTATAGACAAGGTCTATGCATAGATTGATATGAAAAGGACATGAACAGATTAGGCAACCAATAGATTTAGGGCTAAATATCAAAGGCAACAATTTATGGACTCCATTTAAAACACCCATGTGTAGCCCTAAACCCACCTGCCTGGGCAGTGTCCCAGCTCTGCAGTAGTAAATTAGTCCAATACCATGTTGAGTTTAGTAATAAGAGCATAAGATTCATTTTTATGAAGTTGTCCAGGTGCTTTAATGAATACACAGCCCATTAGAAGAAGTATGAAAAGCCATTTTGAGTCATTAGAATATTTTTTACTTCACATTTATATCTATAGCTCTGGCGTAAATTATTAAAGGAAAACTATACTGTAAATATTGCCCTTTTACATCTCTTGCCTTGAACCACCATTTCATGATGGTCTGTGTGCTGCCTCAGAGATCACCTGACCAGAAATATTTCAACTCTATCTGTAACAGGAAGAAGTGCGGAAGCAAAAGACACAACTCTGTCTGTTAATTGGCTCATGTGACCTAGCTTTATAGTGTTTGGTATGTTTGTGTTCACCGTTTAATCCTAGGATCCCAGGAGGTTGTCCTTATTTTTTAAAATTTCAATTTAGGATAACCCAATGGCACATGCTACTAAAAAAGTGTATTATTATGAAAATGGTTTATTTACATGAAGCAGGGTTTTACATATGAGTTGTTTTATGCAATATATTTTTATAGAGACCTACATTGTTCGGTGGGGGTATAGTTTTCCTTTAAATCATTATTGAATATTTCAAGTCCATAAAAGGCTTGTCTATGAACATGTAATATTCAATAAACATACATTTTTACTTTATCAAAAGATGGAACTATTTGAGTGCCTGCTGTACTTTTGCTAGTATTTAGCCCCCCCTCCAAAATAATAGTAAAGTGCAAAGGTGGAGATTACATCCCTTGTGTACAAAATGTGTCAAGCGATTTTCAATGTTTGATTTGGAATAAAGAAACGTTTTTTTAACTGCAGTCCGGTGAGCAAGCCATCTATGCGACATCTCCCCTGGCTACAGGTTCCTCGTATTGGGAGATTTATAACCTAATTCTATTGGAGGTCTATGGAGGTCCTGGATTGTATGAACACCTGGGTCAAAAAACACTTGGAGTAAGTTAAAATTAAAACTAAATTTAGCTGAGTAATACTTCATTTAAATAACATGCAAACATGATATGCTAGATGAGTAAGCAACATGGAAAAGACTGGACAGCACTGATGTAGGTAAAAGTGAAGGTTAGATCAACATGTCTAATGTGATGCCAAAATCATGATTTATGATATACTGCTTGGCACCAAATTGCTCCCATTAATTCCCCATAGAAATGAATGGCAATCCCCATGCACCTATAACTATTTTATCAAACATGGATACCTATGGCCATACTGCAGCAATGTGAATTCACCATTTTTATTATAATACTAATAATAATAACAACAACATGCCTCTCTGCTTTAAACAGAAGTTAGAAATTGGTCATCATGTTTTTTTAATTAATTACCCTCCTTTTATAACTCTTTAGGCTGGGGACAGACAGGGAGATTCGGGGAGATTGTCGCCTGGCGTTTAATAGCAGGCGACAATCTATAAGAGAACTAATTACCATGTGTGTCACAGGGTCAAAGTGTGTTATACTTGAAGAGACTAGGCTGTCTCATGCAATTAATGCTACATATCACAGTGTTCCATATACAGGCTGAAGTTATTGTTCTGAGCATGGATCCTCCTGTTGCCAACATACCTATCATAAGCATAAGGGATTGGGTATAGAGCAAGCAACTCCAATATTATTAACTGAAGTTGCTCAGAATTCCTGGTTCCTCCCATATGCCAGTACTGACATGAGCACTAACAAATGCAGGCATCGGCTAAGCTGTGGCTGGCTATTATGGACAGCTCATTTACATTTCTAAAGTGATTCGCTCATTTACATATTAAAGACAGACCTCATTTGCATTTTTAGGTGAGCAGCCCATTTACACTTTAAAGCAAGAGGCCCATCGGGCATTTGCCCAAACCCATAGATCAAAAAATAAAAAGGTGGCATCTATGACATCGATACACAACACAAAAAAAAACAAGGTCTCTTGAAGAAATACAATGTATTTATTTTCACTGCTGACAGTAATGATCTGAAATGTTTCTATTTGGTGCCATTATGGCTGCATCAGTACAAAGAATAGACAAAACAGCACATTATATAACTGTCATCTTACAGAAAGATAAATGTAATGCACACTGAATAAAGCTGTTGAAGAACTACAAATACCAAGAAAGCACAAAACAGCTACTGTAGTTCAGGGAAATAGTTGCTAAACAGATATAAGGCATTTGAAAGGTGCTTCAGCAGTTTTAGTATGGATCGTTAAATGGATATAAGGGGTGGCCAGCATCCCTTGGAACGGATTTTCCATCCACCTTTAAAAAAAAACAAATAAAAAAAGTTACTGCAGTTATTTAGAGAACATATAGGAGTACCTACGTCAGTAGAGATAAATAAATCCACTATTTATGAGACATCAATGTCAAAGCCATGACATAAATATTTCATTATTTCTTTTTTATATCAATATTTTTTATTTGTCTTTACAGAATATACAGTGGCAGTCATCAAAGATATGAAGAGAACATACAATCAAGTGCAGTCAATCAGGGCCGCTCCGGCCATACGGCAAGCTGAGAACCTTGCCTCAGGTGGCACGGAGCAGCCGGTTACAAAGGGTGGCAAAAAGCCACCTCTTGTAACTTTAAGAGCTTGTAACTTTAAGAGTTTTAACCCGGAAATTCTGCTCCACTAGTGCAGAGAGCGCAATTGCGCTCAATGCACTAGCGATACCGCCCCCTTTTCACCTGCTCCGATGCTTTTTTTTTAAGCGTGGAGCGGGAAGGGGGTGGCATCGGGGCTGCTGTCTCAGGCGGTGGCAGCCCCAGAATCAGCGCTGCAGTCAATACACCTAAGTTATATAATCTGTTATTTCTATAGTTATACTTTCTCCTTGACATTAAATAATATTCTGTTATCTTTATGTTCAGGGCCAGAACTAGGGGTCGGCAGAAAAGGCACCTGCCTAGGGTGCAACCATAAGGGGGCGCTCGGCAGGCACCTATTAAACGTATTCCACCTACCCCTATTCTGTATTCGCTACACCTCTGTAGCTCTCTCTTCCCTCCTCCTCCCTGTCACCCCTCCCTCCTCCATCACTCCCCTTCCTCCTCCCCTTCTGTCACTACCCTCCCCTGAGCATAACATATTGTGAATTTTAATTAGGCCCGGACTGGCTGTGGGTTCTGGCAAATGCCAGATGGGCTGCTATAAGATGCCATAGAAAGTCACTATTTAGTGGGTTGGTGGGGGCTATTGTGTCGCCTTGTTGGGCCTCTGTGTACCTGACATGCCCAGGCCTATTTTGAGTCCAGACCTGATTGTAATCCAATACCTTTGTGTGCATGCAGCATGGACATTCCCACCATGTGTGAAACATAGTGCCAACTTGTCCACAACGTCTAAAGCATCTCGAGTCTGCTTTTGGGCAAATTTTGCAATAGGGGCTGGGACTAAATACCACCTAATGAGAACTTTATAGTTAGTTTCTAGTAGGGATACATTTTTAGAAGATAATTTTAGAAGCTAATATTGTTCGATATTGATTGCCACCCCTCATTGTCAGTTTGACACCGCATGTCTTTTTGCCATGCAACCACATAAGGCATTTGGGTAGGATCCACTTCCTTATAGAAATTGTTATATAGTATCGAAATCGCTTTGTGGGTCAGAGGATATTTCAGGCACCATTGCTCAAAAAAAAAGGTTTGATGTGTATTAGTCTTATGAGTCGAATCCCACTGTGATTGTGCAAAATGAAGTAACTGTCTCAAACAGAAGTGTTCTGCCATGGGGACAGAGTATTTATCCAGAAAGTTCTGAATGGTATATGGTCCAGTTAAGGAATACAATTGCCCAAGGCTATGTATATGCATAGTTGTCCACCAGTTAAAGGAATTGATTTGCAAGCCAGGGTTAAAGGGATTGTTAAATCAAGAGGTTGGTGTAGATACTAACTGCTCAGACGAATCTGCTGCAAAAGGGTGTATTGATACGAAAGACTAACAACCAAGGACAACTTGTACCAACCTATTTCGTGAGTCTTAAAGGGATTGTTCACCTTTGAGTTAACTTTTAGTATAATGTAGAGACTGATATTCTGAGACATTTTGCAATTGGTTTTAATTTTTTATTGTTGTTGGTTTTATAGTTATTTAGCTTTTTATTCAGCAGCTCTCTAGTTTGCTGTGTCAGCAATTTGGTTTCTAGGGTACAAATTACCCTAGCAATCCTGCAGTGATTTGAACAAGAGACTGGAATATGAATAGGAGAGGGACGGAATAGAATGATAAGTAATAAAAAGTGGCAATAACAATACATTTGTAGCCTTACAGAGCATTTGTTTTTAGATGGTGTCAGTGACCCCCATTTGAAAGCTGCAAAGAAACAGAAGAAAATCGCAAATAATTAAAAAACTATGAAAAATAAATAATGAAGACCAATTGAAAAGTTTCTTAGAATTGGCCATTCTACAATATACTAAAAGTTAACTTGAAGGTGAACCACCCCTTTAAACAGAGGATTATAAATAAATGGTGATCCAGATAGAAAGTAAAAACCAAGTCGATTGTGTGGTCCAGGTGCACCAGCCCCAGACCCCCAGCTACAGGGAGCGGCAAACCGATAAACAAATGAAGAATTAGGGCTGTCCGGCACTCAAATGTACCCTAAAGGTCAAGGATATATTATAGTTAAAAAATTATTTTATCAAACAAATTGTAAAAGTATAAATGCATCTCCATCAGCCCTATGCGTTTCGTTCCTGCCTGGTACTTAGTCATGGGCTCAGAGGATTACCAAGGCACTGCAGGTGAGTGAGGCGATGCCACCTTATATTTTCTACACATTGAGTCCCAAATTTTCAGGGTATGTCTTAGGCAAACACTTCCCACTATTGGTCTTTGTTTAAGAGGGCACCATATCAAAGCTTCTGGAGAGTATGGTTGTGTAGATACAGATTCTAGGGCTATCCAATGGGGCTAAGACCTGAGAGATTTGGGCTACCCTATAATAGTACAACCAATTTGGAAGGATCTTATGTTTTATGGTATTGAAAGGGTTAAGGTCATATGTGTAAGGACCACTTAATTACTCTGGGTCAGAAATTAGATTATAATGATGAAACAAATATTTTGTGGATAGTGCTGAAATAAATACCCTGTCTTTTAACAGTAACTATCACTATGAGAGCAGCTGTACTCACTTTTCTCCTGCTGTGCTACATATTGGACACATTGGGTCTAATCACTGATATACAAGCTTTGACTAGAGCCTATGAAGGGCATAGGGTGGATTCAGGAAGACTATCACCAATGTTGGACAATGTATAAAAAACTCATGCCAAATCCTTACACAGGAACCATATTGCATAGTGTCATTCATTCATAGTAAATGTATTTTCTAGAACTGTCAACCGGAGTACATACTATTTAACTGGTACACCTCAGGCTTCTGTACTTGTTCAATCTGTCCATTAATGACTATGAAGTAGGTATTTAAACAATGCATCAGTTTGCCAATGCCACAATATAATCATTGAAAAACTGAGTTATGATGATAGACTGACCATATTGTAAGTATACTGTATATAGTAAAGCATTTACAAAGCCACTAGCACTTTTTTCCAGTAGCATGGAAGTTTGTTTCCCCTTCATGTAACATAAGCTATGTACATCTATTAAAAATCCTGATTAAAAAAACTTTATAATGGAATGGAATGGCCCAAGATGTAAATTTGCTATCTGTAAACTGTGTCTCTATCTGCTTTCTTCTGCTATAGAATCATCAGGTATGATTTATAAGTCTGTGGAGTAAAGCTGGCAATACACAGGTTGCGTAAACAGTTTGGTTATATATACAAGACTGAAACTGTGCGGCAAACAAAGCATCAGAGAAATACAGGTCTGGTATCTTATCTGGAATGCTTGGACCTGCAGGTTTCTGGGTATAAGGGATACTTTCTATAATTTAAAAAACACTGCTACTTTAAATAACAGGCTACTAAAAATATGTTTTTATATGTTAAATATGTTCCTCCCACTCCACAAGTTCTGCCCATCTTTGCTAGTCCCTGTATGGGCTAACTATTGTATACAGGATTCAATTTAATATTCTTGTTCTTGCTTGCAAAGCACTCACTAGTGCAGCGTCACTATATATAGCCACCCTAATGAAAAAGTATACCACCAGACAATCTTTGGTCTGCAAACGGCCTTCTTTCCTCCTCACTCCCACATCCAGGACTTTTCACCTGCTGGACCCATCCTCTGGAATGCTCTGCCCCATCCCATTAGATCAGTGATCCCCAACCAGTAGCTCGTGAGCAACATTTTGCTCTCCAGCCCCTTGGATGTTGCTCTCCATGTCCTCAAAGCAGGTGTTTATTTTTAAATTCCAGGCTTGGAAGCAAGTTTTAATTGCATAAAAATGAAGTATAGTGCCAAGTATAGTCTCCTGTAGACTGTCAGTCCACATAGGGGCTACCAAATAATCAATTACACCACTTCTTTGACACCCCAAGGTATTTTTTCATGCTTGTGTTGCTCCCCAACACTTTTTACATTTGAATGTGGCTCACAGTTAAAAAAGGTTTGGGACCCCTGCATTAGACACTCTCAGAGCTTCCAGTCCTTATAACAGTCACATAAACCCCACCTTTTCATCCAAGCCTAATAACCATAACCTAAGCCCTCAGGAACTTGACTACACAATAAACCTCCTTACTCTTTGTTCATACACACACTTATTTCTATACTTACCAACAAGAACAATTACACTGGTTACCCTCACCAGGCCCAGACTGGCAATCTGTGGGTTCTGGCAAATGCCCGATGGGCTGCTGTAAGTTGAAATTGACTATTGAGTGGGCTGGTGGGGGCTGTTTGGGCCTCTTTGTAGCAGTAATGGCAGGGCCTATTTTGAATGCCAGTCCAGTCCTGACCCTCACCTTATGTCTCACTTCCTCTCCCCCTTAAGGGTAAGGCCAGACGGGAAGATTCGGGGGGATTTGTCACCTGACGACTAATCGCCTCTTCTTTGATGCGAAAAATCTCCCCGAACCGCTTCCCCCTTCCTTCCAGCGGCTTTAATAAATAATCGCCTGTGCCTATTCACACGTGGCGCTGGCTTTTCCAAAGTTGCCTCCTAAGGCAATTTTGAGAGATTTTGGGAAAGCGCAGCACCGCGTGTGAATATGCAAAGGCTAATTCATTAAAGCCGCTGGAAGGCAGGGGGAAGCGGTTCAGGGAGATTGATCACCAGGCGATTAGTTGCCAGGCAACAAATCTCCCCGAATGGCCTGAGCCTAAAATGTAAGCTCTCGTGAGCAGGGTCTTCCCACTATTGTCTCCCAACAAGATCCAGCTGTAACTTTGAATCAATTTTAATTAAATGCTCTGTCTGTATACAGAATGTAAACCATTTGGTTGTGTATTTGTATCCCTTTACTATGTAAAGCCCTACAGGAACAAACAGTGCTATATAAATAATTATAATATTATAAATGGCAAAAGAAGGCTAAGGAGGGATAGTTTAATGTAAATCTTCTAACAGTGGTTAGTAAATAAGTATTTACAAAATACTAAGAGCAGACATTTATTTACCGTTATCAGCGGGATAATATATCTCCAGTTTTTATTAAGTGCACCGATTAGCTGCATCTCTTCTTCACTTAAACAGAAATCAAAAACCTAGAGAAAAGAAAGAAGTTAGAATATAAATTCTGTAAATTCTGCATGTTTTAATGGCCTACCCTGCAACACTGGTCTAATACAACTAAGCTATATGTAACAAAAATGTTTGTGTCTTTGGCCTTCCATAGCCAGGTCTCCCCCTAGACCAGAGATCTATATGAGGGGCTAGATGAAGGGCCTTAGCCCATGATACGTGCCCTGGGGGGCACGAAATGTGTAGGGCCAATGGAGATACTGATTTTTTTTAAGTTAATCTACAATATCTACTAATTTTGGTAGTCCTTGTGGAGTGCCTGGATGCCCCCTACTTGTTTTTCTATTGGTTTATCTGCTCCCTAAGCTGAGGGTCTGGGGCTGGTGCGCCTGGACCACAAGTTATACTTGGTTAGTGATTCATACATTTTTCCTGTGGTTATTTTGTGGTTTTATTGCCTACAGAGTCCACATAGATAACGTGCACCTCAACCTGCTTTTCGGACAGGATTTTAGGGGCTGAATCAGCAGCTTAAATCTGCCTGTGATCGAATTCCGATCCTACGACTTTTTTTGAATGGTTGAATATGCAAATTTGCCCACTTCGACCATCGAAAATGCAAAATTCGATTTGATCATTCGACCATTCGATAGTTGTAGTACTTCCCCTTTAAAATTTTATTCGACTGCCTACTTTGCCAGATTGAACCTACCGAATTGTAATAGAAGCCTATGGGAACCCCCATAGGCTTCTTTTCTAAGTTTTATGTTCGGATAGCAATCGTACGATCGAACGCTTTGATCGTTCGAATGGTACGATTTTTTCGAACAATCAAAGTTTTATTTACGATTTTTTTTGTAAAAACGTTCGAAACTGAAAAGCGGCCAAAAACCTATGAATTTTTCTACGATTTTATTGAATTTATATTTGAAAATCGTAGAAGGGTCGAATACGAGGGCAAATAGTAAAACCCCAAAATTGTGGACACCCGTCTATTTGAGTCTTTCATAACCACCAAAGGTCAGCTGTGTTGATCTAGAGAAATGAATGTTGTGTATAGTCACAAGAAAACTGGATAATGGATAAATGGGACAATTAGTGCCCTGAAATAAAGAGATTACAACCTATACTGTATATCTGGCATGACGTTGGAAAGGAAAATACAAATGGACACCCCCGGGGCATGTGTATATTGTCACTTACCTGAAGGTTCTGTAGAATACGGGCAGGTGTGACACTTTTAGGAATAGTGACAACCCTTCGCTGAACTTGCCACCTGGTAAATTATATTAGAATATTTAAAGCAAGGAACTCCAGGTTTTATGCATATAATTACAGTTATGCTCCCACAACTATTAACTGTCCAACAATCCTTTGTGTAGATTAGGTTGTCTACCTACCATTACACTGCATCATATAAAAGCTTACAAAGATACGAGTGCATAAAGGAGACTGTTACTGCTGGTCACTTATACAGTGTGGGACTTTCCATACTCAAAGTAAATTGCTTAATATCATGCAAAGGTAATTATAGGAGTCTGCTATTCCATGAGCTCTGTCTGATTTTGTTTTGGATGAAGAACAAGCAGAGGAGCAGAACTCATACACCACTGCACTTATACTTTTGTGGTTATCTGGAAGTGAAACCAGACTGTATACACTCACACATAAATGAAGAGAGTCCTAAGGGAACTTTAAACATCTAACAAGTAGCTTTTATTCATGTACGGAGCATTATAAGGGTTTTGAAGGAACGCTATTCTGTAATTCTGATTACTGTGGTATATTGGTACATTATATACAATTATATACAATATATGAGAGTTTAAGCAAACCACTTTCCAAAAAATATGGGGGGAGCACACTCACTTCTTAGCAAATACATGAAACTATCTCATACCTGAGAAGAATCTGTGCTTCAGATTTGTTATATTTCTTTGCCATTGCAATAATACTAGGTTCTTCTAACAGAACTGGATCTTCTGTTTTCCTCCAGCTCCGATCTGGGCTTCCCAGTGGGCTGTAGCCTGTTATTACAAGCCCGTGTGAATGGCAACAGGCAATCAGCTCATTCTGTGCAAGGTATGGATGGCACTCAACCTGTAAAGGGAAGGACTTTACTCTTGGTACATATTCCAAAAATGAGGCATATATATTTATATTTAAATATATGTCTCTAAACCTGTAACACTGCTGGTTTAACAGTAGCAATACTAAGGATATCATCCATTTGTCTTTTGTTAAAATTGGATAGACCGATAGCTTTGGTCAGTCCCTTCTCCACCAACTTCTCCATGGCTTTCCACGTGTCTTTGTAATCAGTCAGGTCATACTGCACTGATCCATCAGGATTCTGTGGAAAGATCTGATCTCCTCTCCTAAAAAGACACAATAGTAAAGATTTTTTTTTAAATAGCTTTAAAAAATAATGTATGTGTTGTGAAAAAAAAATTGGGAGGATGTCTGAAAAATAATATAAGCAACAGCAATTAATTAGATGCAATAAAGATGAGTGAAAGAAAGTTAGATTGGGCATATGTTTACTCTTTCTCCTGCTGCAACATCTTGCAATCTAATTTAAATCTCATAGTCTGAGTTAAGATTCATCTTCAATCAATGGCAGGCCAAGGCAAGTAACTCTAGGCCCTGCACCTGCTTGCCACCCACCTTGGTAACCTGCCACTCTTCACAACACCATCCCTTTCACAATCTAGTTTCTTGACCAGACATCTCACCATATTGTTCCCGCCACTTGTTCACCTGCTCCCGCTGGCCCTTCCAGAAACTTGGTCAGACACAGGGCAGCATATCATTATTATATATTATACATTATTTTTCTTTTTCAGAATTGCTCCCACCCCCCCCCCCCCCAACTGTTGCTTCTTAGTGTACTGGTCATATGTTTTAAAATGACATATTTTGTTCAGAACAAGTCTTATTAATGTACCAATAGTAAAAAAAAGTGATATGGTGTATACAGAGTACTTTTGTTTTCTACCAGTATTTTAAATTGCAATCTTGTGACTAGTTCTTAGATATCATTTGTTTAGATCTTTAGATTTTGTCAAATGTTGAATTTAATTCAAGCAAGTTATCCATAAAAATGTAACTATGCAAAACTACTGTTTTGTTTTTTACTTGAAAGCATATGGCCAGTGCATAAGGTAAAGGTCCAGATAATCCAGTTGAAGATCTTGCAGTGTTTTTCTTAATGCACATTCTACATCATCTGGGTGATGTTTATTATTCCAAAGCTTGGAGGTAACAAATACGTCTTCTCTTTTTAAACCCTAAAAAAGGAGAAAGATATATGAACTATATAAATTATTGTATGAAAACTATTAGTAGAAAGCAGAAAGATATTATTATTGAAACTACATGCCGTTAACCAATAAAAATGTGTTAGGGTAAACTTTGAAAATTCTTTCAAAGTTGTAGAAAAAGTAAAATACATAGATTAAAGCACATTTTACTGGCAAATAACCAATCTTCCTCTAATTAGCAGGATTGCTTTTGTACCAGTTGTTTCCATGTAGTTATGACTGGGGAGAGGGTTGATACCATCCAGTGAATTACAATGATTTTGCTGGAGTTGAATAAAACAAAATCTGTGGTATAATTTGTCATGTATGGTAATGACTTTGGTGTAGTATCTCACTACAGAAGGACAGGACCACATCATAACGTTATAGTTAGCTGAAGGAGTATTACAGTGGGGGCAGGTATCCATGAGGCTGCCTCCCCATAACATGGTTGGTTGCATACATCTGTATTGAATAAGTCTGTCAGGACATTATAGAAGTTATCAGTGGCTTCCTCCAATTCATCATGGGACAATTTTGGTATATCAGCAAGCCAACAGGCTTTTGCATTGTAAATCAGAGGAGATTGTTATAGCCTGGAGACTAGCTTGGTGGGGTCTGGCTGCATGCAAAAATGTCAGGAGAAATAAAATAATGTCTTAGTACACATGGCCCAAGGGGTGTATTTCAGTGCCTGTGCATATTGGTAGCATTTTTAGATTGATCCAGTTTAACTAAAAGTTTGCATCAATTGCCGACAAATCACAGTTATATCAATGGTATGGTCACGGAGAATATGTTCAGAAAGAAAACCAGGACCTGCCCTTAAGTGTTTTTGCTCAGTAAAGAAGAGGAGAAAGAAGGAGACTTTCTGAACTTTCTCTGTTACTTTCCCGAGTAGAACAACATCAGCATCAGAAAGTCCTCAGTCTTCCTTTTTGCATTCATTGTTTTTTATATATCGCTGTGCACACAAAGTAGACTGTGGTCATGTATATACTTTAATGAGAAAAGGAAAATGTCTTTTTCCACCTCTGCTTACAATTAAAAAAATCTTGTTATAAAGTGGGCAAGGCTATTTTGTGTTATATATGCAACCTTTTTGAGTATGAGTTGTACCCATACTATAATATACTTTCTCTGAATGCTTATGCCAATGTATACTTATTAATGTTTGCTTATGTTTTATGATAAATTGGCAGCCAAATCAGAAAACACAACTCAATATTTACCTTATCGGATCCAACACTTTCTTTGAAGGCTTCTCCCACTTCAGTTTCATTCCCATAAACAAAGGCACAATCAATGTGACGATAGCCAACTCCCAGGGCATATTTTACTGCATCTTTTACCTGTTATTGGAAATTTTTTTTAGATGTGTCATGTTTCTGTTATCCTACAGAGTGCAAGTGCCTTAATCGTTAAGTAGTAGGAGAAATACTGTTAAAAATGTCAACCTGAAAACAGCCCTGATTCAGACTTCCCAGTACAGGAATGAGATCAGTTATCTGGAAACCCGTTATCCAGAATTGTTAAAAACGATTTACCGTTTCTCTGTAGTGATAAAACAGTACCTGGTTTTTAATCCCAACTAGACACAAGCTAATCAAGAAAAAGATCCTTACAGGAATACTGTCATGGGAAAACATGTTTTTTTTTCCCAAAAATGTATCAGTTAATAGTGCTACCCCATCAGATTACCGCATTGAAATCCAATTTCCCAGCTGCCCCCAGTCATGTGACTTCTGCCTGCAGTGTAGGACGGAACTACTTTCTGGCAGGCTATTATTTCTCCTGCTTAAAGGGGTTGTTCACCTTTGAGTTAACGTTTAGTATAATGTAGAGAGTGATATTCTGAGTCAATTTGCAATTGGTTTTCATTTTTTATTGTTTGTGGTTTTTGAGTTATTGAGCTTTTTATTCAGCAGCTCTCTAGTTTGCAGCATCAGCAATTTGGTTTCTAGGGAACAAATTACCCTAGCAACCCTGCATTGATTTGAATAAGAGACTGGAATAAGAATAGGAGATGGACTGAATAGAATGATAAGTAATAAAAAGTGGCAATAACAATACATTTGTAGCCTTACAGAGCATTTGGTTTTAGATGGTGTCAGTGACCCCCATTTGAAAGCTGCAAAGAAACAGAAGAAAATTGCAAATCATTAAAAAACTATGAAAAATAAATAATGAAGACCAATTGAAAAGTTTCTTAGACTTGGCCCTTCTACAATATACTAAAAGTTAACTTGAAGGTGAACCACCCCTTTAATGTAACTGAATATGTGGGACTTGGCTTTTACTATTGAGTGTTCTTCTTAGATCTACCAGGGGGCTGTTATCTTGTGTTAGGGAGCTGCTATCTGGTTACCTTCCCATTGTTCTGTTGTTAGGCTGCTGGGGGGGGGTGTTTATACAAATGGCCTGCGAGTATCACTGTGCACAGGACTATCTGTACAGCTTGAAAGTGAAAGTAAGAAGTGACTGTTGTTGTGTAAGGCCTGTGTGAGCCTGTTAATAAAGCACTGCTATAATCTACTCATCCTCAGCTAGAGTCCTGCAGCGGGTCGGGTACCTGCGGGTACCCGCGGGTTACCCGCAAAATCCCGCGGTACCCTGCGGGTTGCTCGTAGAATTTCTGGGTGCGGATATAGAAGCGGGCCGGTGGTCCTGCAGGTTGGCGGGTTGAGGGTCGGGTCGCGGATCCTCGCTATAGGGATTTTTACTCCTTTTTCTGAGCATTTCCACTACTGATGATGTCACATCCGGTTTACAATGACAGCACTTCCTGTTTTACTCCTTTTTTTTCTGATCCTGGCTACTTCCGATGATGTCACTTCCTGTTTATGATGACAGCACTTCCTGATTCTTGATGGTCAGCGGGTCGCGGGTCCGGGTTGCGGATCACGGGTTGCGGGTACGGTTCGGGTCGCGGGTCCAAGCGAGTAAAAATGCGGGTTCGGGTTGCGGGTACGGGTCGGGTTCAGGTCCCAAAAAATGGACCCGCGCAGGACTCTATCCTCAGCTACCAAAACATAACAGATGGAGGGGGCGATATCACTCCAACTTGCAGTACAGGAGAATAGATTCACTGAAGTTTATCAGAGCACAGGTCACAGGTGGGCTACAATAAATAACTGCAGAATAATAGCATTGTCATATACTTTATTACCACTAGATTTCACTGTTGCAGCAACAAAGTGAATTATTCTCTGTTCTAAGGAAGGCTTGTGATTTCAGAGTCAGTAAGGTAGTACATTTCAGAAACATTTGTAAAGGGTTTTTTTAAGTAAATAAACAGTTCCCATCTGAAAGCAAACTCTCTCTATAAACTTAAAATGGCTCATTTGCTGAGAACCCCATTGCTATGATGAGCTCCAACAGGAGAAAATCTGTACATAGTTTTTTTTTAATGGGATACCTGGAGCATTCTGTATACGCTAATCTGTATTTTAAGAGCCGCAATAAGCTGTGGGAATTGAGTGCCCAGGAAATCTGTATGCCTATCCTGTCAGCCTGCTGTTTAATGTATAAAGATAGGTTGTATGCCTGCATCCTTGCTCTGTGAGGGGTGGGCAGACAAATAATTATATCAGGGGCAACACAGCAGGTGCCATACCTGCCAAGGGTTGGTGAAATATTTCATGAAAACCTTACTGCATTTAATTCATATTTAAACAGAAAGAAGCACATTTGGAAATATTTTAACTTACTAAATTTTTGCAGCAAGTGTAAGCAACACTGGTATAAGGAAAGAGGTAGGAAGACCAGTCAGCAATGGGCTGCAATAAACAAGACTGAAAAGTATGAGACCCATTTCTAACTGGAAAACCACATGCAATTGCTGAGGAGTTCATGTGTGGGACGATTGTTAGGAAGGTATCTAAAATAACATCTACAGTCTATGCTGAACTTGTTTTACTGGATCTCTAGTGAAGGTATTGACATAATTTTAGTAAAGGAAAGCAATGAGTTTATACAGAGGTTCTGCTTTCAGATTTGTAAAATCATGTTGAGACTTTAAACAGAGTTGGTTCAGGATGATACTGTAGCCAGACACTTTGCTACTCTTTTTAAGGTGTAACGCTAGATGGGGTTGAGTATAGTAGAGTTGAGTTGAGTAGAGGCACTATTCTGCATACATGCATCAATTTACACTCACTATTTGAAAACGAATAAAGCCCATGCCCCCTGAACCAGCCAGCATCACACCTAGTTCTGCCTAGACATTTTGGAAGTAGGAGCAATTTAACTTTACCTAAGTGGGCAGATCCTGGTGGATTGTTGCCATTTCAAAGTCTACCTCCCCCAGACCCCCCTACGTTTTTAATAGGCATTGGCAAAATCCTCAGGTTTTAATAACCTGGCTGCAAAAGTAAACACTAAAATTAAAAGTGTATTCTTAATTAAGAATATATATTTTAAACACATTGCTCACTTCTGCTCTGATATTTGTTTCACATGCCACTTTACAGTAGTTGCTTAGATTTATGTCAATGTGTGTGTGCAAATATATAATACACATAAACCATAAATATATTTTAAATCATATCCTTATATACAGTGCTTGGGCTTCTTAGCAATCCATGGTGTCCATGATCTATGCTGAGGATACCATTGGTCTTAGGCACAGAGACTGAATTAAGAATGTTTTCAGGAGGGTGGTAAGTCGTGGGACAAACTAAATAGGAAGCTTTCTGCTCCATACTTTGAAACTTGGAATGATAATACAATTTCTTTTCATGGCTTTCTACCACTATGCTTCTTTTTCATACAAGTTGGGAGTGTTTTTTACTGCCCCAAGATATTAATTATTATTGGTGCACAGTGATGAAGGTTTAAAAAACAAATAGGTGGGTAGTAGCATTTCAGCAGATTCGCATCTGGCTGCAGCCAAACGCTGACCCTGTATAGTGTTTTAAAACCTGTCTGGTTTCAAACAAACAAGAAAAAAAACTTTACAGGAAAATGAAAGATCTGAAAAATAATTATTCTATAAATGCTACACATTATGTTGTGTGCTTTTTCTACCTGCACAAAGCAGTACAGATCTGTCCTTCCAAAGATGCCTCCAGTAGTTCCTCATCTTTTCTGCCAATTCACAGCACATGTTTTGTGCTGTATTTAATAGAGTCAGTATTAATAGTACCAAAGAGGTCCAATATTTTCATAGCAATAAAACAACATATTTAAAGGTGCGATATTTGTACTTATTGCTCTTTCCTGTCTAACCTTTCAACGCTATACTTCATGGTCTTGATGCTTTGAGCTCTGCTGATTTGCTTATGTATTAAATGCAAACTGCAATCAGAGAACACACAATTGTAAATGAATCTTCTCAAAGGACTGACCTTGGATTATACAAATAAAGCGTATTATTCTTCACTTGGCATTCATAATGTGGTATTGCAGGTGCAGTAATAGCTCCCTTTGATGTATTTACAAAAAGCTATGTGGTTATTCTGTATGAATAAATTCTGTACTTCAAATAATCTGCTTTTAGTAAGCTATGCCCTTGCTTGTACAAGTATTGAATACTCAGCACAGGTTGGCAGCTGCGATACATGCCTCCCCAGAGTATACAGTACATGTGCCTATCAGAAACAGAAGTGTAATGTATGTACATCCTAGGAGACACCAGCAAGAAAAAAACATAGCCAATTTATAATATGTGCTTGGTCAAACAAGGAAGAATGTAACAGAAGTAACCCCCCAACATCTCAGGTATAGCTCTATTTTCCATATTAACACATTGTATTAAAGGAACCCAATTTCCATTACTAATGTCAAACAAGAGAGTTCAACCACAGTTGGAGGGCTGCATGATGGACATCCATGTAACAATCAAAATGAGATAAAAGTGGGCACACCTCTTGTTTCTTCAGGCCACTGACCAGCTGTTAAGACAAGTGATAATATATGTTTCTGAATGCTATAATATCACATCTGAGCAGTAAGGGTAAGGACACACGAGGCGATTTATCGCCAGCGTTTTTAAAAAGCAAATCGCGGCGACATGTCGCTCGTTTTGTCTCAGCACAAAACCATATGAAAGACGCCAGCTACTGTGCACACAGCGCGTTTGTGAATCGCCTGTAGCTCCGAGCGATTCATCAGAAATAGCATGTACTTAGAAAAGCACTGAAATCTCCTAGACACGCGCACACATACAGATAAGTAGCAGCGATTGTATTCAAATTACACTGCGCAATGACGCAAGAACGTAAAGGCGCAGGAATACAAAGACGCTAGGTTACAGCGCGAAGCACAAACGCTCGAGGAGAGACGCCGAGACAACACGCCGAACAAAACTCGGACGAAAACACGCTGGAAAATGCCTTTTTTGAAGCACTTTTTTGATAGACAAGTTAATTGAGCTGGTTGAGGAACGCCGAGAGCACGTGGGTGGAGCACGTACCGCACAGAGCAATGGGATACAAATCGCTCTGTGCAAATTGTCGCTGGGAATCGCCTGTTCGAAAAAGACGATCGCCTTGTCGCCGCGATTTGCTTTTTAAAAACGCTGGCGACAAAACGCCTCGTGTGTCCTTACCCTTAATGTTATTTATATGGAAGCAGGGTTTGGGAAATATGGTTGGGGTTGCTCATCTTCCACCTGATGATTATTCTGTGTTGAGACGATTAAAATAATTAGAACTACAAGCACATCTCCAAGGGACTGAGTAAACACAAGGGAAGCAAAATATATTACACTAATTGTCAAGTGCCATTTGATGCCAGAACATTAATTACATGCTTGCCTTACCAGCAGACAACTTTAAAGCATAATATCATTATTTTGGTTATACGTTATCGTGTCCTTGTGTTTATGTACCCAAACCCCTCATAATCATGGTTCTGTCCTGACATCTATATAGACTTACAATGAAAAAATGTCACAAAGGTTCACACACACGTAAAGCTATAGGTTTTAGAGTAGTGACACACTGGCAAATTTCAGGAGATTTGTCCACTGACGACTAATCGCCGGTTCTTCTGGGAGACAATCTCCCCAGACTGCCTTGGCGTGTCTTAACTTCCGCAATAATGAAAAGTCACCTGCGTTAAGCACATGCGGCGCTTCGCTTTCCGAAGTTGCCTCACAAAGAAACTTCGGGCGACTTCGGAAAACTAAGCAATGCGTGTGCTTAGTGCAGGCGACTTTACATTATTGTGGAAGGGAAGACACGCAAAGGCAGTTCAGGGAGATTGTGCCAGTGTGTCACTACCCTTAGAGGCAGGCCCGGACTGGCAATCTGTGGGTTAGGGCAAATGCCAGATGGGCAGCTATAAGGTGCCATAGAAAATCAGTATTTAGTGGGCTGGTGGGGACTGTTTGGACCTCTATGTGGGCTGATTGGGCCTCTGTGTACCTGAAATGCCAGGGCCTATTTTGATTCTCAGTCCACTCCTGCTTAGAGGTATACCATAAATCCATATAGAAGATTGTGTAGTAGTTTTGGAATTTCACAGATACAAGCCCCCCCCAAAGCACAAGTATTGAGTGGAGTCAGTGAGGAACTTTAAAGTGATTCTGACAACTGCCATTCTCAAAACATTATTTGAAGTTTATTACATTTTCAAAATTGAGGTATACAGAAAAGAAGAAAATCGTGTACGGCAAGTAAAACCTGTTGCCATGAAAAGCTAACATATGGGATGGGGAGGAGGGGAGGTAATTTTCCAATGTGCTACCTAACATATAGGTCAGCCGGTCACCAACAGGGCACTCTTCTCCTCACAAACTGAGAAGGGGGGCAGAAAGGTGCCCTAGATATAGAATGGAGGGCTGTAGTACCATCTATTGCAGGGCTGTAGTACCATCTATTTATCAGTTTTTAAGTCCTTTCTGGCTTTATCACATTTTATCTGCTATTCCAAGGGAAATAACCTGCTCCAAGTCGACTTGTAATTTTGTCATGTACAGTCTAGGTTAGTATTGAGAGGTTATTATAGAGGAGGAAGTCTGAGTGAGCTTAAAGAAAACTGTCATGGGAAGAAATGCACCAGTTAATAGTGCTGCTTCAGCAGAATTCTGCACTGAAATCAGTTTCTCAAAAGAGCAAACAGATTTTTTTATATTTAACTTTGAAATCTGACATGGGGCTAGATATATTGTCTCCCAGCTGCCCCGGTCATGTGTCTTGTGCTCTGATAAAAATAGAGGGCAAGCAGGGTGAGAAGGGGCATCTTTGAGCATAATGTCTGTAGGTAGTGATCCCATAAGAGATACCTTGGCATTGCCAGAGTTTGGCCTGATAATTTCCTTTTTGTATATAGATGTATCAAGTTAATTTTTTTCCTAAGCTATACACTTGATCCAGCTAGTGACAAAACACAAGACAGCAACCCGTCTGTCTGGATGAAGCCCTCGTCAGGGTGCACTAGTGTGGGTAGATGTTGGGCTCCTCTTCTGGCCAATATTTGCAAACAGTTTGTTTGTATTGAGGAACTGTCACAGTTCAGTTGGTCTTCTCAGCCTGCATCTGGGGTATAGGATGGTGTTCAGGAATGAATAAAACAGTATGGTGAACTGGGGAGTGAGGGCTTCAGAGAATTGGTTATAATTACTTATAATACTGTAGGGACCCCTAGGGTTAAATGTGTGTCTAGTTTAAAGATTTGCATATCCCCTGCTACTGGCACCACTTGATAAAGGGTTGTTGCCCGAAACATGTCGTGAAATAAACACATTTGCAGTTGATCTGCTTGTGCCAAGCTCTACTTTATAGACACATTTACATGCCTTGATCCGGACAGAGGCAGAGCAGGAGGCACTACTAAAGGCTTAATTGGAACCAGGGATTGAAATTGCATCTACTGGCAAGTAGGCACTGTGGCCACATCCTGCCTCACTTTGGTATAGTGCTGAGAAAAGAGTTGCTGCTTCCTCTTTGCCTTCCACCTGAGGACAGGGTGGATGTGTGCAATGAGCTTGGGTATGGGTCCAGTAAAGTCGGGGACCAAGCACCCCTGTGAATGAGGAACAGAAAGTGGCAGGTGAGCTCACAGTACTAGTACACTCTAGGAGTGTAAGTCAGTCAGGGTTAAGCTAAAAAGAGCAGTTCTGAGCTCCAACATAGGAGTGATAGATTGGAGGTATCTGTCCCAGCTCATATTGCCAGTGAATAGGGAATCAGGAGAGATGATTGCCCTGAGGTTGATCCAGAGACCACTACCGGAATATGTCGCAGAGGTGTGCCTATATAGTCTGCATCCACCTTGGAAGCTGTCTGTGAGTGGGGGTGTGACTATGTACCTGCCAAGTCTGTCCTAAGGGAGTGTCAGCAATGTGTAGAACTGCATGTGATGTGACTGCGCACTTTTCCTCTGAACAGTGGATTTGACTAAAACTGGGGTCATTGTCTCTGGCTAATAAATAATCTGTGGACGGGATAGCCCAGATTAGAGTTACAATGACTAACAGAAAAGTCATTCAAATACATTTACTTTAAAGGAACAGTTCAGGGTAAAAATAAAAACTAGGTAAATAGAAAAATGTTTCTAATATAGATGGTTAGCCAAAAATGTAATGTATAAAGGCTGGAGTGAATGGATGTCTAACATAACAGAATACAACACAACTTGCTTTTCAGCTCCCTGAATCAAAGTTAGTTTTCGACTTGAAGGGGGGCCACATGGGACATAACTGTTCAGTGAGTTTGCAATTGATCCTCAGAATTCAGCTCAGATTCAAAAGCAACAGTTATGACCCATGTGGCCCTCCCTCAAGTCACTGATTGGTTACTGCCTGGTAACCAGGGTAACCAGGCAGTGTAAACCAGGAGAGCTTAAGAAGAAGAAGTAGTGTTGTGTTCTGTTAGGTTAGACATCCAGTCACTTCAGCCTTTATACATTACATTTTTGGCTAACTAACTATATTGAAAACATTTTTTTATTTTGCACAGCCTATCTATTTACCTAGTTTTTACTTTCATACCGAACAATTCCTTTAAGCTTAATAAGTCTTACTTAACTTCTATCTATTTTTCCATTTAAGCATGGAATTGTTCAGCATAAAAATAAAAACTGGGTAAATAGAGAGGCAGTGCAAAATAAAAAATGTTTCTAATATGGGGCATGTTTACTAAGATTGGAGATAAATATCTGGAGAAATTTTTGGAGATGTTGCCCATAGCAACCAATCAGATCTTTGCTAACTTATAGGTGGCTGTTTAAATCTAATTGCTGATTGGTTGCTATAGGCAACATCTCCAGAAATCTCTCCAGATATTTATCTCCAATCTTAGTAAACATGCCCCATAGTTAGCCAACAATATAATGTATAAAAGCTGGAGTGACTGGATGTATAACACAATAGCCAGAACACTACTTCCTGCTTTGCAGCTCTCGTGGTTTCGACTGATTGGTTACCAGGCAGTAACCAATCAGTGACTTGAGGGGAGGGGCACACAGGTCAAAACTGTGAGTTTGTGAGTGTGACCTGAATGCTAAGGATCAATTGCAAACTAACTGAACAGTTATGTCCCATGTGCCTCCCCCCCCCTTCATGTCACTGATTCAGAGTTAGAGAGCTGAAATGCAGGAAGTTGTGTTCTGTTACATTAGACATCAGTCACTCCAGCCTTTATACATTACATTTTTTGCTAACTCACTATATTAGAAATATTTTTTATTTTGCACTACCTATTTACCCAGTTTTTATTATTACAGTGAACTCAAATTAGCTCATCTGCCATTATAGCAATTGGTGATTTTCAGACCACACAATAACTGCATTGTAAAGGTCAGGTTGCATTAGAGGTGCAGTCCTTATTTTAAAAAGCTTCTTCACTTTCCCTGCTTGGATGAGGTGGGCTGACCGTTCAGCGTATATCTAGTCCTTTATAAAAACTACAAAGGCTAGGCTACAAAGATTCATTCTTCTGTTGGAAGGTATAAAGTGGAATAGCAAATAAAGTATTATTATGTAAATCTCTGTACAGAAATGAATGCTGCCACAATGTGGCGCAAAAAGGGATTTTGTTTGATCCAAAGGCTTATTATTCCATATCTAAAGGATCTTCCTAATTAACCTCACAGGTGCTTCAGAACAGCTTACACTTTCATGTTTATTTTCATCCTCACTGCATTGTAAGTGTATTTTCATATTTAGTTTAAGTGAAATATTTGCAACATGTGCTATATGCTTTCCATGGCCATGATTTCAGACTTAAAGATATTAAATATATATATTTGTGAAATGTAATAGACACTGTACTGCTATGACTCCAACTATTACAGTCACACCCAGCAAAGAAAGAAAAGTCCCATACCTAACAGCCTCCTTTGTGAAGACATCCCTATACAGCCAATCTACCTTGATAAAAATTACCATGATGGCTTAATTTTGAAGACCCTCCATGTTAAACTTACAAGCTCGTCTATTTTGCTTGTCTGAGAACTTACCTGGCCAGGTGCACTCTTCCAAGTACCTAACCCAATCAATGGCATCTTCTGTCCCGTGTACAGAGTCTCATATTCAACATATGTTGCCATTGTTGCCTGAAATTTTATAAAAAAGATAAAATATTAGGAATCTTATTTACAAATAAAAACAAAATGTTCCACATTAAGTTATTTCACTCTAAATCCCTTACTTTTGTGTTGTAATTACTGTATATTTTTATATATGTATATTGTATATATTGTATATTATCAGTAACCAAGAATGTTCTCTGGGAAAAGTGAAGCAAATAGTTCTATTTATGACATATTCATAAAATATTCAGAGTGCAGCACATTGTTTTATTTAACATGTTTTACATGTGCCTTTTTTAAAAGGAATTTTAAGGAAGAACCCAAACTGTTAGTTATAGCTTGTGACAATTGTTTTTTTTTTTACTATGCATCTAATAGCTCCACTGAAACATAATGCTACAAATGGTATATTTTACTTCTAGTCACAAAATACAACTAGCCTAAAATAACACCAGATACGCAATGAACAGCAATGCCTGTCCTTATGTACACTCTAAAATCAGAATCAGGCCCGGACTGGCAATCTGTGGCTTCTGGCAAATGCCCGAGGGGCTGCTGTAAGTTTGTGGCTGTTTGGGCCTCTGTGTAGTAAGAATGGCAGGGGCTATTTTGAATCCCAGTCCAGTCCTGATCAAAATGGATCTATGCTTCAGCTTGTGTAACTTCAAGTAAAATCCCTCTTTTTAACAAGTTACTGTACTCATTTGCTACTTGTCTAGGTCAATATCTGAAGGAGCCTGGATAAGATATGGCCTGAGATGTAATGTTTTTTTCCAATGGGATACCAATGTGAGACAGCTTTAGGAGTAAATTTGCCTGTGTGAAAGTATTTGTCCCTTGACATTAGGAAAACGGCTATGTTTCCAAAGTGCATTCTTACCTTTAGAACAATATCTTATTTCAGTACATTATTTTATTCAGAAATGACACATTTTTAACTATTTAGGAAAATGGCCAGTCTTGCTCTCACTTCATTACCATGTGCATTATTTTAACTAATACTGACACGTCTCTATAGATTTTCAAAGGAACTTGTAAGTATTGCTTTAAAAAGCTATACAGAATAATGCAATATATACAATCATCTAAAATGGAAACATTTCAAAATGACATACAGTTAAAAAACTAGGGATGCACCAAATCCACTATTTGGGATTCGGCAGAATCCCTGAATCCTTTAAGAAAAATTCGTCCGAATACCAAACCAAAACCGAATCCTAATTTGCATATGCAAATGAGGGGCAGGAAGGATGTAATGTTATTTTTTTCACTTCCTTGTTTCGTTTTGAGAAGTCACTCGATTTCCCTCCTTACCTCTCAAATCCTGCTGGAAGACCGAATCCTGAACCAAATCCTGGATTCGGTGCATTCCTATCAAAAGCACACTTACGAGGAAATTGATAGAAATAGAATTCAGCTCAAACACACCCAATATAATAAATTTTGAATGAATACAGGCAATGAAAAGAAACCACAAGCATGCAAATCCTCCCTACAGCTTTGTTCTGAGATGAGATAGAATAAAAGTGCTGTGCATTGGCACTGTATTGCAACATGGGTAGATATTCTTCAGCACCAGTTACTTCCATAGACACAACCCAGCACAGCAAATTGGCAATTCACAGTGCAAACATACACATTTCCAATGCTTTTAAGGCTGTTTGTAAAAACGACTGCTGCTGCAAAAGTCAGGTCAGCTGGCTTGTCTTACAGTCTGAGCCACTAGGGCTGAGAATAGAAAGGGAGTCAGCCCTGTAACATTTTAGTGGACAGGTAAAAGCATGAGAAAATTTGTGTGGTATCTTAAAGGGGTTGTTCACCTTTGAGTTAACTTTTAGCATAATGTAGAGAGTGATATTCTGAGACAATTTGCAATTGGTTTTCATTTTTTATTGTTTGTGGTTTTATAGTTATTTAGCTTTTTATTCAGCAGCTTTCTAGTTTGCAGTGTCAGCAATTTGGTTTCTATGGTACAAATTACCCTAGCAACCCTGCATTGATTTGAATGAGAGACTGGAATATGAAAAGGAGAGGGACTGAATAGGAAGATAAGTAATAAAAACTAACAATAACAATACATTTGTAGCCTTACAGAGCATTTGTTTTTAGATGGTGTCAGTGACCCCCATTTGAAAGCTGCAAAGAAACAGAAGAAAATGGCAAATCATTAAAAAAAACTATGAAAAATAAACAATGTAGACCAATTGAAAAGTTTCTTAGAATTGGCCCTTCTACAATATACTTAAAGTTAACTTGAAGGTGAACCACCCCTTTAAATGAAAACTAACCCCTCGTTGGAACAACAGCCCCTCTTGGCTGCCTTCCATTGGCCCCCTTCCATTGGCCCCCATTCTCTCTCTCGCGCTGAGTATTACACAGAAAGGTTCCATATTTGAAAACCTGAACCAAATTTGCAGAGCAGCACAGCGGACGTCCCCAGCGCCATCTTCTGCCCTTTTGTATCCTTTCCAGGTCTCTTTGCATGTACACCAAATTTTTGTACGTATTCTGACCAGTGCACACAGTTTTAAAAAAAACTGACCACAAACGTTACATTGTACAGCTTATCCCACCACTAAACAGAACAAAATATTACCCAAAATGCTAAAAGGAATAGTTTTATCTTCTCTCTGAAATATTATAGGCTGAATTGCATGGCATAAATAAATTCAGAGGATTACAAAGTTTTTTTTTTGCTCAAGCTCTTTAATTCTTCTTTTGTCCCCAAGCTTATACTATTGTGAATTGCACTTGATATAATTTGCTCAGTTTGCACTCTTTGGTAAGTGTGTTCCATGAAGTTTTTGCTCACATCTCTATATGCTATAATGTAGCAGTCACATTTAGTTAGGTATGTAGTTTAGTGTATTTATAACAATGCAAAACATAGAATGATATAATGCAGTGTAGTCTGCAATATGCATGTTAAAGGACCAGTAACATCAAAGAATGAAAGTGTTTGAAAGTAATACAAATATAATGTAGTATTGTCCTGCACTGGTAAAACTGCTGTGTTTTCTTCAGAAACACTGCTATTGTAGTAGCTGCTGTGTAGCAATGGGGCAGCTATTTAAAGGAAAAAAGGCTCATGTTACACAGCAGATAAGCTCTGTAGAACATAATGGTGTTATCTGTTATACAATATTTATCCTCTGCCATGTAGCCTTTTTCAATTTCCGCCATTGCTACACAGCAGCTTGTTTACATGAACTATAGTAGTGTTTCTGAAGCAAACAGATCAGTTTTACCAGTGCAGGGCAACACTACATGATATTTTCTTTACTTTAAACCAGTTTCATTTTGTTGGTGTTACTGTTCCTTTATTTAAAGGGGTTGTTCACCTTAAAGCTAGTTTAAAAGCCCATGTCATAAAAAAACGTTTTTGCCATTTATCTTTATTACCTAAAATGTTTGATTTCAGAGATACATACCATAGAAGCTATGGATCATCTCTGCCCAATCTCTCTCAGTTCTCTTCTGTGTTTTGGGATCGCTGACACTCTGTGGAAAAAAAAAAAACACAATAGGTTGCCATATAAGGAAGTTGACTCTGTACAGAGCATGCTAGGTCTCTCTCCTGCTTCATTTGCATATCTTCAATTCCATTGGCTGGCAAGATTAAGCCAATCGGATCAACAATATGCAAATGAAGCAGGAGAGAGAGATTGCATGCTCTGTGCAGGTTCCAGCCTCAACTTCCTTATATGACAACCTGTCGTTTTTACACAGAGCCTGTCCCACAATCACAGATTCATAGGAGAGAGAACTGATAGATTTTGCAGAGATGATCAGCTTCTATGGTATGTGTCTCTGAAATCAATCATTTTAAGTAATAAAGATACATTTACGGAACGCATTTTAAGACATCGTCGGGTAAAAACGATGTCCTACATGCGCCCTCCTAAAGCTATAGAATCCAGCGTCAGGTTTTTTTTTACTCACCTGTCCGAAGAAGCTGAAGTAAAGTATAGCTCTTCGGTCCTCCCTCCTCCAAACTCAGCCCGACGCTGGATTCTATAGCTTTAGGAGGGCGCATGTAGGACATCGTTTTTACCCGACGATGTCCTAAAATGCGTTCCATATACATTACAAAAACGTTTTTTATGACATGGGCTTTTAAACTAGCTTTATTGTCCCAAAGGTGAACAACCTCTTTAAATGTTTTAACTTTTAGTGTGTTATAGAATAGTGAAATCTAAGCGACTTTCAAGTGGCCTTCATTTATTCTTTTTTTTAATATAGTTTTTAAATTATTTGCCCTTTTCAGACTCTTTCCAGCTTTCAAATGGCAGTCATTAACCCCGTTTAAACAAATGCTCTGTAAGGCCACAAAAATATTGTTATTGCTACTGTTTATTACTTATCTCTTTGAATAAAAAACAAAATAACAACCAAAAATAATAAAATAAATTAAATCCATTTGCAAATGGATTTCCCTTTCTTCATCATACTAAGAGTTAATTTAAAGGCGAACCAACCTTTAACATGCTAAGAACAGGAGCATTAATGAGCGGCTACTAATTAGTTATAGACTAAAGTTTAGAGGAGAGGGGACACCTCCATGCAGCCATAATACTTCACATTGCTATAATTCACTGGAATACATTTAAATAATAAAAACACTTTAAGAAAGCTTTTAAGAAAGTTTTAAAAGAATGTTGCGTGTTGCCCAATGACAGCACACAGGAGTAGGGCATAGGGCCACCGTTCAGTCTAAGAGAAAGAATCAAACATACTTTCCCACAGACAGAAGATTTTTCCCCAATGACAAAGGCCGCTCTCCGTCCCAGCCACAGACAATAGCTCCCAACTCCCAACAGCCTCATCCTATCAGAAGTAAAGCTGTGCTACACACACTAACCTTTTGTAGAAATTAGGCCGCGCTCAAGTTCCCTTCTCCGCCTCACGTGACAGAATAGCTGGCACTGGCAGGCTGGGTGCTCGGCAGATTTGTGGGCACGGGAGGGGAAATGCAAGGCTAGAGGTCTGCAGGCTGTGTATATTGAATAAAATGTGCAATATCTAACCCAGAAAGTAACTCTGTAACTCGATCTGATCCTGCACCGTCAGCTCATGTGAGGGAAGGAAACAGGAACGGAGATTAACCCTTTCGCTCCCTCTGAGTTATCTGCTGACACTGAGAGTGTGTTTAGCAGTGGTTAATGTTTGAACTAAGAGATTCAAACACTTCCTGACTTCCAGTTTGGGCATGCCCTGGGCAATTTAGAGACTACTGCCTTTGTTAAAATCATGGCAAGTATTTGATTTACTCCTTTATTGGACAATGCTGCCTATAGCAGACATGATGATCCCTACTGGTGTTCTGATGGAGGCTGTGTGTCTCTCTCTCCCTCTCTCAGTTTATAGTCCCTACCATTACCTCACCCTATGAAAAAGAACCGCAGGGCGGAATAAAATCTGTTAATATTGCACTGTATGTATGGCAAGTTCAGGTTTTAAAGACCATGTAGTGGCTTGCTTAAAGTAGTTAAAGGGATACTGTCATGGGAAATAATGTTTTATTTCAAAACGCATCAGTTAATAGTGCTTCTACAGCAGTCTTCTGCACAAAAATCTGTTTCTCAAAAAAGAGATTTTCTTTTAATTTAATTTTGAAATCTGATATGGGGCTAGACATATTGTAAATTTCCCAGCTGTCCCAAGTCATGTGACTTGTGCTTTCATAAAGTTCACCCCCCTCCCTTTCCCTCCCAGCAGCCTCATAACAGCACAATGAGATGGAATGTAAGGAGACAGCAGCTCCCTAACACAAGTAGGGTTGCCACCTTTTCTTTAAAAAAATACCGGCCTTCCTATACATTTAGCTTATTTCCCTACTGATAACATTAGGATCAGCCATCAAAAATACCGGTCAGGCCGGTAAAATAACGGCCAGGTGGCAACCCTAAACACAAGACAACATCTCCCTGGTAGATCTAAGAACAGCAATCAATAGTAAAAGCCAAATCCCACTGCATTACATTCAGTTACATTGAGAAGAAGAAACAACAGCCTGCCAGAAAGTAGTTCCATCCTAGGGGAAAATTCACTTAAGTGCGGAAATTCGCTAGTGATTTTCGCCAGTCCGCTGCTAATTCACTAAAATGTGAATTTGCGCTCAGGGAGGCGAAATGTAGCGAAGTTGCACTACCATTACTCTGTTAGGCAAAGCACATTTATGCTAGTGATGCCTAATTTGCATATGGTGCAAATTTAATAGAAGTATATGTTACAGCCTCTACATTACACTACACAAGCCCAGGAAACCTTTAATAAATAAAATTAAGTTGTCCTATTGCCCTACATGTGCCCCCTGTATAGTTGTGTTGCCATATGTTAGGAAATGTAGGGGGGAAGGAGGGGAACCCCCCCCAAAAAAATTACACTATTTTTCAGACTACCACCCTAAAAAAAAAATAAAAGACGCCAAAATTTTTTCGGGAGTTTTTTTTTCAAACTCCTATCTATTGTATTGAACTTCGCCAGGTCTGACCTGGCAAAGTATAGTCTAGCGCAAGAGGTAACGTTCAGTAAAATGGGCATCTTAATGAATTAGCGTAGTTATGCCCCTTCGTCAGTGCACAACTTCGCCTGGCATAAGGGTGTGAAGTTGCTCTAGTCTATTTATTTCGCTAGAGAATTTTCGCCAGGGACACTTTTTGCAAAATTACATCACACTGGCGAATTACCGCTAGTGTTAGGCTTCACACCTTAGTGAATTTGCCCCCTAGAGTGCTGGCTCTTTCTGAAAGCACATGACCAGGCAAAATGACCTGAGATGGCTGCCTACACATCAATATTACAACTTCAGAAAATACACTTGCTCGTTCAGGAATGAAATTTTATATTGTAGAGTGAATTATTCGCAGTGTAAAGAGTGTAATTTAGAAATAATATTGTGCATGCACAGCTACGAGAACAAAGAAGAAGCCAGAAGACGATCGCTCTGTGGTGCTCTCTGGAAGAAACCTGGGCCGGAGCAGTTTTATGCTGATAGGAGCACAGGCCAAGGGTAACTACATGAGATCAATTGGGGGTCTCCGTCTCCTTTTTTGATTACTATTGAATATCCACTACTTTTTTTTACAATGTCTTGGAGATGGTATGTCTGAGAGGTTAATTGTTGGGTTAGCATCTAGCCAAGGGGCCCATATTTTATCAAATTTCGGAGGAGATACATTAGACATTCTTGGGACATTAGGACTCATCCACTTTATAGCAATAATTTTTTTTGCATAGATGGCCATGAAATAGGCTAAATGTTTAACAGCATGAGGGCCTGGGCCCACCGGGAGTTTTCCTGGTATCCCGGTGGGCCAGTCCGACACTGTTGCTCATCATCTAGCGCAGTGATCCCCAACCAGTAACTCGTGAGCAACATGTTGCTCTCCAACCACTTGGATGTTGCTCCCAGAGGCCTCAATGCAGGAGTTTATTCTTGATTTCCAGACTTGGAGGAAAGTTTTGGTTGTATAATAGCCAGGTTTACTGTTAAACAGAGCCTCAATACAGGTTGCTAATCCACACAGGGGCTACCAAAGGGCCAATTACAGCACTTATTTGGCACCCCAAGAACATTTTTCATGCTAGTGTTGCTCCCCAACTCCTTCGTTAGTGCGCATCTTCGCCTGGCGTAAGGGTGCGAAGTTGCGCAAGTCTATCTACTTCGCTAGCAAAAATTCGCCAGAGCCGGTGTTAGTGAATTTGCGAAGTTCCGATTTGACTTCACGCTGGCAAATTAGTGCTAGCGTTAGACGCTTCGCGCTTTAGTGAATCTGCCCCATAGAACTGTAAGTTTGGGTTTCCTGTTTCATCTTTTAGTGTGTCAAATTGGGGGAACCTTCCATCTATCATTAGGTCTGAAAGCCATTTAATTCCATTTTGGGGCCAATAGTGAAGTCTGGAAGTCCCAGAAAATGCTCCACGTTCTATATTTTTTCAAAGGGGTAAATGAGGGGAGGGAGTACAACTGGAACCCGCTATCAGCTTTCATACCTTTTGCCATGCTCTAATGGGCGAGCTTTAGGGCCTCTGGTATAGTAGGTACATCTCCCTTGGTCCTATATGGGACGATCCCATTATTTCCCATGTAGTGCTGTGAGGGGGTTGTTAGGGTCAGGGTTAAACCACTGATGTATAAAGGTTAATTGACCAGCCAAATAAAATTGCATGCTTGGTAGAACTGAGGCACCACTTTGGTATGGTGCTATGATTGTGGCCCATCCTACCCTGGGAGCCTGGTTGTTTTTAAATGGGTATATTTATTTATGTATAATGGGGTGTGCTGACTAAGTTGGTCATATTTATTGGTATTATGTTTTGTATAACGGAGCACTCTAGGAATGGTATGTGCTACATGGACTTGGTCACATGGTGGGGGTGTAGTAACTAGGTGTGGTTTAGGGTGAGTGGCTATTTATTTCCTGGATTGTGCTGGAATTTGTAACATGATAAAGGCCCCTGTGATGGCTGAAACGTTCATCATTAAAGACTGTGTGCAACATCATTTTTTACTTGCTGTGACCTTGCTGTGGGGCCTAATATCCAGTTAGTCAGAGATCAGCTTTGATTGTGCAAAATTGTTTTGCTACAAATATGGATTTGTGCAGTTTATTTAGGATAAGTTCAAGCTACTGAAAAAGGAAAACATTATAGAATTATCTGCTTAAAAGAAAGAGTCAGTGGGAGATGGCCTGCCCATAATTTGGAGCTTTCTGGACAATTTGTTTCAGATAACAGATGCCATACACATGCTACTATAAAAAAGGGCAGCAAAAACATATTCCATGGGGAGAAAAGGAAATTAAATTTCCCTTTCCCTTCCATTTGTATTCAAGATGCTTGTGAAGTTCTATATAGAGATTTTATTAACTCGGCTTATTTATCTGTATTGCACAAAACACATGTATGTCCTTCCTCATGTTATTGTCAAATTCTATTTATTTTTTGTATTTGCTGGATCTGTCATAATTGCCTCGTCCTGCAAAGGAGAGCTATGGAAAATTAATTGATGCTAATAATATATTAAAGGATCTCACCTTTCAGCTACTGTTCAATTACTTTTGCATGTGCATAATGGCCAATATACTCAATTAACAATGAACAGGCAGATTGCATAATTGAGAGTTACCTGTCAGCAGCAGAAACACATGGAATACCTAAAGGAGCAAGCTGCTACATCCAGCTGTCTTGTCAGCTTGGTGATGCTTTGATGACTAGGGATATTGTTTTAGGCTTACAAGAAAGAGGACAATAGGTTAATGATGAAAAGATTGAAGATACAAGTATGGGAGCTGTTATCCAGAATGCTCAGGACCTAGGTTTTTTTTTTGGAATGTTGATCTTTTCATCTTCTTTAAGTCTGCTAGAAAATAATGTAAACATTAAATTAACTCAATAGGCTGGTTTTCCTTCTAATAAGGATTTATATGTTTGGATCAAGTACAAGGTACTGTTTTATTATTAAAGAAAGAAGTCTATGGGTGATGGCTTTTCTGTAATTCAGAGCTTTCTGGATGATGGGTTTCCGGATAACAGATCCCATAGCTGTATTAGGAAACATTTTCATATATGATGGCCCCTCCCCAATTTCATCAACCACTCTCCCAAAAGGGCCCTGCTACTATAGATGTATACTAAACTCAGAGATGAGCAGCAGTGGCCTCCATGTTTGGCTGCTTCTCATCATGTCTGAGGTTTCATGGCATGGATTGCCAAGCAGAAGCATGTGCACTCAAACCAAGACCAGGTCCACATTGAGTGTGGGTTTTCCTGCTTGCCAATCGCCACATTTGTTAACATATAGCCCTACAATAATGTTGTATAAAAGTATTACTTTTATGTTACATAATGAATAGTGTTGCAAAAGATAAAGGGTATAATAAGCCACCAATGAGTTTCAGGCGATATCTAATATTCTAAAATTACATTATGGCCAAAATTACATTACTAGGCAATGACTACATAGTGAATAAAGTACCCCCCTATTGTATGAAATAAGAAAGTTTATAATAAACACGTTGGTTATACAGTGAATGGCACCTTGTGTGGTGTGGTATCCGTCTGTTCGGCCCGCAGGCTGATTGGTTGGATACTGTACAAGGTCAAGCTGTATATGACTGCCTTAAATTAATTACTACAGGAATGGGATCCATTTTTCAGAAAGTCACTATCCAGAAAGCTAAGCCATCATCCATAGAATCTATTTAAAACAAATAACAGATTAGTTGAAAAAAAATATTTCTCTGTAATGATAAAACAGTTCCTTGTTCTTGATGGTAACTGAGCTGCATACATTTATGTTGGTGGCAAAACAATCCTGTTAGGTTTATTTAATATTTAAATGCTTTTTTCGGTAGACCTAAGGCATGGTGATCCAATGGAAAGACCCCTTTTTTGGTAAAACACCAGGTCCCAAGCATTTTGAATAATGGGTCCTGTACACCAGTCTGTCACATATCAGTATCACTCCTAGTGCACAATTCATGGTGAATGCACTTGTTTGAATGCAGATTATTTTGCAAAAGATCCCTTTGTTTCTCTCCTAATACATTCCTGAGATATTTTAGTACATAATGAACCACTGTTCGTTAAAGTTAAATTCTATTGAAGCCAGGAAGAGTGTGGCAGTTATATGCAGAAATACAATTGTAATTATTATTTAAATTCCAGCTATCTTCCATTATGCAGTTCTTGCTACTCATGGGGGTCATATGATGTCTCTGCTAGTGTGTTTCATGACTTGGAAAACATCTCTAGAAATATGTTTAACTGAAGGTAGAATGCAAGCTCACAGCACCTCATTCTAACCACTGGCTAATTCTGGTCACTGGTTATGTTACATAATATAAGGGCTTGTTTATCATAGCAGGGCAAGATGCAATATGCCATGCTTTTTTGCACGTTACACTCAAGGAAGTCCTACAGGGTTCCCTCATGCTAGCCCAAGCTGTGATGTGCACTTTGAATCCATGTTGGATCATTAATCTGGCACAATGTGCAGAGCGTTGTATAGGCCATAATTGGCACAATTTTGTTCTCATTTTTGCTCTAGCACTTGTGTCCCTAGAATTATAATATGATCCATATAGTCCACAACAGCTGGAGGACTGCAAGTGTCGCTTACTAGGAATTTTAAACCACAGGCCTAGGTCTGTTTGAGGCACAAACGTCCCTGTTGTTATTGATCCCTTCAGGTACTGCACATATCTTATGTAGAACATTAACCTTGAGCACTGAACTTCAAATGTGATTCTTAAAGCAAATATTTACAATGGAAGGGCAAGGGACCACCTGCAGCAATGACTTACCAGGTTTCAGAGTACAGGTATGGAATCTATAGTCTATAAATCCATAAAGCTCTAAATTACAATTGAGTCCAATTTAATTTCCTCTTTTTTTTTTTTTTTAAATGCATAAAGTCATATTGTTGGCAAAATAATCCTGCTAGGTTTATTTAATGTTAAATATTTTTTAGTAGACTACAGGTATGGTGATCCAATTTTCGGTGAATACGCCTTTTCAGAAAACCCCTGGTACCAAACATTCTGGATCATAGATTATATACCTGTACCACCACAACAAAGTTATCTGAAGATACAAATCTGCTAAAATGCGTTTTCAGAAATTATCACGGCTAGACTTAACAGACAGAGTGAGACCAAGGCAGAAACGCTGACAATGACTTGTGAACCCCTTCTCCCCAACAAAAATAAAACTCCAACCTGCCCCCTCCTATTGGACTACAACTCCCAGCTGGGAGCTGAAAGGTTTTGGCTTTTGTCCATCATCAGATTATTGTATATAATTTGCAGTTTTACTAAGTGTTAGTGAATATATTTGGGCAATTCTGCAATTGGGCAACCTCCATACAGCCTTGTCATATGCACAGTAACTGTGGAAGTAACTGAGGAAGCTGAGACTATCTGCGAAATGCATTAGGTGATCCAAGAGATTTCCATTAGGACTGCAGGACTTACAATAAGGTGGACAGACAGAAAGCCGGCAAAGCCACTCCATTGGAATATAGCACCCTATATGGACTCTGTGCGACTATTTATTTTTATATGTGATAAATTATTTTTAAAAATTGTATTTTGATAAAATAGGATTACACTCTTTCTTCTGGTTTTACCTTTATCCACATAACTTGCAATCTGGAGGGACACACACAGCTGGAGGGAAACCTGTGTGGGAATTCACAATTACAAGCTTCACCAAATCTTTTGGTTTGTAAGTAGGAAATTTGGCCATCTGGTGAAGTTTTATTGTGTGGTGAATGGGACAAAACTGCCAGCCATAAATCCAAATCAGGGTGTAAATGAGAAAGGTGGAAAAATAAGCACCTTGAATTAAGCGTAATGAAACACTGGGTGATGGCACTTTAACCAAATATACTATACCATATTAGTCTCTAATCCTTGTTGCCACTGGATTTATATATTGGACTTTCTTTGGACAGTTGGAGAGACTGTAAAGAGACTGGAAGGATAAAACATTAAAGGACTGACTTCCGAAAAATCAAATTTTTTTCTTTGCACAGTAACTGTGCCAGTGTGTTCCTGTCAATGCTTCGTATAGTCTTCATATTACAAATGTCACATTGAAGAAGAATGTTATTCAGATTAAGACTGAGAACCTCAAAACCAAATACAAGCATACTTTATTGTTAAAGGGGTGGTTCACCTTCAAGTTAACTTTTAGTATATTGCAGAATTGCCATTTCTAAGAAACTTTTCAATTGGTCTTCATAATTTATTTTTCATAGTTTTTTAATGATTTGCAATTTTCTTCTGTTTCTTTGCAGCTTGCAAATGGGGGTCACTGACACCATCTAAAAACAAATGCTCTGTAAGGCTACAAATGTATTGTTATTGCCACTTTTTATTACTTATCATTCTATTCAGTCCATCTCCTATTCATATTCCAGTCTCTTATTCAAATCAATGCAGGGTTGCTATGGTCATTTGAACCCTAGGAACCAAATTGCCGACACTGCAAACTAGAGAGCTGCTGAATAAAAAGCGAAATAACTCAAAAACCACGAACAATTAAAAATGAAAACCAATTGCAAATTGTCTCAGAATATCACTCTCTACATATACTAAAAGTTAACTCAAAGGTGAACAACCCCTTTAATACAAACTATAACTTGTTACAGTGTGATGAAATTTTGTTTCACCAAATTATATAGTTTCACCAAATTATATAGTTTGTATCATTTTCAGAAGGGTGGAAGGTAAAACAGGTTATGGGTAATCAGGTCTGGACTAAGAATAAAAATAAATAGTAACTGTCTATAGCAATTTACAGAATTCACTCTTGCATTTGCCAGAATCCACAGATTGCCAGTCCGGGCCTGTGTGTTATGCATAATGTTGGTTGGTGAGTTGTTGGGAAAGGCATAGAAAAGGTGGCCGGAGTAACAGTTTAACGGAGTAACAGGGCATGCCAGTATCCTCTATACTTTACAGGTGGATAATATAAATGAAAGAAATACAAATAATATTTGTAAACCATAAACCTCAAATCTGGCACCCAGCTTCTGTTCTGTATTGATAGGGTTTGGTAAGCACAGCTTGGCCACCATCAGCAATTATGGGATCTAGCAAAGCCTCCCCTAGGACACACCAATTAATAACCCTTTGGTCACCTAGGCAAAGGCATGTCCGGATCAAACCCCCGACTGCAGTCCACTAAACACCACCCACAGCTATAAAGCACATCTACACTGTAAAGGAAATAAAAGATAATAATAGCAGCTTAGATCTTAAAATGAATGTAAATATTACACGTTACAAGCTACAGAGAAACAGAAGAATGAGGCAGTGAAGATATATCTGCTAGAATCTACATCAGCCATATTTTGGTTTCCTGCAATATGTAAAAGTGACTAGTCTCAGTCTGTACGTAAGACGATTAGACAGTGAGCAGGCGAGGGAGAGAAACTGCAAAGTCATGCTGCATGTGCAGCCATAGCAAGGGAAACAGGAAGGGAAAGCAGCACAGATGCTGATAAGAATCCAAGAGAAAGTAAAATCAAAGCAAGTATTACAGGAAGGAGAAAATTAGATGGCAAAATTGCAGTGCTGCCAAAAACCTGATTGGGAGGCAGTTCTGTTTGGAAATAGTATTATAGTATTATATTTTTTGTTCTTGTATTTTAGCATAGTCACAAAGGACTTTCAGTCTTAACCTACAGCCCTCCACAAAACTGCAAGCAAGCCTGACAAAACTTTCCCATGAGGGTCCCACACATTGAGCTACTATCTGCAAATATAGCATGAGAGGCTCTATATATTACTGTATACAGTATCAGAAACCAGCTTTACAAGTAAAACAATTGGGCCCCTGAGATTAATTAAACAGATCTAAATTTGCAAAAGAATGGATAGGAAAAGGTTTCAGTTCTAGAAGACACATTTGGCAAAAAACAAAGACAGCATTTCACAAGAAGAACCTGATACCAACTGTAAGGCTAGAGCCAGATGGGGCAGAAATCCGACTGCTGAAATTCGTGCTGGACATCAGCCCCTACTATGAGCGATATTTTCCGTCTTCATTTGCATCTGGAACCATTGGGGTAAATTTATCAAAGAGTGAAGTTCCGCCACTAGAGGGAAATTCCACCACTCTCCGTTCATTTCTATGGGATTTTTAAAGGCCTATTTATCAATGGGTGAAGTGAAAGTTCACCCTTTGATAAATACGCTTTTAAAAATCCCATAGAAATGAATGGAGCGCGGCGGAATTTCCCTCTAGTGGCGGAACTTCACTCTTTGATAAATATACCCCATTGTGTTGACTCCAGCTCGAACACTCTTGGCGGATTTTGGCGTGAAATGCAAAATCCGCCACATTGTGCTTGTGTGCATTTCTGCATAAGGGACTGAGCAGATCACCACATAGAATTCACTATAAATTCTTCCGTGTACCAGAGGCTGCTTCAGTATGTCAGGCCATCTGTCAGAAGATGGAAACTCAAATGAAAGGGCATCTTGCCACCTGAAAATTATCCTAAACCTCCAGTAAATCCACCAAGAAGTGGAGGGTTCAGTTGTTTCTACCAAAGAGGGCACAACCAGGTATCAGAGCTCCTTTATAGCTATTAATGGTTTGTTTAAGTGCATGTCAAATTTGCCTTGTTTGTTAAATTTCATCACTGTTCTCTTTCTTTATATTGATATGTCAACATGTTAAAACTTTAAATTTACAGTGGTGTGAAAAACTATTTGCCCCCTTCCTGATTTCTTATTCTTTTGC
>CM044437.1:82459888-82470909 GCA_024363595.1 Xenopus borealis
TGCAAAAGAATAAGAAATCAGGAAGGGGGCAAATAGTTTTTCACACCACTGTACATGGGGTGCACTTACTATGTCACATGACTGTATATGTCCTGCTTGTGCATACTCCAGCTTCCTCCTATATTAAATCATACATTTGTAAAATTTTGAGCAAACAAGCTGTGTAGTTGCATCCTGTTTTACACTGCTTTTACTCAGGAATATCTTTGCATGACCTTTGTCTCGTTGATTTAGTTTGAAGTGGAATAATACACACCTTTATAAATTGCACAACCTTTTATCCTAGAACTTCTTCTCAGCCAAAATGACTTTTACAGGGTACATAAGCTCTTAGTCATTGTAAAATAATGGTGTGCATGTCTGGAGTAAATACAGATGAACAGGGCCACCATCAGAGACAGGGCCCCACACAACAACATTTTCTGGGCCCCCCTCGCCACGCCCCCCTCACCACACTCCCCAGTACAAAGGTCACATGGACACAAGCACAGAAATAGTAAAAAAGAAATTGGGGACCAGGGCCCTACTAGAATCTAGCAAAACAAACATTTGTGACTAGTTAAGACAGTGATCCCCAACCAGTAGCTCGTGAGCAACATGTTGCTCTCAAACCCCTTGGCTGTTGCTCTCAGTGGCCTCAAAGCAGGACCTTATTTTTGAATTCCAGGCTTGGAGGAAAGTTTTGTTGTACTGATCCTCAATGTAGGTTGACAATTCACATAGGGGCTACCAAATGGCCAATCACAGCACTTATTTGGCACCCCAAGAACATTTTTCATTATAGTGTTGCTCCCCAACTCCTTTTACTTCTGAATGTTACTCACGGGTTCAAAAGGTTGGTGATCCCTGAATTAAGAAAACCAGACAGGGCCCAAAACCTAGAAAAAAAACTGGTGGCCTAGGCCCCCTACTAAAATTATATATAAATAAAAACATAAGCCATTCAGGGTGATGGCAAAGAATAACATTGCAGACCCTTCTGCAAATCAGGGGCCTCATTGGTGGTCACAGTCTGTGACGTGCAGAGGGGCCTTGCCACCAGTGAGTTTTTTTTGTGACCCCTGGCCACCAAAGTAGCTCTTTGGTATACCCCCAGAACTGGTTTGGTGCCAGCATGGGGATTCAGGGGCCCTGCTTGATGTCGGGGGCCTGCATTGGTGGCTCAGGGGCCCACATGGGGTTCCAGGGCCTGCATGGGGTTCAGGGACCCGCAATGGTGGCTCAGGGACCTGCATGGGGTTCAGGGGCCTGCATTGGTGGCTCAGGGGCCCTGCATGGGGGTCATCCAAAGCCCCAGTGTCCTACCCAATTACACCCCCAGGGCTAGGGATAATAAATGTATAACAGGTTCTGTTCACAGGCAGGTGCCCCCCCCTTCACTGTGTTGGAATTTCCCAGCAAGGGCCACTGCATGTACAGAAAGTTCTCTTATGAGGGGGGCTCATCCAGCAGGTGCAGTGCGGTCTTCTCCCGTCTCTCTTCCTATCCCTCCGAGTACTCATCTTGCTCTTCACCTCTACTGTACCCAGGGATCTGCTGCTGGTACCCGCCACCTTGTGTCCCAGGTTCATGTTGCCAGTGCACAAGCCTCTTCGCTACCCCCACGACAACCCTGCGCTCCTCAGCAAGCTTACAATTCACTCCCCTCTCTCCCGGGCCGGACCCTCCTGCATCACCTCTCTCCCTCTGCCCCCAGCATTAGGACACGACCACTGCAGGTATCACGGGACGCAGCCAAGCCAATAAGGATAGCCTGACAGCATTGGAAATTTCGCTGGGTGAAGGGGCCCGGCAAATCAGTTAAGTGTGGCGCAGCCAGGCCCTCCTTACAGCTGGGGAGGGAATGTAAATCCATCAATAGGTTAAAGAGGGAAGGTACTGCATTCTCTAAGCTAAAATGGGAAAGTGCATCAGGCTACAAGTTATGGAAAGAAGATACAAAATATTACAGAGTAAGGACAAAGGCTGCACCACAATATATGCTAAAGAGGGAAGGTACTGTCTGTAGGCAAAGGGGGGCACGTACAACAGGTTGTAGGCTAAGGTGGGAATCTTCAACAGGCTATATAGATGGAAGGATTGACAAGCTATAGCCTGTGAAATACACTTTGTTCCTTATGCTCAAGACCCCATGCATCAAGTCATTGGCAGTATGCATGTTTGGTTCCCTTTGTCTTATAGCACATGTATGTGCAGTAAGGATCACAGATGCCAAGCTGATTCATTATCACAAGGTCATTTTACTGCAACTGGCAGTCTCAAAACTTAGTCCTTTCCTGACTGTACTTCAGTTAATTTCTTTTGGCTTGGGTTTGGACTTGCTATTGCTGATAACCTTGGCTGAAACCTTGGTATGTCCCTCTGAGGATATAATTTACAAGATATTCACAGCTTTTGTGTATCATATCCTTATAGTACACAAAAGCTGTGAATATCTTGTAAATTATATCCTTATAAACGGGGAGTTCTGATGTCATTAGCTATAAATGTTGAGTTCTGACATCATTACTATCACGACTCAATAAAACTTGTGTATTTTAATAAATAATGTACCCCCAGTTGCAAAATATGAGGATATTCAAAGTCACCTAGGAGTTCGGCCTCGTGTTTTTATATGGTCATGAAACTCCTTGGTAACTTATAATATCCTTATAATTTACAACAAGGGGTACTTTATTCACTATATAAGTTATTTCACTGAAAATTGAGAGTGCGGGTCCATCTGTAACTGTGTATTGTGAACCCTTGACCAACGCACCAGAAGATTGATGCAAAATCCGGAAGGAGTGCACTCATTGTACATATATATATATATATATACACACTTTTTGGAGATTTGGAAACACCTACATATAATTGAGGGGTGCTTGACACGTACATTGGGCACTTTGGAAACACGACATGGTTCCAAATATTGCATTGTCTGCTCAGGAAAGGGGGGGGAGGGGTCTGCTGCTGCCAAGTTCCAGATATTGCTTAAATAAAAGTGTTAATGAGGCTTTCTCCATTCAAATTTTGTAATACACAAAAGCCATGAATATATTATAAATAATATTTGTATAAATGATGTACCCCTCAGAGAAATCACCTTAAAGTTCTATGACTTGGAGTCAGGAAGGAATTTTTTCCCCCTCTGAGGCAAATTGGAGTGGCTTCAGGTGGGTTTTTTTTGCCTTCCTCTGGATCAACTAGCAGTTAAAAAAAAAGTTAAAAGGTTGAACTTGATGGAAATGTGTTTTTTCAGCCTAACTTGTTATGTTACTTGCATAAAAGCACTCAGCCTTAACCCTCATCATGACTTTAAATGGACATGTAACAACCCCTATGTGACAGAAATTCTAATATCTGTATACTTTATTTTACTATAGGGGTACATTATCCCTTATACACAAATATATAAACTTGCAAGTAGCAGCTATCTGCTAGGCCCTAGTAGCAGCTATCTGCAGCTAACAAGAAACCGGCTTTCTACATTTAGTTTACTATTTCAGCACAGAAAACAATGAAAGATACTTTCAGATTCAGACAGATGCAACCATTTTTCTCTCTACCCCTTGCCGTGTCTCATTGCGACGTAGCAAACAAAATTATAACCCGTGGTACTTCCATTACACAACACACCCGTAGTAAAGTTACCTAATGTTTCATTTGCTTCTCATTAGTCAAAAAAAGTCACGAGGATCTCCCCAGAGAAGGTGGTACAGCCCAGCCACAAGTAACGAGGGGAGGGGAAGGCACAAGATGACAGGAGGAGATGCTTCGGTAAGGCGAGGGGTGGGAAGGAGTGGAGGATCGGGCGGTGCTCGCGATATTTGCAGAATATAAAGCACTTTCAAATCCTTTACTGGTCTCCTCCTGCACTGCCTGATCTGCTTGGGACAGCTACAGCTTTATGTAAGTTGCACATCTTGCTCATCATCTTCATGTTTAGCTGGGCCTCTCCATCTCTTCCAGTTGCCAGCATTGTCTGTCACGCTCACAGCTGCGGGGGTTGATGGGAGTTGTAGTCCAGCACCAAGTTTAAAATTTTAAATACCAGCGCCTATATCTTTGTATTCTATTCAGACATTCCCCCAGCTGTCGGTATAGTCCAGGAAACCGTGTCCGTCCACCTGTAGTTGGACTCCTAGCATCCCGCTGCTGCATGAAACAAACTTTAGGAACAGATGCTTGTGCCATTTGTTGTGTAATCTCGCCGGGAGACTTTGGTGGGATTATAGTGAAAAGCCTTGAATTTGGGTGAGGGGTCGGGTTAGAGCGAACGTGAAGGACACCTTCTTCCTGCAGCTATGCCAGTACATATCGCCACAGCTTTACTTCTTCTGCACCTGTATCTTCTTCCCTCGTGATTTCTTCCCGGGGCTTATTAAGCCGTGGCTCACAGAGCTGCCTTTGTTATACTGTACACACCCTGCTACGCGCTGCCCGGCTGACCGCTTCCTCTGCGTTTGAGCGATAACTTCTAGCCTCCGGTATGTGTGGCTTTCTCTATTCCTTTCTCTCTTGGCCCCACTATGCAGGGTTGCCAGTCAAATCTTCAAAACCAGCAAAAGTCAGCTACAAAATCCGCACAAAACTAGCCAAGAGGAACTTCAAAAGTAGTCCAAAAATAGCACAGTATGTGCAGTTATGGTTGCCACCTTTTCTTAAAAAAAAAAAATAAAAAATACCGGCCTTCTTATATTTGTACACATTTCCCCTATTAATAACATTGGGATCAAGCTGAATTTTTACCGGCCAGATGGGGAAAAATGATTGTGAGATTTTCAATTTTCACTGATATGCACATTTTTCCATGAAGCAAAATAGTAAATATTTGCCCCCTTCACCAGGGGCGTAACAGAGGGGGTCTCAGGAGGTGTAGGGGTCCCATGAGTCCCTAATACATACAAAAAATTTCAATAAATATTGGTAAAACAGTTCAGCCTCTAGATATATTGTTGCCCAGCAGTTTTTTTTTTGTCTGAAATTGAGGAAAGTCGCCTGAAAATACAAGAATGCTTAAGAGGGTTGGGAGACTGGGGTACAGAGCCCAAAATCTGGTAACTCCTGACTTCTACACAAGTCTGTCCCATTGCATGCTGGGTATTGTAGTCTTACATAAAAAATTTAAAAACTACATTACCCAACATGCACTGGGAGACGCAGGCATGGCACATTAGGGCAAGAAAAAACTTTGGTAGGTTTCCAAAGTAAAAACAAGAGCCCAAAAAAGTAGCCCAGATCCATACCTTGGCTAGTTTGTACTTTCAAAACCCACCTGGGCTTTAAATTAATAGCCCAATTTGTCTGGAAACCAGCCAGCCTGGCAACCCTGGCACTATGTCTCTTGTTACACCTGCTGCCTTCACACCATTATTTCTTCAGTATTACAAGATGCCCTGCAGCCTAGTAATGATATTATGCCACTTTGCAGCAGGAAAAGTGACTGCAGAGTGCGAGGTTGTGGGATATCTTTCTACTCGGCCAGAGAACTTTTTCAAGGTTCTGCTCTACTTGACATATTTCTACTTGCGGTAACTGAGCTACACTAGTACAGGCACGTAGTGTGTGAGGGTTCCACCTAGCTGCTGTCTTAACCAGAAAAATCATACTCAGAGTTTACTCCGAGTCATGGGACAGGAAAGGTGGCAGTTGTAGGAAGAGTAGTGTTCTTTTGCAGAAAAAAAGGTTATGACCTGTTCATAACATATCAATGTGCTGCGTGCATTCCAAGGCTGAAGATAGTGGACTGTACCTACAATGCTATAGACGTGTGTATCTACATCACATACATATGCGTGCCACAGCTTGTTGGCAGATGCATTTCTGTACCATTATTCGTATGCTGGCATAACACGCCTGATAGCCCAGAAGGTACCACAACACCTTCTTGGCTCAATGGATAATGTCGGGTTAAGGGGGGGGGGATTTTTTCTGGCGTGTGAGTAAAAAGGAATTATTATTTAAGTTTCGCTGACTTGTCACTTCCCCTTTCCATATGAGTCTTGAAATGTTTAGGAACAAATCTTGTGAAATGCGTAAGAGCCACTGGAAGACTGTAGTTTCAAAATGAAAGAGATTTTGTTAGGAATATGAAACTATTTTGATGCCTGCACTAGTCACTAGATTTGTGCGTGTTGGTTGTCAAGCTGCAGTAATAATTGATGTAATACCCATCACAAGAAACAAGATGTAGAATATTCCTCTAAATATAGTGCCAACGTGTTACTGACTTATTATACAGTGACTTCTGCCTAAATTTCCACTTGTAAAGATCAGTATGTGCACCAAGAATTGAGATAGGTCATCTGTTAGATAATATTTGTGGGTAATCTGAATCTGTGCTGTAGGGAACTATCAGCCCATAGTCAACATCAAATGAACTTGAAATTAAATATGCAGGATCTTGTGCACATTTTTATAACTTATTACTGTACCTTGAAATAAAACCATACAATGAGTACATACTGCAGCCAACGGTATGCTGGACTGCACAAACCAAAAGACAGTCAATTGCATTTGTGCAGAAGTAACAAGTTTTGTAGAATCCTTTGTGATTTGCTTTACACATAAGTTCTTGTCCTCAGAATCATGTGACCTGTCATAAAACAAAAAAAAAACCCTTTTCCTGCTCTATGAAGAAATGTTTGTTTGTTATCTGTGTATATGAACATGAATCAGAAGAGATCAAGTGCAAGATAATGATCCTCAGCCAGGAAGAGACAAGGTGCTGTGTAGAATTGCAGCAGAGCATAACTTTATTCATGTGATTATGTATCCAGCTCCACTGGGCTATTCAAACCTTAGGGCCATCAAGTCAATCTCTAGCAATGTTCAGAGCTTGGATACCAATGTGGATATCTATATTCTGAGCATGGTTGGAGATTCACTTGATGGCATTCTGTTGGCTAAAATCAGCTGCTGGGGTTTGATCTATCTGTCCACTTTTGTGGGGAATGTTATTGGCCTCTGCTCCTTCCTGACTCTGTAAGCAGTTGTATCAAAGAGACTGTAGTTCTTTCACAACCCTTATCTGTATATTTCTTTAGTAAGGCTTCCATAAATTACTACTATTACACAGTGCGGCAAAACATTTATAGTGTGCTAAACTGAAATTATTGGTAGTGCCACATTGGCAAAGTAATTGCCTGTGCAAATGCCACTTACAAATATCATAATGATCCCTTTGGAACAAAGGACACAATACCACTTCGGCTGGGTCATTCATTTATTAATTCAAAGTTGTAATGTCCTATGCATATCATCGTATTCTGTTTATATGCTGGCCTTGTTCATCGAGTAAAGTGGATGAGTAACAAGGTGAATTAAATTACTCGGGAAAGAGTGGTTGTTATTCATTTTTCTGCTGAGATCCACTCAGTGTGTGCTAATGGGCTGATCCTGTACCTGTTGGTGTATACACATTTAGGGAGTGTATGGCAGTAGATCAGATTAACAATATGTGGCTTTTTGTTTACTTGTGCCATAGCAACACTGGCTCAGATGCATCTAAAACAATTGCTTATTAATGATTTCTGCCAGACACAGGATTGCTGTGAAGGAAATGCATTCATTATTTACTGCATAAGAGTACTGGGAGAGGCAGGTGTCATGCTTTTCAAAGCGGTAAAGCCAAATATTTGTTATGAGTTACAGACTATCAATACCTGCACAATCTCATGCGATTACACAAAGGACAGGTTTTATTACCCTAATAACATATGGATATGGCAAGTTCTAATTCGGTAACTTAAAAATCATATTGATCTCTTAACTGTGCTCTTTATTCACCTTTTTTGTAAATTTTTGTTTGGACAAATTACAATGTAAGGGAAAAATGTACAAGATTATTTAAACAATTATAAATACAGAAATGCATTTATATAGGCCTTTAATGATTGACTGCATACCATAAAACAATACAGATGGAATTTAGGCACTATATTGAGGAATTTTGTGCTTTCCTACAGGGATGCTGCAGTGTCTGTGCATGCATCATAAAACATATGCTATGGAGCCTTGTGCATGGTCCATGCAAATGATATATGATTTAAAAAGAGCAGCCATCCCCAACCTTTTTTGCATGGGGGGTGCTGGTCAGTATTTTGGTCCTTAAAGCGATCAGTAGAAAGATATTTGGGCTTTGCACAGCTGTTGTCAGGGATCTGTGTTTGCAGGTAATTAGGGCCTTTTTCATTGTTTTTGCAACTATTATAGACTGCAGCTATGACCAGAGGTGGCCAGTTCAGCACAGCCTGGTGGTTGGAAACCACTTACACTTGAATTTATTTATTTTTTGCATTTTTAAAAAGGTATGCTTACAGCATAAAATCATATACAGGTATGGGATCCATTGTCCAAAAAGGCCGCCTCTCATAGACTCCATTTTATTTACATTACCTTGTATTTGATCCAAGCTAAGATTTAATTAATCGTTATTGGAAGAGCAAAATCAACCTTTTGGGTTTATTTAATGTTTACATGATTTTCTAGAAGACTTAGGCTGCTGGCACATGTCACCCAGAAACAAATCTCTTTTTAGCCCAACGTGGAGAAGAGGAAGCTTCAGAAAACAAAGTGCTACGTATGCCATCCCGCTGGCGATTAGAATTCTTGCTGGCAGGAATGCATTTGGGGAGATTAGTCGCCACTAAAAAGAGAAGATTTGTCACTGGGTGACTAATCTCCCAGAATCTTAAAGTGTGTCACCAGCCTAAAGGTGTGAAGATCCAGATTACTGAAAGATCTGCTATCTGGAAAACCCCAGCATTCTAGATAACACAGATGACTTGGGACAGCTGGGAAATTGACAATATGTCTAGCCCCATGTCAGATTTCAAAATGAAATATAAAAAAATCTGTTTGCTCTTTTGAGAAATGGATTTCAATGTAGAATTCTTCTGGAACAGCACTATTAACTGATGCATTTTGAAAAAAAAATTTTTTCCCATGACAGGATCCCTTTAATAAAGACACAAGCCCTGTTCTTTCATTCAGCTATTTATCACCGTGGAACTCCTAAGCAACTCTAAATATTTTACAGCAGTGGGAGATTTTTTTTTTTTTTTGTCATATTATGCAGGTTTCAAGTCATGTTATAAGTGATATCATTAAGCAACTGATGGCTTCTCCTCAGCAGTATTTGTTTATAAGGGAATTAAATCTTGATTATGAGAGATTACAGGAGAAGGAAAGGTAGAATTGATGTGGGTTTCCAAGTTGCTAGTGATTCAAGTGTCTTACTGTAGAGGCAGGGCCAGTGCTCCTTCTTCCAAAAAATACCCAGGCCTGATATACTCTTCTGCTCCCCAACATCCTCTGCACTTGCACAGTACAGAACCGTGCATGCATTCACCCAGGACAATGCAGACAATCCTGGACCAACAAAAGAGCGAAAATTCCAGGGCCGGTGAATTTGTAAAAAAAAAAAAAAAAAGAGAGTAGGGCAGGCTTTGAAGGAAGTAAGTAATTAGAATCACAGGCTGGTGCCTAGTAGCTTGCCACCCTCAAGTGGTTCTACATTGGTTCTCATTGAAAACAAAACTTATAGTTGCATGGTCCATACCATTAGATGCTGAACAACATGCAAAGCATTCTATGCCAGTGCAAGCCAGTATGTAATGTGAGCATTGTATTATTGTTTTTTTTCCAAAGTATGGTTGATACATTTATGGCCATCACAGCTGCCCTTTGGAGTAACGAAACACTTGCTGATTCCTGCTCAGTATATTGTATGAACTCTGACCTTAAGTTCAAGTTAATTAGTGACTTTAAGTCGTTTGAAATTTGTATGGAAATATGTGCATTGACTGCACAATTTTGTGCTGACTCTTTGAACCCTTCTGGCACATCACACTGTGGAAAAAAAGCCAAAGCTAGCCTTCTGCACACAATATTATCATAATTACAATTCTACTTTGTCTTCTGACTAATCACTGGCCCATGAATACAGTCTTTGGCAGACTCTGAAGTGCTAACTTGGTATAGAACATTCTAGAGATTGCTGTTGGAACACCTTCTCCTCTGACACATCCAATTGGCAATTATTTCACCTGAATCTCAGGGTGTTCTTTCCTAGTAATTTCATGCACAGCATTTATATTGTTCATATCAAAAATTCAGTGATGCCTGCATTTTTACCATTGACTTCACTGTGTAAAATGTAGTTTGTATTTTTAGTGGATTGTCTGCTGGTAAAATACAATTTGTGACTGCAAATGGTATTAAAGGGTACTGCCTCCCCTTTCTCGGCTGCAATAATAAGCTGTTCCTTGTAGCCTTGCTGATATCCTTGAGCCTTGTACTTTCTGGGCTCTGTAGGCATTTTGCAGTTGTGCAAATGATAAGGGAAGCATATACTACTTCCAGCAGATGATCATGTATACTTACAGATGGGATCCCTCAAACCTTTAGCAATTGCAGTCTGCTTACTTCCTACCAGATGTTGACTAGCTTCTCTGCAAATACCGAAAGATTGTAAGTAACTATGTTACTAAGCTGCTGAGTTATGTGTGAGAGCGGAATGGCTATACAATTCTGAATGTTTGTTTGTTAATCTGTGCATTCAATCCTTTGTATAGCATATCTATTCCGAACAGATTTAGTTATTTAAGAAGTGAAGCAAATTGTAGACAAAACTATATTAATCCTATTTATAAAGCTGCAGCATTTTAAATGACATCAGTCTTCCCCTTACCCTATTTAAATGTATATGTAGGAAAGAAAAAAGTTCTGACTGTGCTGTTTCAAACGGTGTTTAAATTTAAGCCAAACAGTGGACATGAAAGAAGTCTATTGACGTGTATGGGAACAAAGCTATGGTATAATTCATAAAACTGCATATATTTTGTGCAATTGTACTGAGTTCTACAAGGCTGTACTGCTTCTCCAAAACTTGTCACATACTGCAATGGAATAACAACAAATGCACTGGTTTGTAAATAAAACAAAAGTTATCTGTATGACCTATGTCCTATATTAATTAAAATTAAAATGTATATGTTATCTGTTTGTAGAAGAATGTTTTGCCTATTTAATGG
>CM044437.1:82498705-82525014 GCA_024363595.1 Xenopus borealis
AATTTAGAGATAGAAAAAAAAAACGTTTACTTGTTCTTTAAAGGTGAACCACCCCTTTAAGTTTTTTATTGTACAAGACACATTGTTTCTTCAATATGTGAGATACATTGTTTCTTTTCCTGTAAACACAGCAATGTAGTAGGAATATGAGCACGGACACCTGGTGGTGAGAGAAATTATTGCACATTATCACTCAATGGACAAACACAGAAATGACTTTTTCTAATGATGACCCATTTTGGACTTATGAGGTCATATTGGCGCCAGAATTCACCTAAGGGGGAGGGTATTTAAATTATACTCAGTTTGGACACATTATCCTTGAAAAAGGTCCCCAGGTGGGACCGAAACGTCAGACAAACATGTATTTTGTTTAAAATAAAACACCTTTACTTCACCTGGAATCAGTGAGTGCAGATCCTTCGTGAAAAAAAAAAAATTATATATATATATATGTATGTATATGTATATATATGTATATATATATATATATATATAGCATTCAAGAAGACCAGCAACACTGGGATTTTGGTGCACCTTGAGAAAGGTCCTGGTATGGACCGAAACGTAACGTTGGCTGTATATGCACTGAAAAATAAAATTTTTTGAATGATTGCACCAAAATCCCAGTGTTGCTGGTCTTCTTGAATGCTACGTATATTTTTACCGTGCACCTGGGTCTCTAATGATTGTAGCCATGTGCCGCCCAGCGTGAATATATATATCCATCAAAAAAAAAATATAAATTTTTTTTACATATGACTATTCTAATGGGGTAACAATATGAGCTCTTTGTTTTGGTAAAATTATAAATTATTCGTTTGAAACAGATCTACGGTTTGATTTGCCACGTGTGAAGACAGCTCTATTTGAAGAAGAATCCCCTCAATTTGCTGCACCATATCTCTCTCATACAACTAACTTCAACCATTTAACCTCTTGTGATGAACTGGCCAATCTAAGCAGCCAATTGTTATCCCAGGACAAGGTGAAGTAAAAAACATAATTTTCATTATGTAGCATTGAGGGGATTATTTCTATGCACATTTTTTTTACCCTTATGTATACAGTAACTGTACCCTTCACACATGAACTATGTGTGGTGCCTCATTCTGAGCATCAGTATAATCACTGCTTTGTCCTTCCAACTGCAGATTTCTTGTGACTGGGGTATTCATACAGTATTTCTAGAGCCAATACTGATGTTCCAGGAACCTGCTAAAAAGGAGAAAAGCAGACTGTTGAGTAGGAGGACTGTTGAGGAACTATTTGTTAAATCTGAACATTTATTATATATTTATACGCAGAGCTAGTAAAAGTTGTAGAATATGTTTTGGAGAAAATGTTTAGTCTAAACAAGTTTGGTATTAAAAGTAGCAATATAATTAAAGTTCATTTATCTCCCTATAATATACAAGTGGCACACCCTTAAACATACTGTCATTCTCAAACTACCCTTCTCTTTAGATGATTGCTTCCCTTCATCAGGCACTAGGCAGGCTGGAGCGAGACAGGGATCAGCAGCAACAGCGAATACAGAGCCTGGAGGGTAAGCAGCTGAACAAGTTAAATGTGTGTATTTGAATGTAACTAAAATATTGTGATTTGTTTCCCTTGTTTTTTCACCTAATCTAGACACATTAGTAGATAACAGACTGCTATACATCTTTTCTATATTTATAATATCACCAAGATTCTTCTTGACTGCCCTTAAAATGAGGGATTGGTGCTAAACCAGGGGTGTCCAAACTTTTTTCACCAAGGGCCATATGCGGTAAAATACACAAACAGCCGGGCCACTCACTTGAGGTGAAGTGCTGAGCAACTTGCCGGGACATTTAGAGGGGCATGCTGCGGGCCAACTAAAAATGGATATCGGGCCACATTTGGCCCGCGGGCCGTAGTTTGGCCACCCCTCTGCTAAACCAAGTGCAATTTAGAAGCAGTACAGCATATTAAAGACACGTCAACCCAAAAAATTACTTTTTGCCTAATAAAAAAACACAATGATAAGCACCTTTCCAAAATTAATGTATTAAGAATTGTTGGTGCATTAAAAGTTATTTGTAAATGTAATTGCTATTGAAAGCAGCATCTGCGTAATTCGTGGTTGTTACATTTTAAACAATGCTGCAAAAGCCAGTGTCCTCCAGCAAGACAGGCTTGGTTGGCTTATGTTACATTGTTTCAAAAGCCAGAGCCACCAGTACAGAGAATAGACAGGGACAGACAAACACTCCTTTCAATAGATGTGCAAATAACATAAAAACCATAGAAAATGTGTAATGGATGTACTGTATATTGCAAAGTTGCTTAGAATCATGTTTTCTTTTATTAGGCAAAAAATATTATTGGGGTTGCCCTTTAAGAATAAATAAAACATTACTATTTGTTTGTCATTGCCCTTTTTTTGGTAGATATTGATCCTTACGTTTGATCAGGTTTTGTTTATCCCATACATTGCCGTCATCTGCCTTACTCATTGTACCTCTTTGTCTTGCATATATTCTAAATCTATCCTGTCCATTGTAATTATTCTTAGTTTTAGCATTTTGTCTTATATATTTTAATTATATGGTATTACCTTTTCCCCACCATTTAACACATTCTATATATTATCCCTTCTGAACACTCTCACCCCATTCATTTTTGCCATACATTCTATCCCACACATCCGGACCAACTCCTTGTATCTGCTTCCATACCCAGGAAAAAAATATTGAGCAGCATGTGGGGGTCATGTTAGTTGACAGGTTGGGATTGACCTGAAGCAATTTCCATTCACAGGAGGTGATTTTGTGTCTTCTATCCCCTATAACAGAACTACAAAACTCCCAGTTGATAAAATACTTGCCTGCCATTATTCTAAAGGAAATAGACTCCAACTGCAGAACATGAAACCCACTTTGCTGTAATATCACTGCAGTTTAACAGTACATGTTGCTGCTAGTTAATGAATCTCACCTTAACGTATGTGGTTGTTGGACAGATGAACTGCGCCACTTGCGAGGAGCTCAGGTTGGGTTGACCGAGTCTGTACTTGAGCGGAAAGTAGATGGACTTCGACAAGAATTTTTTAGTGAACTGAGGCGCATTCAGGAAACACTAAGGGACTCCTCGGCAAGAGAAACTTACCACGGGCAGCATTCTACAGCCAGCATTATGCAACAAATCACAGAAAAGTAAGTTAGAACTGGGAACTGAAACTCTCCAAAATTTGAAAACAGAAAATTTACTTTTTTCTTGGTGTTTGTCGTATTACTTTTAAATGCACTCTTCTTCCAGGTCATTAGCACTCTAATTAAAATAATCACTATTCTTTCTCATTCATTATCTATTTGACAGTCCAGAACAACTTTATGATTCCACATATTAAACTGGTTTGAAATGTATTAAAATAAATAAAGGTAATATATAAGGCCTGGTACTGTAGTTTCAGCACCTCTGAGTACATGTATGGCGTTCTGTTTTTTCATAGGCAAATATATATATTAAAAAAAAAACACAGAACTATATTGTTGCTTTTTTTAAATATTTTTTTGTGGTTGATTCAATGTACATTTCTTTTGGGTGAATAAGCAGTTTAGTAAGTTTATGTATTAAAAGCATTGGGGGATCTCTTAACCAGAAACCCAGTGTCCATAAAGCTTTACATTTTGGAAAGGCTATTTTAACCAATTGTTTTTTCTTTCAATTATTGGTTTTTGCTCTGTAATATTAGAACCGTACCATGTACTTGATAGTACAAAGTACTAGTATGAAGATCCAAATTACAAAAATATTCCTTATCTGGAAAATCCAGGTTGCAGAGTAGATCCCATACAGTACCCTGTAAAAAAAGTACGATGCAAGAACTGTATTTTCCCTGGTTCTTTGAGTTTTTTGGTACTATAATCTAACTAATGAGACTTCCTCAATGCAGCAAAAGACTTCTTTGGCAAGAATGCGAAAGCCTGAGAAGAGATATTGACTTCCTGCAGCAAAGATTCCGTAAGTATACACTGCACCGTTCCATAAACCACATTAAGTTGCCATTTTGTGCATGCGCTAATGCATTCCCTTTTGATGGTTAATTTTCCTTTTGTGTGACAGGCCGACAGGAGGATGACATGCTGAGGCAGCTGTCAGATGGGCAAGAGGTGAAACGGATGCAGGAGAGAAATACAAAGGTGTGACCAAAATATCACTTTTAGCTAGTAATTTGGAATTCTAGTTACTAAAATAAATATACTGTATAAAAGCAGGGCTGGAACTAGGATTGCCGCCTTTGGTATTTTTGATGGTTGATCCCAATGTTATTAATAGGGGAAAAAAGCTAAATATATAGGAAGGCCGGTATTTTTTTTAAGAAAAGGCGGCAACTCTAGCCGGAACTAGGGGTAGGTAGAAGAGGCACCTGCCTAGGGTGCAACCAAAGGGGGGTACTGTACCTGTCTTCTGCCTACCCCATGTTCACTGCTGTCCCATCCCTCCCCTCTGTCCCTTGACCCCAACCCCCCCGCCGCCAGGCGCTCTCTCCCCTCTGTCACTCACTTACCCTCCCTCTGGCGATCTGCGCATCATTCCAGGGACATTTGCGAAGAGCGCATACACAACGCGCGCATTGGGGGGGGAGCGCGGTGGCGCCAAGTGTGCCAGGGCCACTTGGCCCAGAACTGTATAAAGGGATGTTCTACTGAACAGTCTGGTTAAACCTATCATTAATAACACAAGGCCACTGCCATTTCTGATACATGTTTGCAAAAAAAGATATTGTTTAGTCAATCCAATCTAATTCCACTGTAGGTAATAAACAAACCTGATACAAATAGTGCTTTCCATACAGAATGATCTAATAATACCCTACTGTACCATAGGCTATATAAAAGTAGGTTATAGCTTAAAATGTTTTGTGGAACTATATTATCCACAAGCATAACCATTATCATTATTTATTTCTTTATCTCAGAACCCAGGCGTTCAAAGGTGCCATCACTCCCTGTCTTTTGTTAGTTTGCCAACACTGATTTTGCAGGAGCATGTGCAGATGAACCTATAACCTAAATCAGCTTCGACTATTCTCACAAGGTCCATAATGGAGAAATGACAGATGAGGATCCAAAGACAGGGGAAAATAGCACTTTTAAACTCAGCTCTGCAGATTTATGGCAGGTTGGCACATGGTAAAAAATCAACAGAATAAATGTTGGAGGGGGTGAAAATGGGCTAGATTTTAGTTCTCTTTTAAAAGAAGGATAGAGAGAGACACATTGTTTTTGTGGATGAGGAAAAGCACTGACATGAAGAGTGAGCAAGAGTTTTACTGTACATTGGCAAGTAACAGCAGTAAGCAAAGTGAAACATGGCAGTAGTGAGATTTGACAGTATGTGGATGAGAATGTTTGATAGGCTGAGAAGAATTCATTGATTTACCAATGAAAGTCAAGACACTGCTTCTTATTGGATATTGAAGAAGAAATGTGGAACAGTTTGGAAGGGAGAGAAGAAAAACCGTAAAACTGTAAGACTAGGTTTATTCCGAGAACACAGAATTATGAAGAGCTGAATTCAGACTGCACCACATGGTTCAAGGTTCAATGTTTTCTGATCTATGTTGATCTATCTGTCCTCTAACCTTAGATGTTGTACTTAAACATTATATACTTTAAATTGCTGTACTACATGTTACTCAACCTATAAAGGGTTCGACCCTAGGCCTGCTCCTTTCCCATTGGTGATTGGTGTGTGCACAGTAAGGTCTGTCCAAATGCCAATTGTGACCATAGATGTACTCCCTCAGGTGCCTATTTACAAATATATGGTCCTGATGTCAATGGTTAGTCAGAAGGACTAATCCAGAGAGACAGATCTTCACTTGAATGCACCAAGAGAATCCTAAATGATAGTTTATTGTTTTCAGATGCTGGAGGGTATAGTGAGCAATCACCAAGCAAACTCAGTGGAATTGAATCGAACAAGAGCTGACACACAGGATTTGCAGAGAGGTCTACTACAGATCAGGTACCTGTTTTTTTTTTTTTTTTAGTTGTCAGTCTCTCCACAGTCACATGATGTATGCATGTATGTAGCCAATGTCAATGTTATAAGTTTGCAGGCATGCAATAGTGCAAGTGGGGCAGCGTGATGCATATGCTGGGTGGGAAGAAATGGGAATCAACGCACAGCAGTGCTAGGGAGGGCAAGCAGTTCTAATATGGTGAGAAAATTCATAATTAGACACACATTATTTTATTACAAGCAGACATTCTTAACATTAGCCCAAATAATAAAAATGTTCTTCTAAAACCCCTACCCCTGGTAGTATCATAGTTGCCAAAAAAAGCATATTTTGCTTGAGTAAGTGGAATAATATTAAGTAAAAGTTTCTGAATCTCTGTTTTTAAATCATGTGTAGAGGTGAAATTGGAGAACTGAAGGATAACCTGAGAATTTTGGAGCGGAAAATAAATGACCCATGTTCAGTACAAAGAGTTCGAAATGGTAAGGTTGATTGTCTCACCTCTAATATTGCTTTATCATAAAGGTCTCCCTGTGTCTGTTTCTCTCTTCACTTTGCTGTTAGGACTGGGAGCTAGCCTGTGTTACTGTAAAAAAAAAAAAAAAAACACAAACCCCCATATGTAATATAAGGCACTAAGTTTGCCTAGTAGCAGTAACCCATGGCATCCAATAAGATGCTTGCATTTAACCAGGTGACTAGTAAACGCTACCTTCTGATTGGTTGCTATGGGTTACTGCCCCTGGGCAAACTTAGTGCCTTTAAAGGAATTGTTCAGTATAAAAGTAAAAACTGGGTAAACAGATAGGCTGTGCAAAATAAAACATGTTTTCAATATAGTTAGTTAGGCAAAAATGTAATGTATAAAGACTGGGGTGACTGTAAGTCTAACCTAGCTTTTCAGCTCTCTTTTGTTTACACTGACTGGTTACCCTGGTTACCAGGCAGTAACCAATCAATGACTTGAGGGAGGGCCACATGGGTCATAACTGTTGCTTTTGAATCTGAGCTGAATGCTGAGGATCAATGGCAAACTCACTGAACAGTTTTGTCCCATGTGGCCCCCCCTCAAGTCGCTGACTTACTCAGATTTAGAGAGCTGAAAAGCAGGATGTTGTGTTGTATTCTGTTATATGAGACATCCACTCACTCCAGCTTTTATATATTACATTTTTGGCTAACTAACTATATTAGAAACATTTTTTATTTTGCACAGCCTATCTATTTACCCAGTTTTTATTTTTACCCTGAACTGTTCCTTTAATTACATAACCCCCAATAATGTATTTGTATTTTGAATGAAGAGTCCACTGACAAAAGTAATAATAAATATCAGTGATCATTTCTGAGGAATTGGCACACACACAGGTGAATGGTGCAAATCCACATCTGCCATAATTACGACATTCCTAGCTTGACATTTCTCTGGTACAGCAGAAACTCTTTAAAAAGTGGGCATAAACACTGACCTTGCCAAATACAGCTGATCCAATCATTAGCACAGGAGCCTGCCAATTGCATTGTACAGTGAACCTACAGCGACCTCTAAGATGAAGACTTCATCAAAACAGATCCAGCATTTGCCTGAATGGATTTTTAGGTTTCCCTCATAGGTATCTTGCCAATATTCTGAAAAATATGGGTCAGCCCAGTCAACTAGTAAGTGCAGCGGGACCACAACCATGTTACACATTATCTGTAGAATTGATCAGATTTATATAGCTTTATTTATACAATAAACTTTTTATATATGTACAGAGAAATCCAAACCATTGGTTCGAAAAAAGAAAAGCATCAAGATGCCTTCTTCATCATCCACAGATGACACTGCCTCTCAGCTTAGTCTGGCTGATATTAGTTCTGAGGAGACTTCATACAGCCTGGATCTCCCGGTTTCTGCTCATGGTATATTCTTAATTCGCTTTGTTTTAAGGGGAACTAACATGAAAAAGACAGTATGAAAGCAGCTATTTAGGTCTTAAAAGGGAGCAGGTTCTCTATGACAGCGTAACCCCATTGCCTTAATAAATTCAGGACCATGATATATATATTCAACCATAACATTTTATCCTTGAGTTAGCTCAGCATAAGGTTTTATAGGTGATTATTATATAAAGATGGGCATTGGATAGATATTTGCTTGTTTATATTGTTTTGTTTAAGCAAGTAAAATTTACCCTACCTTCACATATCAACTTACTTTTTTTCAAGCAAAAAGCAACAAACATATTTCTTATAGCCAACATTAAAGGAAAGCCATTTTATTGGTATTGGCCCATAAACTTATAGCACTTACACTAAAGAAGTCTTTTCTGTGCTAATGCAAGACAGGCATTGTATAATAGGTTTTCTCTTATTATCTGCAGTATCTAATGAAATATTTAATTACCTGCAATTTTTATATCAGACCTAGTCTTACATATATTTCTATGCTGATGTTGCTATTGAACTTTGCTTTGTACTGGGCAATACTGATAATAGCAACATGTTATGGTGCCATTTTTTTGGATTTTAGTAATGGGTTATGGGTTTTAGTAATGACTGTGTTTATTTTTCTCAAGATATACATTCTTGCATTTCTGCAGGTTCAGGCGGTAGCAATGAGCACAATAGCCAAGATAAGAAGACAAGAAGCATTCTAATTGAGGATGACTTTAGTGATGATCTGTATGGACTGTCTGATACCCCCCCAGAACTGAATTTTAGTGACCTTTGACTGTGATGATTGCAAACATGATGCCACTTACTAAACTTATCGGTCTCCCAAATGCAAGGAAACTGAAATCAATGCGGCAATTTTTGTATGTTTGTACAAATGGACTTGCCCTTTGCTATCAAATGGGGGAAACATATCCCATATGGTTTTATTTCACACTGTTTATTTATATTATATATATATATATATATATATATATATTTTTTTTTAGGGGGAAAGTACCTGCATTATATATTATATAAATACACATAATTTTCCCCATATTTTGCAGCTTCATAGTTTATTACAATGAACCTGTGCAGTTTCAGGGGTATGCTTTCTGTAATTTTTGTATTTGTATTTTTCTAATACTGTTTTCCAGTATGATAAGCAAAAACATAGTTCCTAAAAGCTTTTATATTTGGGGTTTTTTTATAATTAAAAAAAAAATGTAAACAAAAAAAAGAGAAATCACTTGACTTTTGAAATCACATTTATTGGTTATTCATAAAATACTATTTACTTAATTACATAAGGCATATTAAACTGTGCCATGACCATGATGTTTTAGTGCCAATCATCATTAGCTGTGGCTCAAATTAAATATAATAAAAACAAATTATTTTTAAAATGATAAAATTGTATGTCAATACATCTCTATCGCAATTCAACGCACCTTCAACTTCAATTAATTCCAATTAACCAAGTTCCAAGTACACAGAGGCCCAAGCAGCCCCCCACCAGCTCAATAAATAGTAATGTCTATGGCAATTTACAGCAGCCTTTCTGGCATTTGCCAGAACCCACAGATTGCCAGTCCAGGTATGAGCACTAATAATAATCTTAAAAATATATTCCCTATACCTATAAGGGCAAGAACTTGCAAATCGCAGAGAAGTTCTTTAATGATCATCTGGGAGAAATGGGTCCTAAACAGTAAATGTGCTGAAGTTTTCTCATTCAGTTGTGGAGATCTCTGGCACCTTGTGGGCAATAGGACTTTAGTTTGTTTCAATACCCCAGTGGACAAAGTTATAGCTAGTTGTTACTGCTTTATTCTGTTTTTAGGGAATAAAATAGTTACTAGTGTGTTTGTCTAGCCTTTAACACTAGTGACATTAGGTAATGTCAGCACCCAGTTCATGCACTCCTATACCATAAGCTGCACACAAGGCCAGTGCTCTGTGTAGACACCTGATGGGATGGGACAGGGCAGATCAGCATCACTTGCAATGTGAGCTCATACATCACAGGGATTTCACATATTGCTTATGCGGAAATACTGTTAAATTAAACACTGTCTGATCTGATAAACTGGTGATTCCCACACACACAAACTTACAGTAGTACAGTTTAGAAATGGCCAAATAGTGTGCCAATATCCATCCATGTGCTAATAGTGATATTCTGACACAATTTGTAATTTGTTTTCATTTTTTATCATTTGTGGTTTTTGCTAAAAAAGTAGCAATTCCTATACATTTGTAGCTGAAACTGAAGCCAGCCCAGAGGCATCAGCTCTGCTGTGGATGCACACAGACTGACTGGATTCAAATAGGGTCGGACTATTGCATTTAGGGCCCATCGGGTTTAAATCCTCGGAGGCCGTACACATGCGCAAAAGCCGACTCATCGTGCAAAAAAAACCCCAAAAAACAGTGAGCATGTGCAAACAGCGGGCCCCGAGCGGGTTTTACCCAATTGGGGAGTGCTGGTCTGGGCCAGCGGGGGCCCATGAGGTTTTTCCAAGGTGTCCTGCTGGCACAGTCCGACCCTTGATTCAAATCAATGGAGCAGGGACACTGAGCTGTTCTGCTTCTCTCAGCCGGCAAAAATACACAGGTTGACAACAGCCAGAGCCATAGTCTTATAAAAAAAAAAATCCCTGGTGCATGTAGGTAGCTCACCTGAATAGCTTTTTCAATCTTGGTCTTGAAAAATATCTTGTGCTCCGTGCATTCTACTGCTTGAGTGGTCTGTCTCAGCTGTGGAGGTGCAAAATACGTTTTGGTTTGGTTATTGCAAGTAGTTCTTGATTCATTTAGTAATACTGCACAACATAAAAACTCACTATAATCAGAAATTAAAAAGAAAACCTAAAGCATGATTTTATTTACACAAACTTGAAATTGGTTAAGCCAATGAACTGGATTAAGGGAATGGATTTCTTTCCTGGGGGAAATCTTATGGCCACTACTTGTTACCTTGAGCAAGTTATACATAACCTTTTAATTGTACTTATGTATTTATGTACTGAAGCTATCAAATTAGGATTGAATTAATTATGTGAGTGGTATAAAATGTTTGATGGAATTGGACTGATGAATTGATTTTGGCTTCAAAAGTAAATTTGTCTGTACATGGCAAGATACTGTTGTGGGTTGGGCTGGCCTGACAGGATACCAGAAAGGAATCAGGGGGGGCCCCGCAGACTTAGGCCCAGACTTTGGGTGCCCCACGCAGGACACAAGTAGAATGCAGTGTGACACAGCAACATGTGATGTAATGTACAGGGGATGTGCATTGCATATGTAGGCTGGTAAGCGTAGAGACTGGGGTGGGATGTCCTTAAGCTGGAAGCGCTGGTGGGCCTTGCACACAGGCCCGGACTGGCAATCTGTGGGTTAGGGCAAATGCCAGATGGGTTGCTATAAGTTGCCATAGAAAGTCACTATTTAGTGGGCTGGTGGGGACTGTTTGGGCCTCTATGTGGGCTGATTGGGCCTCTGTGTACCTGAAATGCCAGGGCCTATTTTGATTCTCAGCCCAGTCCTGCTTGCACATCCCAGTCCAATGCTGTACTGCTGTGTAGCTAATGAACAGTGATAAGACTAATTGTTCAGTATTTATATTATTTATTGAATAGCATGGAGATTGCTGCATTGGAAATATAATTATAATTCATGTACAACAAATTGACCAAAGAAACATCACGCTTTCATGTTGCTCCTTGTCTTTGCTCTCTTTGTGTATTTAAATATTAATAAAAGTTTGCTTACCATCATGAGGCCATTTTTATCCAAGTTTTGTTAAAAAATATTACTGACACTTCTGAATTCAACATCTTTGTTTGATTTTTAAATAAAACACACTACTGACAGATGGGAAAGTTTTGATAAATATTGGGAATATTGGGAATCCAGCAAGATTACACAGTTCGATATTTATTAAATCTTTACCGTGCTTTGTTATTTATATTTTTCCTGACTTCTCTTGAAGGTTTTGAGAGTGAATACTGGGATCTGCTAACCCAATAATATATAATATAATTTAAAGTAGTAGATGTGCATTGTTAGTAGGAGGTCACTGCTGAAGAGATAAATATGATTTGAAAATGGCATATTTACAGAGTATTGGGGGGCTGGGTAAAGAGTATGGGAGCTAGATTATGATTGTATAACTGAACTATTATTAAGTATTATATATCCATGCAGCTAGAAAGAAGTATTGTAGAAAGCTAGAATGTTCTCAACATGCAAACATTTTTGTTAAACTGGGGATCCAGGAAAAAAAATTTAAAACAATTTCAAATACTTAAAGGGGATTGGGTCTCATTAGGCCTATATTAAATATGTTATTACCTATTTTAAAGGAAAAATTCATTAAAATTTTCAGATATGGAGAGGGACAGGAAATTGTGGGCTCAGTCTTTTCTGGTATGACCAATGAGACCAAACGTGATAACATGAAGTCTACTGTAATTGTTGATCAAAACTGGTTAGAGGTTACCACACACAAATAGAAATCATACAAATAAAGTGTCCCCTATGTCTTGCATTAAGAGAGATTTTGATTTACTTTAATTTCTTTGTCACTATCTGACTCAATCAATCCACCATCCTTGGCATCTGCATCTGTTGTGGGGAAAATTTCATCAACACCAATATGGAATTTGATTAGACTATATAATGCCAGTAAACTACAGAATTCTTGATTCTTCCTAGAATCTAATATTTACTGTGGTGGATCAAAAGAGATGAGACATCCCATTAATGTGTTTATGTAAAGATACTGGAAGATACAACTAGGTACAACTTTCATTCCACTGGTACCTATTGCAGGAAAGTGGCATACATCGCTCCAGCTTACAGTGCAGCAGTAAAGAGTGACTGAAGCTTATCACATGACTAAGGGCACATATAAACAATCTGTTTCCTCTTTTGAGAAACAGATTTCAGTGCAGGATTCTGCTGGAGCAGCCAGGGCCAGATTTACCTAGCGGGTGCCCCTAGGCCAGTTGTTGTTTGTAGCCCCTGTCCCCTCCCTTTTATTTGCTCAAATTTTCATCATTGGGATGGAACAATGGGAATTGGCACACAGGAAATTAAATTTCTGAACCAATGTGGGTGTGGTTGGGCAGCATGCCGCCCCCTAAAATCCTGTCGCCCTAGGTGGCCTCTCCACAAATCCGGGCTTGGGAGCAGTGCTATTAACTGATGCTTTTTTTAAAAAAAACATGTTTTCCTATGACAGAATTCCTTCAAAGAGACTTACCATGGTCCGGAGGCACTGTCTCTACCTTGTCAATCTTCTCATGGTCCTCTTGGAGGGTAGCTCAGAGAGATACATTAATTTATTTGTATTTACATATAGATATTTAAAGCACTTAAACCCAATATAAATCTTTTAGTTTCAGTAGATTTTAAGGTTGAGACATGTAACCTACCAGAACCCAAAATGATGCTAAACGGAATGTCAGTCTATATCAGTGGTCATCTGATCTTAAACTGTTACTACCAATATATTGTGACTGTTAAATATAACTGGGGTCTGAATTTCAAAATCTGATTAACAGAGCTAATTTTGAAATTTTAAGAGATGCCCTAACAGGAAACTGCTCTATCAACCTGTATAAATAGTTATAATCAAATGGGAGTGAAATAAATCATATTTGTGTAGGTAGAGACCAAAGCATTTCTTACACCCCAAGTGCAGAACCTGTGTGCAGCTTTTTCTGCTTACCTGGTACTCAATATCTAAAGTTGATTTTGGTTGCTGCTGTTGATGAGCGAAAAAAAATAAACTTTCAGTATGATTACCTCTTCAGAAACTGCCCAAATAAAATATATTTAATATAACCTAATACAGTGGTGAATTATAAATAAAATAGTTTTTAAATATTGTTTTTAGGTTACTATTAATCTGGTTTAAAAAAAAAAAAAAGAGAACTAGTGTTAGATTGTTATAGAATTAGGGTGAGTTAAATTAATGTGCAAATCTTTGCCTGATTTGTCCACCAAGGTGGTGGAACATGTTAATTTGATTCCATCATTTGGCCACTTGATCAACATCAGTTTTAAGAGGGTTCTGTATAGACATGGTGGCATACCTCCCAACGGTCCCTTTTCTGGAGGGACAGTCTCTCTTTTGACAGCCTGCAGTCCCTCATTTGTACTGGAAAGTCCCTCTTTTCTCTGCACCGAACAGCCAGAAAAAGAAACAAAGTTTCTAACTTAATTGGCTTTTGGCAGAGAGCACAGAAGGGCTAACAGGTGCAAATAAGATACTTTGTAACACTTTTGAGATAAGAAAGTAAGTAACAGGAGAAATATTTTCAAACTTTCATAATCTGCCAAATTATGTAAAATGAACATGGTAATTAGGGGGTGTGGCCACAAATATGGGCATGGTCAAAAAAATTAGCTGGACTACTTGTGAAAAAAAAATGCTGTCCCTCTTTTTACTTACAAAATGTTGGGAGGTATGCGATTTGATTGGAGAGCATTAATGCTAGGGGGGCCTATTTATCATGCTGTGTAAAACATTGGAGAAAAACATTACAGGGATGTTGCCCATAGCAACCAAAAAGTTTTAAAACAAAAGCAAAGATCTGATTGGTTGCTATGGGCAACATCACCAGTGATGTTTTACACAGTATGATAAGTAGGCCCCAAGACTATGTAATCCAGGGGTCCCCAACGTTTTTTGCTCATGAGCCACATTAAAATTTAAAAAAGAGTTGGAGAGCAACACAAGCATGAAAAAGTCCATGGGGATGTCAAATAAGAGCTCTGATTGGCATTTTGGTAACCCCTATATGGACTGGCAGCCTACAGGAGAGAATGTTTGGCAGGACATCTGTTTTTTATTCAACCAAAACTTGCCTCTAAGCCATTAATTCAAAAATAAGCGCCTGCTTTGAGGCCACTGGGAGCAACATCCAAGGGGTTGGAGAGCAACATGTTGCTCGCGAGCTACTGGTTGGGGATCACTGATGTAATCCCTATCCCAACAACATTTTTAAACTGGCTTTTACAGAGCCTTGATTTCCCCAAATATAAACCTCTATATATTCATGTCATTTTAACATATCCATCGGAAAATCTTCTATTTTCTATATAAGCCCCTGTATATTGCTTACCTGGATTTAATTGACAGGTTCTTTTGGTGACTCCTAATTAAGAGAGAAAAACTTGTTAGAAGTTCATAGCAAAACATGTCCTTAGCAGATGAGAACATAAATCTGTATGGTTTAAAGCTGCCCACAACCCAGATCAGAGTAGCCTGTTTCTGGAATCCCCCCAAGGAACTTTAACTTCAAACATGGAGATATGTATAAAGAAACAAATGACTGTGCATGTGATTGCAAATGTTTAGATTTTTTTTTTACAATGAAGGACTCTCGATGCCGACGGCTTAAGTATAAAAGTCTTTAATGCCCTTAGCTAAGCCAGTCCTGTAAATGGGGAATCTGGTAATATTGTACAATTTAACAGTTGTTTACTATGGGTATGGGATCAGTTTTCCAGAATGCTTAGGGCCTGAGGTTTTCCAGATTCCACAGTCTTTCCATAATTTTAGGATCTCACACCTACTAAAAAATTATTCAAACATGACAAAGCCAATAGTTTTGGAATTTGGATACCTTAGTTGGCATCAGGTATAAGGTACCATTTTATTATTGCAGAGAAAAAATAATTTTTAAAAATGTGAATTATTTCTGTGGGTGATATTCAGAGCTTTCTGGATAAGAGATTTCCAGATTAATAAATCCCATAACTTTATATGGAAAAATAGTTACTTTATTAGCCCCAGTGGACAAAGAATATCTCACAGAGAGAGAGAGAGAGAGAGAGAGAGAGAGAGAGAGAGAGAGAGAGAGAGAGAGAGAGAGAGCAAGAGGTAGAGACCCTATGCCCAAATCCACACTTGTTCACTGGAAGTGCTGTTAAAGGAGAAGGAAATCTACAGAAGGCGTTTTATTGCCAATAGATTAGCTGCAATAGTGCAAGCTAGAATGCTATATTTATTCTGTAGAATTTGTTACCATACCTGAGTAAAAAGCTGTAGAAGCTCTCTGTTTATTTAGGTTAGCAGCTGCAGTATTAGCTTGGTGTGACATCACTTCCTGCCTGAGTCTCTTCCTGTTCACTTATAGCTCTGGGCTCAGATTACAGCAGAGAAGGTATGGGGGGATAAGAGAAAACTGAGCATGCTCACACCCAGGACAAGGAAGGCAGGAAGTCTGATACAGAAGCACATGTGTACACAATAGAAGGAAAGAAATGCAATGTTTGACAGAGGACTACTTTGAGGGTTTACTGGTATATTTATGTGGAGTATTTGTGAATCACACTTGTAGTACAGATTCTTTGCCACAGCTGTTATTATTAAAAGTAGTCTCTTGGCTCCTCTTGTCATTCTAGCATGAACACCATGGGTCATGCCCAAAACTGCTCCAGCCACTGACAAGGGTACGTAATTGACCAAATGTCTGGTCTAAGTTTAAAGTTCCTATCTCTGGTGTTTGAGTCTGACAGCTCAGTAATTAAGGCGCAGATTCTGTTACAATTTGCTACATTAGCTGATACATTCATCAGCAGCAACTATTGTGCTGCCCACTGGGCATATAGCGCTTTAATATACTATTGATAGCCCACATTTCATTGGTTGCAGCATGTATATCTTGCTAGCTAATACCTCACTAATTTCAAGTGAGTCATGTGACATAGGGCAGCCGTTACTTCCCTTCAGAGTGGCAGCATTCTACCTTGTTCAGCCTAGGGTGTGAAGGTATTCTGTTTTTACCTCAAGGGGACATCTTTTGGATTACGATTTCTTGGATCACTTCTTCAATAAAGGTCAAGGAATTAAAGCTCATCTAGAAGCTGTGTTCTTGTGAGTAAGCTACTGCTAAACGTAGGTTCAATCCCATTTTTACCACAACTTACTGGAGGCAGAATAACTATTGTATCAATTCTAACAGCTGACATTAATGAAACTCAGGGATTCTACTCAGTAGGGCCAAAGATAAGAAATAAATCAACTAATGTATCAATTTACAGAATTACAGAATCAGCGACCCCTCCCCCCTTCCTCCCGGAGCTGCTTCAGAAAGACATAAGGTGAAAAATGAAACTTTAAGCTGTAATATGAAAAGAAAAAAAACACAAATAGAAAAAAAAGATACTGAAAAAAGATTTTCTGGTGAACTATCTGAAAACACCTGAAATAAAGTGTTGGACGATGAACAACCCCTTTAATAGTGTTAATATACCTCTAGTTGTGCCATGATGTGACCTCAAGGAGTCCTCCTGTAGGTAGGGTTGCCACCTTTTCTTGAAAAAAATACCAGCCTTCCTATTTAATTATCTTTTTTTCCTATTAATAACATTGCGATCAACCTTTAAAAATACCAGGTACCAATATCGTCCAGGTGGCAACCCTACTTGTAGGGAAAGCAAACGACTCTCTGAAGGACAGTAGGAATTTGGTTTAACAGGACATATGGCATATCTTAGAAACACCTTTAAATGAGTGAACCCCAGCTCATGAAATAAATGTGGAGGATGTAAAGGAATAGTCAGAAAGAGTTGTGATCCAGCTTGCAGTCTGTGGCTATACAGGCTTAAGGTGGCCATACACGGGCAGATAAAAGCTGCCAACAGACTGTGTCGGCAGCTTATCGGCCCGTGTGGGGGGCCCTCCGACGGGCTTTCCCGATCGATATCTGTACCCGAAAGTTGGCCAATGTCGATCGGGCAGGATTAAAAATCCTGTCTGTTCGTTGATGCAGTCCCGCGATCCGACTGCCCGTACTGATCCGAACGTTGGGCCCTAGGGCCCACGAGCGGATCAGCCCGATATCGCCCACCTCAAGGTGGGCATATCAGGGAGAGATCCGCTCGTTTGGCGATGTTGCCAAACGAGCGGATCTCTACGTGTATGGCCACCTTTAGTAAAGGTGCCTCTGAACAGACTACACTGCTTGTTTATACCCATAAATGGCAATTCAAATTATCAGCCACAAAAACATATTAATAGGTACTTAATACTAATAATTATGTATTGTAAGAGGAATATAGGTGTTAATGTAAATTATAAGGATGCTAGAATTAAAGCAACAGTAGCCTCAAAATATAAAAGTGTTTTAAAGTAATACAAATATAAGGCAGCATTGTCCTGCACTGGTAAAACTGCTGTGTTTGCTTCAGAAATAGTACTATTGTTTATATAAATAGGCTGCTGTGTAGCAATGGGGCCATCCATGGAGAAAAGGCTCAGGTTACACAGCAGATAAGCTCTGTAGAAAATAATGGTGTTATCAGTTATATAAATACTAAGGCTTTAGAATATTTATTGATCTTTTGAGAAAGAATAACAGGTTTAACAGAGAAATAACTGTAGGGGTCCAAAATTTTCATAACATTGTTTCAGAAGCCACATATGGCAATATAGGTTTGTATCAAGTGGTGGAATTCTAACTTGGCTTTCCTGTAGAACTTCTGAACTAAGCTTGGGTATCGGAGTGTGTTTACCAGTCTCCTGCATCCAATGTGCAATGTGGAGCAGAAAAGCCAAAGTGCAAAAGCAGAGATATTGAAAGCACTTCATTTTTTTTTTTTACACCCAGTTGCAAGACGCAAGGCAGAACAGCATTCATTAACAAGTGAATATGTATTATAATAACAAATTTTAAACTAGCTGGTATTTGACCCCCATATTACGAATTTCAGTACTGAATGTGCATTCAGATCAATAATAATACAAGACAAAGTACATTTCATTTTTTTTATTGAAATACTTCATGTATTACAGAAAAGAAATGGGGTTCTTGGAAAAGGCTAGGTTTGCTGGGGTTTGGGACATTCTGGGCACGAGTCAAGGTAATGATGGCATTTCATCAGGAGCGACAAAAAAATCAAGGCCCCTAAATAACTGTTACAGTGCAACTTTAACGGTGTATTATAGGGGCGAACATTTTGGATGCTTTTCTTCTAATTTTGGGAAATGGCTTTTCACAACCATTTGAGATCAGCTGTTATTTCTATTCACAGAACAAAGCCTTATTCTATTACATTATTACACTATTATGTCTAGGGATAATGCTTTTGGCAGCTCTAGAAATATATTCCACCCTCCATGCTGCCAGCCATATCACTGCATTGGGCTCTGGAGGGAGAGGGCAATGACTCAGCTCTGTGGATGCAAAAAGTGAGGCAAGAAGTTGACAATCTCTTTGGTTTCTTGATTGACATTTTAGAAGGGTGTTGTTTGGTTTATCTGTCACATAGGCTTTGTAAGTGAAAATTTATTTTAATATGTTGGTTCAGAAACTCAGGGCTCACTAGCCTGGGACTGGCACATAATAAATAAGCAGGGCCATAGCCTTATCTGCCTTACAGAACTTGGGAGCCAAAAGCTGTACACCCAGTGCCTCTTCTGTGCCTGTCCCCATAGCAGTAGCGGTGTGGGGATCACCATCAACATACAGGTTACCCTCTATACTGCTGCTGTTGGAATCCTCTTGAGCTTCTGCATGCTGTGGTGCTTTGGGTCAAACACAGGGGTCAAAATTCTGGCACAACCATGTGTGTAGTCAGCCCACAACTTCAAATAGCTAGCCTCAACAAGCTCCTACTCTAGTTCTCACAAACAATCCCAAATGCTAGCTCCTGCTCTAACCAACTACAACACACTGAGCAATGGTGGTTCATGCGTCAGATCCCAGTGGTTGATGTGGAAGGGGAGAATATTATGATGTACCTTGTGAGCATTTTTTCACCCTGCAAAATGGACTGCATGGCAAAATCTTGACGCAGTTTGGAAAAAAAAAAAAAAAAAAGTCACCATAATGCCAGGAAAATTTTTCACTAATCTCTAAACAGAATATACCGCTTTATTATGATGCTGTGTTTTATAAATTCCCTAGGCAGTGCTGGTCAGCTTGATATATCTGAAATCCCTATAAGTGATTTATACAAAGTGCCTCTGTGTCTGAAATTGCACTTAGATGCATAGGTGAGTGCAATCAGAAACTGTTTTCTTTTCCATGGAATAACTTAGAATATGAATCTTTTGGATAGCAATTCTATTTCATTGCTTCCTATTAGAGGCTGGAGCCTTTGTTCATCATGCAGCTCAAAAGAACACATTTTTATATTGCCAGTGCATTACTGACATCTGTAAAGTAATACACTGCAGTGCACCGCTACATAAAATGACAGTGAATATAGGGCCTACTTCACATTGGAAATGCACGCTGGGCAAACTGAAGCCACAGCACAAACAGTAAGCTTGCATCCAATGAACTCAAACATCTAAAATCCATTCTTGTATTTGAAATGGACATTTGGTAAATATTTTTGACAGCAGTGAAAGCAGCATTGCCTAGGTTTCCTTTTGTCAGCCATGAGGATATATTTCATCACACCAAAGGGGTTCCTAGCAGCTGGGGCTGTACTTCTGTACTGCATAAAGCTGTAAGTATTAGTACTCTGACTTGCACTATGTAGTAAAACAAAAAAAAAAAGCTTATCAACCGTAATGGTAAAAACATACACAACCCAACCTGCTTTGTCAGTATTATAGGATTACTCTTCTACGTCTTTTATTTATGTACCCTTGAGAAAATCCTATGGTACTGATGAAGCATGTCCTGTCCTGTATGCTTTGACCACTGTATCTAATAAGCTTATTCTTGGCTACTTGCCATTTGTTCAGATGGGTCATCTGGAAATGAGGGGACCATTGCATGCCACAGAATAATACATTATAATCACACACACAGTGCACAGTGTAAAAAATACTTATACTTGCCACCAGGTGTAACCTATAAAAGTCAATGGTGGTTGGTAGAGGCCGGTTCAGGTGCTTCCCTGATAGCATAAACATCCTAGCAGGGAAAATAACCCCTTTTGCCATACATTGGGTAAGGCTGAGGTTTATACTGCTGTTCCTCTGAAGAATGGAATTATTATATATTTTGGAAAGTTGCTTTAGAACAGTAGAACATCAGTGTACCATTTCTATTCAGGTCTGTTGTGTATTTTCAGGGTTTTTTTTTTACTTCTATTCTTGTGTCACACACAAGCATGAGATGGCCTTTAACCCGCTACTGGCTGCAGTGCTAGAACTGATTTTATATAGCAGGTTTGCAGAAGTGTACATTATAGGAATTCTAGCCCTGAGTGATTCGAATACAAACAGATTACTTGTGTGTGTTGTATGTATATCAGGCCATCTAGTTCCTGCTGATAGAAAAACTGCTGAAAAATGATCACACATTAATATTATTCACATTATCAAAGTGAACTGAACTGCTAATAGCACATTTCTGATTTAGCGAGTGAACTTTCATTTGGTCATAGTATCATAGTGCCAACGTCAGAAAAACCTGCAAAGCTGAAGGTGCAGTGGGAACAAAACAGGAAGGTGAGGGAACAGTTAACTGATGGCAATCCGATTCTTTTTGTCCCAGGATTCACGGTGGATGCCACAAAAAACGTGCAAAATAAAGTTCAATGTGGTTACGACTCTTCACTAATAGCTGTACAGGGAGAGCGGTGTATCTTCCATCATGTCATCCTAGAAAATGAAAGAGAGCAGTGAAATGCCCTGGAAACAATGGGTCCTTATTACAAAACATACCTAAAAGGTACATGCACATTATTTTGACCTTTCACTGTAGTACTCATAGATAGTGCTAGGATTTTATGACACACTCTCACTCAGGAGAAGAAAGCAGGTGCTTTGATTTTGGTGCACTGGGATGTACACAGTATCTAGTTAGCTACTACTACTACTACTACTACTCACAAGTGATTGGTAATATGGCTACTTGGATGTTTGGAGGCGATTTATTCAACAATATAGGTGACCTCTTTAGGTTTCATTCCTACTGTAGCCTAACCCTTCTGCAAGATTCCAAAAAACAAGAAAACATGTATACGCTATAGAGATTGGCAAAGGATTTACAGCACATGCTAAATGAGGGTTGAGTGTGCACTGCTGATTCACTAGCATTGCGTTTCCAATTATCTAAATCATGACTTCATTTTTATTGGGAAGAGGATGCCATAAAAATTATATACTTCTAAATTACTTGTAGTCGACAAGAGGTCTTTAAACAATGGAGATTTAAAAAATAAATAAATAACTGCATCCAATATCTGTAAAATTTTCTTCAAAACCAGTATTTTTATCGACTACACTTTACACCGGGAAAATCCTAAATCAGATAACTGACCAGGACACACAATACTAATAAATAAGAACAAAAATGTATGAATTTAAAGTAACCCAAAGAACTTACATGTTCAAAATCACATTTGGTCAGAGCAGGTTTAACATTTTCTAGAACACTTTTTGGTATTTGATAAAGAGAGACCATACCTTTGTAAAATGGGTCGATCACTTCTCAAATACATTTAGATGAGACATATTTTCATTACATGGGAAAAGAATTTAAAGGAACAGTCCAGTGTAAAAATAAAAATCAATAAGTCACGGACTAACTCAGGGTTAGAGACCTGAAAAGGAGGAAGTAGTATTCTGGCTATTATGTTAGACATCCAGTCACTCCAGCCTTAATAGACTATATTTTTGGCTAACCAACTATGTTAGAATTTTTTATTTTATTTTGCACATCCATTTTACCCAGTTTTTATTTTTACACTGAACTGTTCCTTTAAGCAACACCTTCTAATAATTACCATCAAGCAGGCCTGGACTGGGAATCTGTGAGTTCTGGCAAATGCTGTACGATGCCACAGACTATTAAGTGGGCTGCTGGTGGACGGTTTGGGCCTCTTTGAACTTGAAATGCCAAGGCCTATTTTGACTCCAGTCCAGACCATTCATCAACACTAGAAACACTGACCTTTTATAAACACCAAGAGATAAACACCGAATGGACACTCTATATTCAGATTAAGAGAAACCAGCATTAAACCAGAACCAATAGAACCCTCAAAATTTAGCAGACATGACCAGAAAAGCTATACTCCCAAACTGATCGCAACACCATAACCTCCAACCTACATGGTTTTCCATATGATTTGGCTAGACACATAAGCAGATAAACTAGTTGTCATATAGCCATCAGACAATTAATGTCAATTACTTTTCATGTTGGAAGCACCAGAAGACTCAAAGATTACAGAAGACCTGAATCTGACCCTCCCTGAATCTGCACCGAGGAGTAAGTAAAGACTTTGGGGCATTTGACCGGGGTAGCAACTAGACGGGGAGGGGGGGGATCTATATAGGGTAGGGTTTTTTTTTACTTTAGGGTTAAGTTCTCCTTTAAGCCATTACAGTCTAGCATGCTATTAAAACATCACCTAAATAAATGTTGTTATAATAGTTATCTATGGTTCAGTCTTGGCTGAGAAAAATATTTTCTCAAATTTTTGAATGGGAAAAATTGGCAATTATTGAAAACAGTGACAACACTGGAAAAAGAGTTTCACTATATATTGGAAATAAGCAGTTACTGTAATGTTGGTATTGATGTTCCAAATAGTGGAGGCCTGGGTAAGTATTATATATGCATCTTCTCAACAGGGAGAGTATGCATTCCCTACTAGAATATCAGTTACTAGATGGAGCAAAGAGCATTGATCAACTTCCCTGGCAAAGTAAGCTATTCAAACTCAGGGAGCCACATTTATTAAAGGTCTGATTTCGAATTCAGGCAAGTTTTTAAAAACTCCCCTAAATTCGACCATGTATTATTGAAATTGATTTTTTAAAACTTGGTTAAATTGAAACAACCTGAAAATTTGAATTCAATCAATCTGGATTCCAGTTTTTTCTCTGAAAAAAACTTGAATGTCAGGAAGGCTGCGAATATAGCTTCAAATTCTCCCGTTGATCAGCATTAGTAGCATAATACAAAAGAATACGGAAAGGGACAGGCAGTCTGAACAGATTAGGATAAAAAAAAAAGGTAAACTCATGTTTTTTTTTTTTAGGCATCAGTTAATAGTGCTTCTCCAGTAGACTTCTGCACTGAAACCCATTTCTCAAAAGAGCAAACAGATTTTTTAATATTCATTTTTGAAATCTGACATGGGGCTAGCCATTTTGTCAATTTCCCAGCTGTCCCTGGTCATGTCACTTGTGCCAGCACTTTAGGAGGGAACTGCTTTCTGGCAGGCTGTTGTTTTTCCTACTTAATGTAACTGAATAGTACGCAGTGGGACATGGGTTTTTACTATTGAGTGCTGTTCTTAGATCTACCAGTCAGCTGTTATCTTGTGTTAGGGAGCAGTTATCTGTTTACCTTCCCCTTGTTCTGTTGTTAGGCTGCTGGGGGGGGGGAAAGGGAGGGGGTGATATTACTACAACTAGCAGTACAGCTGTAAAGAGTGATTGAAGTGTATCAGAGCACAAGTCACATGACTTGGGGCAGCTGGGAAATTGACAATATGTCTAGCCCCATGTCAGATTTCAAAATGAAAAAATCTGTTTGCTCTTTTGAGAAATGGATTTCAATGCAGAATTCTTCTGGAACAGCACTATTAACTGATGACAGGATCCCTTTAAGGTACTTTCTTCCTTACCATTGGAAGGTCCTGAAGGCGTCGGAATTCGGTCTGTCTGTGGTTACGTCGGTAACGCTGAAAGCCAACCATGACTGCAACTGTGACAACCATGACAGTAAATATGGACACAATCACGACGATGAGGGGGTTTGATTTGTTCTTCGAGTAGTAACTTGGTACATCTAGGTGCAAAAGAGAAACATTGAAACCCATTATGTTCTTGCAATGGATGAGAAATGGGGCCAAGACTGTTTTTGTTTGATAAATCAGGGTACAAAATACAATATAGAACCTAATCCTCCAGCTTGATTTTTTGCAGGCACCTTACACTGACCATTTATGGGTAAGGAAATGATCCATATTATGCAAGGCTTTTTATATAAGTAGAAATATACAAGCTATTGGCTGTTGCAATGATGGCAAATAAATCAACAAGATTTATAGCACAAGATGCAGCTGACCTAAACGGGTAACTAAAAACTTGCCAGAAATAAAGCTAAAATTAGTTGCCATAATGAGCACATGCTAAACAGCTATCACAACATGAATTTGGAGCATCACACTTTAGTAAACATGGTAGCGGCATTAATTCTGGTGCAAAAAAAAAAGGTCAGTGTTAATGTGTGATGAGTTATAGGAAATGACCTACATTGCTTAGGAAGGTTTTCCATCATCAGGTCACGATACACAGGATCTAGTGGATTGAAGTCTAAAGCAACCAAACTGAGTATTCATGAAACCTTTTTACCACTCGTCCAAATGGCGTCTTTAGTTCAACGCAAGAAGTCACTTGGACAAGTGGTGAATCGTTTTCAAGAACACTCAGAACGTCCAGTTGTAGACTTATCTCCACAAAATACAGCATCGTTTATATTCTCTGTCTACTTGCAAGACCATTCCACTAAATATATTTTTGGCTTGCTCTGGAACATTTCTCACCTTTTCCACCATCTCCAACATTCAGCACTGCAGGTCCCTTCTGTACCTCCGCTATAGTAGTAGGATTGGGCAAGGAGCTTGTTCCGACTGGGTTAATAGAATTTGAGGTTGTAGATACGGAGATGCTGGTGGTGATAGCGGCCATCCAGCTGGTTAAAGAAGCAGTTGTATGAGGAACATGTGTAGTGTCTGTGGAGTGCTCAGTGCTGTCCTGGGACATTATTGCTGGTAGCCCCGGAGTACTGGTTAGAGATGGTCTGGTGGTAAGGCCCTCTTCAGCATCTGGCGATATAAAAATACATACAGGATGAGTTACTTGTTTTTGAGAAATATAATCTCTCACTCTTTTGGTAAACCATCCCCAGTTTGCTGAATTGCAAAGAACAACAATCCCTACAGCTATGTAGGGATAATAAAGTTCAATCCAAAAGCAAAGAGAGAGCAATGAGCAAACGAAAACCAACAAGATTAAGAGCTTTACTAAAATAGACCATGATTAGTCACATTGATCCACAGTTTTCTCCTGTGTCTGTGCTTAATAAATTAAATTGTAGCATGCAGGGCCACCATCAGGGGAACACAGTTGTACCGGGCCTGGCTGTGTTGAAAATGTTCATGGGGCGCCTGCAGTCACGGTTAATGTATCCTATACCAACAGAGGGCACTAGGTGGGAGACTGCAGTCTGTTAATCCTTCCTATACCAACAGAGGGCGCTAGGCGAGAGACTGCAGTCACTTTTAAATCTATCCTATAAAAACAGAGGGCACTAGGAGAGAGACTGCAGTCACTGTTAATATATCCTATACCAACAGAGGGCACTAGGCAAGAGACTGCAGTCACTGTTAATCCGCACACTTTATGGACAACTTTGCTGCCTGGCTTCCTTACTTTCTTTCATCTAACATC
>CM044437.1:82528271-82546442 GCA_024363595.1 Xenopus borealis
TTTATTAAAGTACAGTACTGCATTTTGACTTGCATTTATACAAGAGACTGTAAAGCATTTCGATTTGCAAAAGAACTGTTTTGTTTTTTATATATTTATATTATATATATATATAATAAAAGTATAATTTTTCAATAAAAAAAAACAGTATTTATTGTGATGCATGCACAGTAACTCCATATTTATTGTGATGTATGTAACTCTTTATGTTCTATATATGTAATTCATGTGATTTGGTTGCATAATCACATTCACTTTACAGCGCTACGCAACAAGTTGGCGCTATAGAAATACATGTTAATAATAATAATAATAATAATAATAATAATAATCCTTCCTATACCAACAGAGGGCGATAGGCGAGAGACTGCAGTCTGTTAATCCTTCCTATACCAACAGAGGGCGCTAGGCGAGAGACTGGAGTCACTTTTAATCTATCCTATAAAAATAGAGGGCACTAGGAGAGAGACTGCAGTCACTGTTAATCCTTCCTATACCAACAGAGGGCGCTAGGCGAGAGACTGCAGTCTGTTAATCCTTCCTATACCAACAGATGGCGCTAGGCGAGAGACTGCAGTCATGGTTAATCCTTTCTATACCAACAGAGGGCACTAGCCGAGAGACTGCAGTCACTTTTAATCTTTCCTATACCAACAGAGGGCGCTAGGCGAGAGACTGCAGTCTGTTAATCCTTCCTATACCAACAGATGGCGCTAGGCGAGAGACTGCAGTCACTGTTAATCCTTCCTATACCAACAGAGGGCGCTAGGCGAGAGACTGCAGTCACTTTTAATCTATCCTATAAAAATAGAGGGCACTAGGAGAGAGAGACTGCAGTCACTGTTAATCCTTCCTATACCAACAGAGGGCGCTAGGCGAGAGACTGCAGTCTGTTAATCCTTCCTATACCAACAGATGGCGCTAGGCGAGAGACTGCAGTCATGGTTAATCCTTTCTATACCAACAGAGGGCACTAGCCGAGAGACTGCAGTCACTTTTAATCTTTCCTATACCAACAGAGGGCGCTAGGCGAGACACTGCAGTCACTTTTAATCTTTCCTTTACCAACAGAGGGCGCTAGGCGAGAGACTGCAGTCACTGTTAATATATCCTATACCAACAGAGGGCACTAGGAGAGAGACTGCAATCACTGTTAATCCTTCCTTTACCAACAGAGGGCGCTAAGCGAGACTGCAGTCACTTTTAATCTATTCTATACCAACAGAGGGCGCTAGGCGAGAGACTGCAGTTACTGTTAATCCTTCCTATACCAACAGAGGGCGCTAGGAGAGAGACTGCAATCACTGTTAATCCTTCCTTTACCAACAGAGGGCGCTACGCGAGACTGCAGTCACTTTTAATCTTTCCTTTACCAACAGAGGGCGCTAGGCGAGAGACTGCAGTTTAGCCTGCATTTTGTTCATAGGTGAATAGGCACACGCTATTCGGGAGATAATTAGTTTAACAGGTTATGAGTTTAACAGGTATGATTAGCTGGCGCAGAGTTTTTGAGGGTGGGCATTGTTTGATCAGGGGCTTAAAAAGAGAAGTTTGAAGGCTCACTGTTAATTATTGTGTTATTGGTTAATTATTTTGTGTTATTGGTTATGCAAAAGATTAACAGTGATGGCAATATCACATAGCACCCTCTGTTGGTTATATGAACCATTAAAAGTGAATGCAGTTTTGCCTAGTGTCCTCTGTTGGTGAGAAACCTATATCGGCACAGTTGTATTAAATGACATTATTCTTCGCAAGAGGGCCCCCTATTGGTTAGAAATCGAGCCAGCCACACTTTTTATTATAGTGACTGCTATTCTTTCATCAAGCACCATCTGTTGGTCAGAAAGCAGCATAGCAATAGCAACTGCCTTTTTTTCTTTTCAAGCCACTGCAGGTGGGCAGCTTTTAGAATACAGGCATGACAGTCGTTGGTGTGTACCGCCAAAATAAATGCCTACCTACTTTTTACTGTGGGGTGGTGCTTGTGCGCTGGATCTGGGGTGGGCGCCTGGGCGGGGACCTGGGGACCCAAAAAAAGTTGCTGTACGGGGCCCTGTGATTTCTGATGGTGGCCCTGGTAGCATGTCATTTATTAAAAGTGCTATACACGGATGTCCTTAGTAGAGTCAGAGCCTGGAGCACAATAACCACATTATTTGTAAACCAAACAGCTCTCCAGGGGAATAGAACTTCACCCCCAAACAAGAAGTTGAAGTAGTTGCTTGACTAGCCCTCAATGCTGCTAATTATACACACTATACCACAGCGGAGTCCCCTTCCTAGAGATATCTGCCATATCCATGCCAACATAATTGTGATCCGAGTGACCAGCCCAAACAATTTTCAGTTTAGCCACCCACAAGAATGGCATGCATTACAGATTTGTCTTAACTTCATCTATTAATATATATTTTTTTACACTACATACTCCATACTTTGTTGGTCACAGCTGCTTTCATCTGTACCTAAAGATACATAATCCAGGCAACAGGAATTCAAGTGAAGGACTACCTGGTGTTACCATATACAAAGCTGTGCATGGCTCATATATCTTTGAGCGGATCCACAAATGAAAGAAGTACATTCAAAGTTACAAACCTGTTAATTCCAGTGTACTTGCCGTCACTGTTGACTGGCTCACTAGCTCAGGCTGTGTAGGATATGCACTGGTTACCTCTCTCTCCACATGGTCTTGTCCAAAGACTGTCCTGCTGGCATTAGAGGCAGGATTGGAAAGTACTGTGGAACCTTCAGAAATAGTTCCAGTGGCTGCTGAATGACCAATTTCTGGCATTATGTTTGTGAATAGGATATCAGCCAACGATACACGCTTCTCTGTCACTGTGATGTTTTCATGGTTCAAAGGCTGGACAGTGGTATCCATATGCCCAGAGAGGCTGGGTCTCCAGGTTTCATCTTGGACAGTCTTGAAATGATCAATGGAAGTGGGCACAGTACCAAGAATTACAGGGCTTGTCATTAGCTCAGGTGGCTGTATGGTAACTGGTTCGGTGTCATGGGTTTCTCCTAATAAAGAAAACATGGTGATTAGAATAGAAGAGAGATAAAATTGGAGACTGCAGAATTAAATGACAGTGAGAAATGTAAGAAATGTTCATTAAGTGGCTGGTTATTGTTAGAATTTGGATATCTCCTAGAAATGAGTCAGCGGAAATGTGTAAATATGAGCAATTAGCAGTTGAAGGTGGGGAAGAGCAAAGAGGGGCTTAGAACTAATAAAGCAGCATAAATGAGGTGCACGGGCAATGTGTGAAACAAAGTGTGATTTGATTAACACGATTGGAATTGTGTATAAAGGAAGGAGAAGAAGAAAATGTAATTACATGGTAATACTGATTATTTGGACAGAATATATAATGAAAAGTCTTATACACTGGTATTAATTTGGTGCAATGCCATCAGAAGAAATGCCAAAAATAATATCTAGTTTTAAAAAAATAAATAAAAAAATCTGATTTATTGCCATTTTCAATAAGTAACCCTCCTTTCCCCAGTTATGTAATAACAGCTTAAAAAGAGGTCTATTCATCTTTAGCAGTGATCCCCAACCAGTAGCTCATGAGCAACATGTTGCTCTCCACCCCCTTGGATGTTGCTCTCATGGTCCTCAAAGCAGGTGCTTATTTTTGAATTCCAAGCTTGAAAACAAGATTTAATTGCATATAAACTAAGTATAGTGCCAGGTGGAGCCTCTTGTAGGCTGCCAGTCCACACATGGGCTATCAAATAGCCAATCACAGATCCTATTCGGCACCTAAAGGACTTTTTCATGCTTGTGTTGCTCCCCAACTCTTTTTACATTTGAATGTGGCTCCCGGGTAAAAAAAGGTTGGGGACCCCTGATCTATAGTAACCAGACAGCATTTACCATAATACAATGTATGTTTATTTTCCCTCCTTGGCGATATGTACAGTTTCACATAAACACAATGCAACAGTCGCCTCATACAGCTTTATTAGTCAAGTCTGGTATAATCATTTGGAGCTTTGGGCAACCACATACAAGTGCTAACCTCAGTAAAGTGTATAACCTCTTGTGGACAATAAAGGGGGAATGACTTCATGGATTAGACTTATTATAGGTAAAAAGTGAAAGAGACCCTATATAAAGTAAATTTGCTTAGTATTTCTTTCTGGGCATTAGAGATTTGACATTATACAGGCCATGTATGGATCTGGTTAATAATAACAGAAAGCTACATCTGTGATTATACAGTGAGTAACACCTATTGTAAAATATAAGGATATCATAAGTTACTGAGGAGTTCCATGACCATTTAAAAGCATGAGGCCGAAGGTAGAGTGTATTTATACAGGACCGTCATGGAACCCCAAGGTGCCTTCTAATATCCTCATATTTTGCAAAAGGGGGTACATTATTCATTAGAATAGACAAGTTTCATTGAGTCATGTGACAAATGAAATCACTAAGCCTTGATTATAACTGATGACATCACTAAGCACCATTTAAAAGGATATAATTTACAGGATATTCATGGCTCTTGTGTATTGTAGAGGATGAAAGTATCCTTTGTTGCCTCATCACCAGGAATTTGACATGTAGTTGTCAACATAATGTAGGCATGTGGCCATCTTGTATCAGTGTCCTATTATGGGTTTTGGTTCATTCTATTGTTTTGTTGCCAATTAGATTTTGATATCCCCCCTAAGGATAAAAGGGAGAGGTGCATGTAAACCAGTACCTTCAGGTCATATAGGTGATTTTTCACTCTTGTTCTTAGATCTGAAACAATGAATCAGAATTGAGCAAGCACAGCAGCAGACAGATAAGTGCTGTGAATAGCAGTGCAGATTATGCTACAGTTTATCATCTTGTTCCATTAGATCTGCACTGCACGCCAATATCAAATCTCCCTGAGCTACTTGATAGACCTGCTGATGGTCCAACAACATGGCAAAGAAATGGCACAAACAACAGCAGGTGTATCACTAGTTCCTACAATTATTAGCTGCCCCTCAAAAAAACTGAGGAACCCCTCTAATGAAAGTTGAAATGGTGTGCTGGGACTTGTAGTACAATGACATCTGGGCTAGAGAGAAGTACTTCTAGGAGTCTACTTAAGAACACCTGCAGCTCTCCAATCATTTCATGGGTTTAAGCACTTAAAGTAGTGGTTCACTTTCAATTTTAGTATGTTATAGAATGGTTAATTCTAAGCAACTTTTCAATTGGCCTGCATTTTTCCTTTAGCATAGTTATGGAATGATTTGCCTTTTGCTCTATTAAATAGGGCTCACTGACCCCATCTAAAAACAAATGCTTTGTAAGGCTACAAATGTATAGTTATTGCTATTTTTAGCAGTTGCTTATTTAAATCAATGCATGGTTGCCAAGACAATTTGTACCCTAGCAGCCAGATTGCTGGAATTGCAACCTGAAGAGCTGCTGAACAAAAAGCTAAATAACTCAAAAACCACAAAAAAAGTTTGTTGAAAATGGTCTCTAAGTTCACTTCTAGCATGATATATAGGGTTGCCACCTGCCCAGTTTTCACCTGGACAGAAGGGCTGCCCAGGTCAAAACCGACTGCCCTGTTTTCCCAAATTAGGAAAACTGGGTGGTCTCCGCATCATAGCCCTGCCCCTGCATGTCATGGCCCTCTGCCCAGATTTTACAGGCCGAAAAGGTGGAGAGTAAGGTTGCCACACTTACAGACTCTATACTGCAGGCAGGGGACAGGCTTGTGATGTCACAAGGGGGTAACCCTAATAGAGATCAATACTCTGAAGTGAACAACCCCTTTAAAACAGAATAAAAGCATGTTACACGGAGCCAGACAAAAAATTTATAAAACCTATAAATTGTGGATGTAGAAAGCCAAGGCGTCTATAGGTTTCTGTTAGGTAAGGAGTTCCCAGGAAGGAGGAGGTTGCAGCTGGGCAGACCTTCTCACTCTCTCCTACGCAAGTCTTTATATAATTCCCACATGTGAAGCAGCGTGACTGTGGCAGGATGGGATGCTGGCCGAGGAGCAGCAGCAGTAGCTCCAGAGTCCCACACTCCTCCAGGATCAACTCCAGCCCTCGCTCCCTGACGTGTCATCTGCCTTTCCAGCTGCCTCTCAAACAAGACCCTATTAGGAAGAGCTCTGTGGCTTTACACGGACGCACATACTGGGCAATATCCTAAGTATTTGCAAAGCTTTGAGGCAAAGGAAAACAAAGTGCATATCATGAGGAATCCCACCCACGTGTATTCAGGCACCAGGCCTGTCTGTCTCCATGAAACCCTGCAGCAGAAAGGAAAATAAAAGATCTGACTGATGTCAATTCTGATTCCATTCCTCAACAAGCCTGATCCGGATGAACTACAACACTTACCATTTCTTTACTCCATAAATATATAAAAATATTATTTGGAGTGTATATATATATAAATATAAATATATATAGCACTTTACAAACACATGCATGATATTCTGTCCCATTTTATTTGTAACAAAATAACGAGCTATACAAACCCAAGAAAAAAAAACCCAATGAGGCGAGATCATGAACTTGGCAATACCTTTTGTTCAAAGCTTTGTGTCCTCTCTAGACCTAGTGCCGGGGGTCTAGAGAGGACACAGAGACAAAGACACAGACTTGCGGAGAAAAGCTGTTGGCTACAGTCCTGCGCGGGGTCAATTTTTTGTGACCCGTACACACAACCTGCAACCCGGACCCACATTCTTACCCGCCTGGAACCTCTACATCATCGGAAGTAGGCGTGATCAGAAAAAAAAATCACTATTAAAGGAAAACTATACCCCCAAAATGAATACTTGAGCAACAGATCGTTTATATCATATTAAGTGTCATATTAAATAATCTTACTAAACTGGAATATATAATTAAGTAAATATTGGCCTTTTACATCTCTTGCCTTGAACCACCATTTCGTGATGGTCTGTGTGCTGCCTCAGAGATCACCTGACCATATTTCAACTCTAACTGTAACAGGAAGAAGTGTGGAAGCAAAAGACACAACTCTGTCTGTTAATTGGATCATGTGACCTAACTTTATAGTTTGTTTGGTATGTTTGTGTGCACCGTTGGATCCTAGGATCCCAGGAGGCTGTCCTTATTTTTTAAAATGGCTATTTTCTTTTTATGATTACCCAATGGCACATGCTGCTAAAAAAGTGTATTATTATGAAAATGGTTTATTTATTTATTTGGTTTTACATACGAGTTGTTTTATGCAATATCTTTTTATAGAGACCTACATTGTTTGAGAGGTATAGTTTTCCTTTAAGATCCACGGCTATACCCGCAACCCGCAGGGTACCGCAGGTTTTTGCGGGTAAACGACCCGCTGCAGGACTCTACTGGTGGCAGCTAACCCAATTATGCACCGAGCAGGTTCATTTATGGAGTTGTATTAAATATATGCTATTGTAACTCTACTAACATGTTGCAATTTGTATTTTGTTTCAAGAATATGCAATTTTTCACAATTAAAGACAAGGAAAGTGAAACTAAAGAAGTATGTTAGAAATTTTGTACATTATGTTTTGTGCTTCTGTACCAGCCCAAGGCAACCACAGCTGTTTAGCAGTAAAGATCTGTGTCTCCAAAGATGCCCCAGTAGCTCCCCATCTTCTTTTCTGCTGAGTCACTGCACATGCTCTGTGCTGCTGTCGCTTACGGAGCTTAGGGACTGACTCTAAATAAACAGTACACAGATATCAAAGTATAAGGCTGATTAGTAATTAATATGGATAATTACTACATGGCAGCACAGAAACCAGTGCGACTAGCATTAGAATTGAATAATCAGCCCTGTAACATCAGCTTGTATGACAGGCCAACCTCGTTTTCTGCTTGATTATTTGTGACAACCCCTAAGCTTAGCTTCTCAACAGCTCCTCAGAGCCCACTGAGCATGCGAGTGTCACAGACACTTTCCAAGATGGTGACCCCGTGACAAGATCATTGTTGCTGTTGAGAATCCCCAATTTAGGTAGGTGGAAAAAGTTCAGTATAAAACATGGCATTTTTAGTCCTATTCATCTTTATGGTTTCCTTCTTTAAATAAATCAAGCCAGCACAAACCTACTATGATGTCAAAGAAGTGACTTTGAAGGTAAATATTGAATATTTGCACGGTTTTCCCACGTAAAATTATTTTCCACAACCATATGGGATCAGGATTAACCCATTGGTGATTTTTCTTAAGTATGCACAAAAATCAGAAATAATTGTTGTGATGGATAACTGTTGTTATGGATATCAAGCATGGTTATGCTAAATATTTTTTTACAATTTCTTTAAATATTAACAAAACTGCATGATTTTTAATAAATGTGCCCCACAGTATACTGTACATGCACCCACCCCAATGCAGAGCTAAGACTATCTGGGAGGTGGAAAATGATGGCAGCGAGGTGCTCCACAGCCTCTATGCTCTGGGAATAGTAACCTCAGTATGAGCATTATGGCAGTTTGGCAAATATTGTAAGATATATTAGAATAGTCCTGTGGAAAGAGGAATAAATAGCTCTGTCCTTAAACTTACAGGAAAATGGTGATGTAGGAGGTCAGCTTGTTTCCTGACATTTTCTTATCACTTGCTTAATCTGCTTGAATATCTTAATTCAGATGTATTTGTTCCCCCGTAGTTAAAAATAGCCATGAATTCTTTCCATTGTCATAATCATTTTGTGCTGATCTCAGAGCAGCCATGGCTAGGAATTGCACAAACAGGAATGAAATATTGTTCTTTGTTCAGTATAACCAGTTCTATATTAAGGAACATGTATTTAAAAATGACAGTTGCGTAAACCTTTTAATAAATAGGGTATATTTTCTCTTGAAAAAGGGAATAATAAGCTTGTGTGTAGCATTTGCGTAGTTCCAGTTTATGTGCATAAGAAACTTGCACAATCACATCTTTATTCTGATCATTTCCATAAACCAATCAATCTCGGTGCCTTTACTGTAACAACAAAACGCCTGCAGATGGAGTCTAGGGAAGGAAAGAATATGCACAATGTTCCTACTGTTTAGCAGTTCTGTTTAGTTTACCTGAATCTGAAGGATTGCATAGTTCCTTGTGCTACTATCTGCCCATGCGTAGCTGGATAATTATGTTAATAATCTATTCTGCAACTTACAAAAGCCTTCCCACACACAAACCACTGGGCCAGAGTGTTCTAAATAATACAGTAAGCCCATTATTATGATTCAAAGTCAATCACAAAACAGCAAATAAAGTATATTTGCTTACCAATGACATTTTACAGATTTTAAAGGAATTGTTCAGTATAAAAGTAAAAACTGGGTAAACAGATAGGCTGTGCAAAATAAAACATGTTTTCAATATAGTTAGTTAGGCAAAAATTTTATGTATAAAGGCTGGAGTGACTGCAAGTCTAACCTAACAGAACACTACTTCTTGCTTTTCAGCTCTCTTGTGTTTACACTGACTGGTTACCCTGGTTACCAGGCAGTAACCAATCAATGACTTGAGGGAGGGCCACATGGGTTATAACTGTTGCTTTTGAATCTGAGCTGAATGCGGAGGATCAATAGCAAACTCACTGAACAGTTATGTCCCATGTGGCCCCCCCTCAAGTCGCTGACATATGACAGTCGATTCTGTTATGTCAGACATCCACTCACACCAACTTTTATATATTAAATTTTTGGCTAACTAACTATATTAGAAACATTTTTTATTTTGCACAGCCTATCTATTTAACCAGTTTTTATTTTTACCCTGAACTGTTCCTTTAAATCTAGTACACTAAGCATGTATCTGACAGAGAATAACACGGGGGGGGGGGTGTGTGTGTGTGTGTTAATGACTTTCAACATGGTAGGTTTCACAGGTTTTCAAAATGTCAGTTCATCAGACTTCTGCCCTAGAGCTGCAGTGGCCAACTGGAAGTAAAGTTATTGTAAAGGCCACAGAAACATGGAAAATGGATTGCTGAAGCATGTAGTCCATGTCATCTGGTGGAAAGAAGCAACAACAGCACAAAATGTAATTTCATCTTAACAGGTGTCTGGTATAGCAAGATAACAAACTTAACTTTAAGGGCTCTTACATACGAGCGTTTTTACCTGCGCTCCCCTGCGTTCCGTTTTGCTGCATTCAGCCGCAGGGGAGCGCAGGTAAAAACGCCCGTGTGTAAGGGCCCTAACTGCAGAAAAAGGGTTTGAGAGAGAGGAGTGTAAACATTTGGTCAGTGTTTTTTCCACAATAAAGTTAACATCCCCCTGCCTCTCAGGCTGTGGATACTGTGAATGTAAGAACTGCATTCTCATACTGCTCATACAAATCAAATACTAAGAGATATTATAGGAAAGAACAACCTATACCTGTTGCACAAAAACTTTAGTAGGATAACTAACAATTTCTTCCAATGGTCTCAATGCACTTTTGAAGCAGGCCCATAATGCCCAAGAAACCCCCTCCCTTGTAACTCCTGCTAACCTTGCAAGCTATAGCAGTGCAGCCTCCCTACTTTACCTGGGATACTGGGACTTTGCACTAGGCATACATCTCCAATATTAGATGGAGTGGAGTCCAAATGGGACTTGGTAATGGTGCATGGGAGGAATTGGAACTAAAGGTGGTCGTACACAGGCATGAAACAATGAAATCAGTCAGTGGATGGGACAATCAAATAATCATTGTTAAAAAAACATTCACTGCACATGCCTTTATTTTAAAAGGTTGGCTATATGTGAAAGTAAACAAAGGAATGGATAGTAATTTGTTAAAATACAGATGATCTTGCAGCCAATATGATAAAAGTCCCCTCGCATATCATTAACCATTGATGGATGAATCCTTCCTTAAAGGAAAACTATACCCCGAAAATGAATTTTTGAGCAACAGATAGTTTATATCAAATCAAGTGACATATTAAATAATCTTACCTACCTGGTATATATATTTAAGTAAATATTGCCCTTTTACATATCTTGCCTTGAACCACCATTTCATGATGGTCTGTGTGCTGCCTCAGAGATCACCTGACCAGAAATATTTCAACTCTAACTGTAACAGGAAGAAGTTTTGAAGCAAAAGACAGAACTCTGTCTGTTAATTGGCTCATGTGACCTAACTTTATAGTTTGTTTGGTATGTTTGTGTGCACCGTTGGATCCTAGGATCCCAGGAGGCTGTCCTTATTTTTTAAAATGGCTATTTTCTATTTATGATTACCCAATGGCACATGCTACTAAAAAGTGTATTATTATGAAAATGGTTTATTTACATGAAGCAGGGTTTTACATATGAGTTGTTTTATGCAATATCTGTTTATAGAGACCTACATTGTTCGGGGGGTATAGTTTTCCTTTAAATCGACCGGATAGCTGATAAGATTGTTTGCAGGGTGGTCGACAAAATCTGCCCGTGTATGGCCCGCTTCAGTGTAGGTTTCATGTGCCTGTTTGGTAGTTTTATAGCTGAGGGAAGTATTGAAGACTCAATTTTTTTCTTTAATAACTCCACATCCCATTACATTGTCCTTGCAGATTCCAAATTGCTTCCCTGGGGCCCAAAGCAGCAGCTCTTATGTGAGTGATTACATATTAAAAGGATTAATAGCTTGGTGAAAACATGAAAGAGTGAAGCAAGGTGAGAATAGCAGATGTCAGCCTATATATACAGCCAGACAGACTGAGCAGTTGATTTATGCCTGGGGGAATATGGGTGTTGGTGAAGCGGAAGACATGTTCCTTGTGGCAACATGTATATTTCACACCCAGAGACCAGGAATAGTAAATGACAGGTTTGAATGGGGCAGGTTCAGGCTTGTGGTTAGAATGACAACCTTCAGTGTAAAAAAAGAGAAACCTATTTATGGGGATTAGATTATTGCACCCCACTACAATGGTAACCCCCCCCCATGGAGGTACTGGATTCAATTCAATTAATATTTGCCTACCACAACTCTTATCCTAAAAGAATAATTCTATAGAAGCCAAAAGGGTGGTGCTTCTTTAACTACAGTGTTTAGTCCTACCGGCTTCTGTAAGAAAGTAAAATGGGAGCCAGAGTGGAGCCAAACAATAGGCATATACCGTCAGCCAGTTCACCTTCTAGAACTTTTCTATGTGGCATCACTTAGATAGGTCAGATTCCTCCTCTCAATCAGTTGGAAAGGTTCTAATCTACGTTTGTAGGGCAGGGGGCTGTGGGAATCCCTTGTGGGATCAATACCTTAAAAAAAAAAATCCTAGAGAGGCCTAATATATTGTGGCTCAAACACAGACACACAAAAATGTCATGAAAATGCAAAGCTGTGGGAATTAAAAATGGCGGACTGCATAAGTCTATACAGAAGATACATTTCACCCAGTGTGCCAGTATATCTAGAATACTGTCACTATTTCAATCCTTGTCTTGAACATTGTGTATTTACAAAGATATGGTCTCAGCAATTAACTTAGAGAATTGACTCAACTACATGCCCCTTTCATGCGTGACTAACACAAAGCCATATAAATTAGCGATGCATATGAAAGCCGCAAGTTGGGTGAATCTGGGTCTCCTTCCACAAAAGATTGGGTTGAATGATTCCTTCTGCTCACTCCCCACAAGCGACTTTACACTGCTGGTTTCTGCCTCAGATTTAAGGTATGGGTATCCAAATTAAAGGGGACCCCAACACAAACAGAACTTAAGCTTTTTGAAAAGTAAACATAATTTCAAGCAACTTTGCAATAAACATCAATTAAAGAATATGCAGACTTTTCAGCCTAGCCCCCTGTTCTCCTGCTGATCTGTCTGACTATGCTGAGCTGGCGGACTACTGTTATCAGATAACAGCTGTCCTCAGGCTGCATCCTCCAAACCCCACAATTCCCTGTGATTTTAAGAAGGATAGGAACATCACTGTGCAATGCATTGTGGGTGATGTAGTTCCTGCATGCTATCTGTAAGCTGTGGAAAAGTTGGTACAATTTATAACATTAGTGTTTAGTTCCGGCTTCCCTGCCAGGATTTCAAATGATGCAGAAAGAGAAGAACTGTTAAACAGCTAGATTTCAACATAGAAAATGGCATTTATTCATACTTTTAGAAGAAACAGGTAACTGTGATGGGTAGATTAGGGGTTTCTGTGGGTTATGTGGCCTCTTTATCAAATGTATATTTGGAAGCCAGAGTTCCTGGAAAAGGTCAGGTCCCAAACAGGCCCAGATTTGTGGAAAGGCCACATAGGCCCGGGCCTAGGGCGGCCAGTGCCTCTCCTGCCATGAGGCAAAGTGAGAGCCTTGCCTCAGGCGGCACGGAGAGGACAGTTACAAGGGGCGGCAAAAAGCTGCCTCTTGTAACTTAAAGAGCCGAATTTCCGGGTTTTAACCTGGAAATTCGTCTCACTAGTGCAGAGAGTGCAATTGTGCTCAATGCACTAGCGATAACGCCCCCCTTTGACCTGCTCCAATGCTGATTTTTAAGCATGGAGAGGGTAGGGGGGCAGCATCGGTGACGACAGCCCCAGATATGCCGCTGAGGGTGGCAGGATTTTAGGGGGCAGCATGCTGCCCAGCAACACCCACAATGGTCCAAAAACACTGGGGATATGCAGGAGATAATAGTTTTTTTTTTTTATTTCCAATGCGCCAATCCCCATTGCTCTGGTCTTGAAGTTGGAAATTTGCAAATAAAGGGCAACAAATGGGAGGGGGGGTTACCGATGAACGGCAGGGATGCCCGCTATGTAAATCCGGCCCTGGTCCCAAACATTCTATATAATTGTTCCCATAGTTGTAGACATTACAGAATTGAAGCAGCCATTCCAGCTGTTAGTGACAAAGCAGTTGTCAGTGTGATGTACAGAAGCCTTGGGTGATCCCAGCGGCAGGTATTCAACACTATTCCTAAAGACAAGGGACAATAGGTTGGCAAGGTTAGTGACATTGGTGCATCAAAGCTCCCACTCCTAGTCATGTTGTTGTATGAGGGGGTGCCCGCGCTAGCGCCCTCATGCGGTGGAGGTTGGATTGCAGCTGTCGCTGTGGAAAGCTGGAAGTAGTGTAGAATTCGGTGAGAAGTAATATAGAGAAGAAGTCGCCGTGTCTGTGCGGCAATTGGCAAAAACACCCCGGGCTTCACACTCACTGCGCTCTAAGTCTCTAACTAACCTGGCTCCCGCTGTAGCACACAATGAATTCATTTGACACAACCTCGTTACCAGCCTCACTCTTTCTGCTGTCAGCCCGACGAGCCCACACAATCAGTATGTCCGTATGCATCACGGTAGAGAGCCGGAGATGGAGCCGTATTGAGTCGGCAGCTAAATTCTTACCTGTGACCCAAGAAGCGAGAAGGCAGAGGACCCAGAGCAAAGCCGCGACCCCACGCCCCATCTTCAGCCGCTCCAGTCAGTCCCGGGGGCGCCGCTGCCACGTGTTGCAGCGAACTGAATACACCTGTGACTGAGCGCCTCACTACTTTATTACGTCACACGGCAGTTCCTCATTCTGTGACGTCACGCCCTTGGCGACGTCCAGCTGAGCAGTTTCAACAACTCTGATCGGAAAGCCAATGCTGTATGTAACCCTGACGTCACACAAGCCACAGTGAGTGACGTCAAGGATCTCTTTGGGCTTTTACCTGGCGGCCAGCACTCCTGCCTGTTCTCTTACCAGTATAAGTAACAAAAGGCACCGCTCTTCTCCCTGCCTTCCCCAGCGCCCCCGCCCTCCCCGCTGATTGGGTGCGTGTATCCCAGCGGCTGCACAGAGACTCATGCGATCAGATATTGATGGGTGGGGTGGACGTGCATTCATTATTTAGCACCAGAAAACTCCATAAATCCCGAAGGTGAAGAGGCTGGAGTGTATTATTATCACCGTGCAACTGTCAGCATTCTAGTGCCCTGAGTGCCGTCCTCAACGCTTAAGGGGTTGAAACGCTTACCTTTAAGATAACTTTTTAAGATAACTTAACTTAAAGGGTTAAAACGCTTACCTTTAAGATAACTTTTAGTATGTTATAGTGGCTAATTCTAAACATCTTTTAAAATGTTTTTCATAATTATTTCTTTATATATAGATTTATAGGTTATTTGCCTTTTTCTTCTGATTCTTTGCAGCTTTCAAATAGGCATCCATGACCCCTTCTAATAAGCAAATGCTCTGTAAGGCTACATATGTAATCCACCTGAAACCTGCATAAGGGTAGGGACAGACAGGGAGATTCGGGGAGATTTTGTCGCCTGCTAAAAAACGCCAGGCGACAGAATCTCCCCGAATCTCCCTGTCTGTCCCCAGCCTAACCTATAGTTGATCCAGAGGAAGGCAACCCCCCCCAGCTAAATCTTTACTTTCATTCCCAGAGGAATAAAGGAATGTTGCCTATACATGTAATTAACTCCCAAGTGTGTTCATTAGAACAAAAACATCAGTAATAACATTTGGTTCGGTTTCCATTTCCAAGCTGGACAATAAGCTGCCCACTCAATCTGCAGGGGCCAGGGGGCTTGTTGACATGTTTTATCAGCCTGTGTTTGGCCAACTTTATTCATATATATGTGATTCTATACCTAATACAGATAAACAGTATACCCCTTCTGTATGGGTTATAGCCCTTCTATTCTGTATGGGTTACCTTGCTTATTCTCACACTGCATCTAGATGAGAGAGGCCACAAAGCAAAAAGGAAGGAAGCCATATAGTGCTTTGCTGCATATAGAGAGGAATTCCTATAAATAAAAAATGAAGTATAATGTTGTTCAAGGGAATACTTGGTCTGACTCCACTAGAGAGCCTTTGTCACGGAACATATAGGGTACATATTAGGGATGCACCAAATCCACTATTTTGGATTCAGCCGAACCCCTGAATCCATTGCGAAAGATTCGGCCGAATACCGAACCGCATCCGAACCCTAACATTTTTTACTTCCTTGTTTTGTGACGAAAAGTCATATGATTTTTTGGATTCGGTTCGGCCAAGCACAAGGGTTTGGCCGAATCCTGCTGAAAATGGCCGAATACCGAACGGAATCCTGGATTCGGTGCATCCCTAGTATATATGTAGGTGTAGTTTACACCTTCCATTAACCAGTGGTAAAACTACAGGGTTCCGTTTGAATGCTGTGCAAAAAAACCCTCTAATAATGTGAATGCAGCTTAAAGGTACAGTATCAGCAAAAAATGTAGTGTTTTACAGTAATGAAAATATAACTTACCGTTGCCCTGCTCTGGTAAAACTGATGTGTTTGCTTCAGAAACACTATGATAGTTAATTTAAACAAGCTGCTGTGTAGCAATGGTGGAAATTGAAAAAAGGCTACATGGCACAGGTTAAATAATGGATAACAGATAACACCATTATGTTCTACAGAGCTTAGCTGCTGTGTAACCGGAGCCTTTTTTTGTTTGAATGGCTGCCCCCATTGTTACTCAGCAGCTTATTTATAAAAACTAGAGTAGTGTTTCTGAACTGCATTATATTTTTATTACTTTAAAACACTAATTGTTTGATGTCACTGTACCCCTTATAAATGGGCAACAGTATGTATATCATCACATAGTGAGGGCGCAAACTTAGCAGTGACTTGTGGTGGGCACAAAGAAGCTAGATTTCCAGAAAAATATCTGTGTACTGTGAGATAAAAAGCATGATTGATTACAAGATCTTTTTTTGTACTTTTACCCTCATTTAATCAGTTAATGATGTGCAGGAAGTTTAATTCAATGCAGAGAACCATAACATTTTTCTTATTTTCTTTAAGACTGACCATCTATGTTATGTAGACACATGCTAACCAGATATACACTGGTAACCTAAAAATATGGACCTAGGAATGGCACACGTTTCCTCTTAAGTCTGAGAATGAAAAACAAAAAGCCCATAGCATTTATAAAAAGCCCCTAGCTAGGAAAGAATTATTTTGTGGCCAAAATAAACAATACACTGTATTTTTTAAAATAGCAGAATACTGAATGTGATAAGAAAATATGCCACTCACATTACAATTCCAAGCCCATATATTCACACAGTAAGCATTATACAGACAGGCATCAGGGATTTTCATGCTCTTAATGCAATGCAAAAAGTATATTAGATGTAAATAAATAATTAATTGGCAATTTTCTTTTTCTGGATTCCAGCACGCCAAATATAGTCTGGTTTCTGCAGTAGTAAACCGTAAACATGTCATGGATTCCCTTGAGTTCCTTATCTCATTCTTCCCATGGATTCATATCTGTATCAATGGCTACACAGTTGTATGCAGCATAGCGCAGCTTCTCCTCACATATCTTTGCACTGTGTAGAGAAAAAAATGAGAACATGAAGCAGACAGTAGATTGTGGCATCTGGAATATGGCAGGTAAGATTATCTCTAGAAGAAAAGAAGCAATGGAAAATCATAAACAGCAACAACGTTCGAATAATATAATGAATATGAAGGAAAACAACTAATAAATTGTACTATGATTGTACACCACAGGAATTCTTTTTTAATACCAGTTTTGATCTGCCCTCCATGTTTCAATAGTGCCAGTGCATGAGACCAAATAAAATCATATATAACATATAGATCTGATTAGGACTTGTTCAGATATCGGTCAAACTAGGAGTAAATTCAGAGGAATGTATCTTACAGCTAGGGTTGCCGGTATTTTTGATGTTTGATTCCAATGAATGTTATTAATAGGAAAAAAAAGATAAATATATAGGAAAGCGGTATTTTTTTTTCAGGAAAAGGTGGCAACCCTACTTACAGCTGACATTACTGCTTCAGTCCACACGAGATCCAGTCACCCAAGAGGAAAACATCTGGATGACTGATTTGGGCCAGCACCTGGGTGACCAAATTAGGCAAATCTGCTTGTTTGGCACCTTGCACAGAATAAGCCTGTAGATCTTTCTTGTAGCCCTATCAGCATGTCAGAACATTACTGTTGGCATCCCAAAGGAAACTTTGAAAAGTTGCTTGTGAGTTGCATGTAGAGTGCTAGTTGACTGATCAGTCTAACTGCAAAATAGAACTGTAGGTGTAAATTTGAGCCATTCAGATTCACGACTGTCCCCGTTGAAATGTCTCTCACAAACGTTTGCAATTTCAAGTTACAATTCAGAAACATTCAATAGTAATCATCTTAAATGTATCTGAATTGAAACTATTGAAAAGTTTTTTGTAAATGTATTATGGTGTTTCACCAACAGATGT
>CM044437.1:82547632-82560690 GCA_024363595.1 Xenopus borealis
TAAGAAAGATATATATATATATATATATATATATATACACACACACATTTATTTACCTGGCATAATCTGGCAGATACAAGGAACTAGAACAGGTGGATGATTCAGGTAGGGAGTCTGTCGTACCCAACCTGGAATTAGTAAAACAATGTGTCTGAAAACAGCGGATTTGCTGAATTTATTACGTATTCTTAGGATACCATAATAATAACACTAATAATAACAATAAATGTGTAGCCCTACAGAGCATTTGTATGTTTGATGGGGTCAGTAACCCCCATTTGAAAGCTTGAAAGAGTCATAGGAAGAAGGCAAAGAATTAAAAAAAACTATGAAAGATAAATAATGAAAACCAACTGAGAAGTTGCTTAAAATTGGCCATTCTATAACATGCTAAACATTTACTTTAAAGTGAACCATACCTTCAACTCACCATGATTTATCTGGGTAAATATAGATTGGAGCTGGAAGTCGACTGCGGCCAGTCACAAACCTTAGGAAGCGGCTCCGATCCTCTAAAAAAGCAAAAAGGATGGGTTGAAGTTAAATGGCTTTAGTGGTAGGACATCCATTGCAGCTGTTAATTAATGGGAATTTATTTTTGAGCACCACATTTTTCTGAAATCACGCTGGAAAACCCTGATGCATATATGCAGTACACTACAAAGTATTTTCCCAATTGTGTATTCCCACCCCCATAGCAGGCAGATGTACAGACTGCTACAGACAATGTTCCTAGTTCTTCAGAGGCCTAAATAATTTTCTAGCTTAAGGGCACCCCTGGTGATTCTGGGAGATTTAGTCACCTGGCAACTAATCTCCCCGAATTGCTTCCCCTTCTTGCGCCGGCTATAATGAAAAGTCGCCTGCGGAATGATACACACTGAGCATCAATTTTCTGCTGGATAATTAATGACAACTCCTAAGCTTAGCTTAACAGCTGCTCAGAGTCCACTGAGCATGTGAGTGCAGACACTTTCCAAGATGGTGACCCCCTGTGACAAGTCTGAAGTCCTGGATCATTGCTGCTATCGAGAAGTTGAAACTTTAGGCTCGTGCAATAACTTCTTCTTTGACATGGACCGACCCCCTCCGTCGCTGAAAAGGTGAGTGCCGTGGGGGGGGGGGGGGCTGAATGTTAGGAGATATAAACTGCATTGTTAAACAGAGAGCCCATTTTTCTTTAGGTGATTTGAAAATCGAGTTTAATGCTCTCTGGCACACAACGTACAAGCCAATAGGATTCCCTCACCCACAAATTATAACCAAACCACTTTCAATAAATACTAGTGTGGCTCCCACTTGCACTCAAACTCCTCCCACTTGTGATCCCTCACTATCACTTTTTGTCTTGGTGTGGATATAAGACTCAATTCAGATACATTTATTATAGCATGATCAATAAAGAAAGATACTTGCTTTAATTTTCTGCTTACCATTAGTGAAATTGTTCAGTGCCTCCCAGAAATACTGGGCCCGAGTGTCCGTTTGTTCTATCTCTTCAAACCTGGCTGGAGAAGCAGTAATAAAAAATAAATTTCAAAACACAGTCTATACATATACATGCATGTTGGTTTAGAATTTATACCCAGTTAGAATGAGCATGACATGTTTATCTTACTTAATTTTTTTAGGGCTTCAATGGTGACTTCTGGATCTCCGCAAACCCTTTTCTCAAGTTCTTGCCACGTAAGAAGATCTAGCACTGCTTGTGGGACTACTTTCAAAAGACCAGCCTGAAGAGCTCCAATCTATGAGAAACACAAGTGATAGCATCAAGGGGAAAAGGAAGTGTGGGAAGAAGTGCATTGTACATTGGGAGGTTCAATAAGCAATAAAATTACTAATCCACCAGTAACGATAATGCATCAGTGACTGAAACAACAGAAAACTTTGCTTTTTTTCTCCCATTGAATTTCCTTTGCTTTTTCACTTTCAATCTAACCCCCCTCCCATGCTGGCAAGCAAAATGGTGGCAAGGCGCTTTCTTAGAAACTAGCTTGGGCCAATTGAGCACTGAATCAGGTAAATACACTGGGGTGCCTTACATTTTGACATCTCCCCCAGATAATTTGAACTTTATCATTGACAGTAATATGGCACCTTCCTATAGTTTTTGCTCAGGGCCACAAACCCTTCTGGCTTTTTGTTTCTGGCATCAGGTTACACAGAGCTTGGGGACAGCCTGCAGTAAGATACTGGCTGTATAGGGAAGGCTAAAACAGCAGGCCAGTACAACCTTTCCAAAATAAAGCAACTGTAAATTAGATTTCCATTTGGCAAATGCAGATAAAATAAAAAAAGTAGGGCTGATAATAGGAAATAGTTTTTACCTGTTCTTTACTCTCCTCCAGTCGTGCTTTCTGCACCATCCTAATAAATTCCATGCGGTCCTTATAGAGCACAGATATACTGCTGCCTCCAGGAACCAGTTCTACCATCTTCTGATCACTCAGGACAGTGGTGTATGTCAGCTCACTACCAAACTTAAACTCAAATGTTTCCTCGTCCATAAGCTCCATCATCTCCAGCAGTTTCACCTGCAGGCCAAAAAGCAATCATACACATAAATTAAAGGAAAAGGATATATCCTTATGTCAGGTTTTTTTTTATCATTAAGCAGCATAGTAGGAGATGTCATCTGTTGTTACAACATTATTTCTGCACCCAGTTAGGCTTAAACATACGTGAAAGATGTTGTATTTGGTGTTCTTGCTGAGGCATTATCCCTTATAGCCTCAATGTTCAGTGATTCACATCATTCCCTGACCCAGTAGAGCTTACATATGGTACTAATTTCCATACCACAGGCTACATACAGCAACTAAAACTGCATCAATTCTAAGATAATAATGCATTATGCCAGGGAAGTATAATTTCAGTGAAATATTCACGTAATTACGTAATCGGGTGGAAACACATGGATAGGGCAGTGGATTATAACAAAATACCCAGTTTAACCCAGACACTTAATAATTTTGGCATTCTGAAAATCTCTGCCATGTTACTTCACCTTTAAGTGGAAATAGAACAAATGAAACCCTTCTCTTGGTGCATATATGCAAAAGAGATATTCTTATTGAATGGGAAATGTCAGTCATGACCCTGAAAGCTACTCTCCTCTTGCTTTCATGACCAAGTTACAGTAGCTCTGGATTCACCATTGATGGCTTTTTTCTTCCTTTTACTTTAATCTTGCTGTGATTGGATCATAGATCCTAGCATCTTCTTGACTGTCCAATTACAGGGTGGGTCAGATATACTATTGCTCCTTATTCTAGCCCACCTCTTGGTGCATAAATACTATTTCAGTAAAAAAACAGGACTGTTAATTTCAGACATGAACATTTTCTATAAATTCTATCTTCTATTGAGGGTCAAAATTAAATGTTAACTCACTAGTAAAGAATCCACTGCAGAAAAATCTTTACTCCAGCTTACTTCTTCTCCAGTCAGCTGTTTCCAAACCAAGCCTGGCAAAGCTAGAACCTATGGGGAGGGCACAAGCAGATAAAATATGTGTGTGCTTCAAATACACACATAGAGATGAGTAAATATAAACAGGGCCACCATTATAAATCACGGGGCCCATACAACAAAATCTTCGGGGCCCATTGTCCCCACCCACTCCAGATCCAGCCCACAACACAGTTAAAAGACCACACAGACATCAGCGCTACAAAAGGTAAACCTCCCACACACACGTTATAAAAAGCCATTGATGGACAGGGCCCCCTATAAGTTAAAAAAAAAAAACTGTCGCACCAGGGCCCCCCATAAAAGTTTTCTAAAAATCATTGGTGGTCAGGGCCCCCCATAAGTAAAAGTTGAGGCTAGGGCCCCCCAATAAAAGTTTTTTAAAAAGACATTGGCGCCTGGTGTGGCGGTACTCACACTGTGGCAGGGCCCCTGCTGCTGTCAGAGAGCTGCAGAAAGGGGTGGGGAGGAGGAACCTGTAGTGCCTGCACATTGCTTTCCCCTCCCCTGTTCCTATACTGTTAGTTTTTTGAAGTCCCAGTAGTGCTGCATGGCGACTGGATAAGCTGGGAGAGAAGGTCAGATTTCACCCTCCAGCCTATCCAATCCCTGTCGTGCTTTACTGGGATTTAAGAGAAATTGAACAATATAGAAGCAAGGGAGGGGAAAGAAACATGTAGGCACTACAGCTCCCTCCTCCCTTGAGAGATACCACGATATGTATAAATAAATTACAGGATGTGGAATGGAAATCTACTTATAGATGGTTTACGATGGATGTAGTGGCTCTATATTCTTCTATAGATCATAATAATGGCATCAAGGCTATCAGTTATTGGTTGGAAACTTGAGTCAAATTATTTTATGTTCGATGGACACTTCTATTTACAGAAATATGGGGCCGATATGGGGGCATAATTCGACCGTACATATTCCAATCTCTATATGGGATGGTTTGAGCGGCTCCACATATTTGGAATGATTAATCCTTATAGGGCCAGAATAATTAAATATTTTTGTTATATCGATGACCCTATAGGAGTGTGGGAGGGTGACACAGCCTCTTTGGAGTTTTTCCAGTATTGTAATGTACAGATAAAGGGAGTACATTTTACTATGGAAGACACATACTAGTCAGACTTTGTTCCTGGACGTGATGTTTACATCAGTTGGGGGGGGGGGGGGGGGAGGATACATACAGACCTCTACAGGAAACCCATTAGTCGAAACACTCTGTTACATTCCAGAAGTGCACACCCACCTACTTGTCTGAGAGGGATTCCTATTGGACAGTTCATTCGTTTGAGAAGGGTTTGTTCAACTTGGGACAATTTTCAGGCTCAGGCCATGCATTTATGGGATCGGTTTACTGCGAAGGATTACAGTACAAATGCGATTAGATCAGAGTATGAGAAGGCAGTGTCCATGGATAGACACAGCCTGTTGTCCAAGCATAAATATAAAGTACCCAAAGTGGATAAACAGTTCCGGTTCTGCACTACTTATGGTAAAGAAACTTGGTCTTTAAGGCGTAGCGTTAGTAAATACTCGGGGTCTTGCTTCAAGAACCAGTTCTGGTGAAGGTCTTGGATAGAAGACCTTGTTTAGTATACAAGAAAAACAGGAGTGTTTTACTTGATCACCTGTGCCTGTGGTTCCCAATATGTAGGGATGATCACTAGGAGGTAGGTACACTAATATTGGAACACATTTCTGCCACTGGTAGGAAAGACTAAGTCCTCAGTGGCTAAACACATTTTGGATGAACATGAGGGAGCCACCAACATAGAATTTCAAATTATAGATGAACCATATTTTGAGATAAGGAGGTGAGGAGATGATTTTGAAAGGAGGCTGCTGAAAAGAGGCTTTTTGGATTCATCAGTTGAAAACTACAGAAGCATATGGGGGAATGAACAGGGATTGGGAGTTATCTTGTTTTTATAAAAAGTATATTCTGGGGTTTATTGTTTTTAGTATTTGGATTTAAATAAGTACATTAATTTGTGTTTAGTCTGTGGTAGTGGAATTTTTTCGGTAATATTTTTTTGGGGGGGAACACTATTCTTTGTGATGTTTAATTAAGTATATGAGACAGGATCACTCAGGGTTTTGATATCTAGTTTCATTACACTTGTTATATATTGTTATTTTTTTTTTCCCCAAGACATACAAGTTGTAATATATTATATTGATAGTAACTACATTGTTGCAAAATTTTAATTAATTTGTTACAGTCTTGATTCCTTGTTTCCCACTGTATAGTTTGAAGTCACTACAGCCCCTTTTTAGGGTTAATTATTCATGTGGGTGTGTTGGGGGTGGGAAGCTGCAGACAGCTTCTGATGAAGTGGCGGGCAGCTATGTCCTACATCATGCTGCTATTAGATTTTTATGCCTATTTAATAAATTTGGATTCTGACCTGATTGTGCAGCTCTCTGACAGCAGCAGGAGCACTGCCACAGCGTGAGTACAGCCACCAGGCCCCCCCTCCAAGACCCAAATAGCACCGGGCCTGGGACTAGTGTCCCCCTGATGGTGGCCCTGAAAAAAATTGTAACTTTGTGATGATAGCAGGCTATGCTTGCAACCAAACTAGTATAATAGCACCAGAGCCTTTAATAAATACACTTTATTTTAATGTTATTGAGTGGGAGAAAAATATCAGAGATGTGTTCAGACTACACAGCGTTGTATTCAGGGGCCCGCACACCTGGCCCCAGCCACAACCATCCCCCTTCCTTGTTTTTTCTTATTAAGGGCGTGACCCAGAGGTTTTTCCCCAGTATCCCTCTGGCCCAGTCTGACCCTGATGAATCAACACAGGCTTTATATGGTAGTCAATAGAAAGATAAGAACATCTGTTTAAAGAGGTTGTTCAACTTTAAGTTAACTTTTCATGTTATAGAATGGCTAATTTGAAGCAACTTTTCAATTGGTCTTCATTATTTATCTTTTTTTCATTATTTGCCTTCTTCTTCTGACTTGTCCCAGCATTCATATGGGGGTCACTGACCCCATTCAAAAACAAATCCTCTGTAAAGCTACAAATGTATTGCTACTTTTTATTGCTCATTTTTCTATTCAGGCCCTCTCCTATAAATTCCAATCTCTTATTCAAATCAATGCATGGTTGCTTAGGTAATTTGGACCCTAGCAACCAGATTGCTGAAACTGTTAGCTGGAGAGCTGCTGAATGAAAAGCTAAATAAACAAGAATAATAAAAAATGAAAACCAATTGCAAATTGTCTCAGAATATCACTCTGTACATCATAGTAAAAGTTAACTCAAAGATGATCAACCCCTTTAATGTTTGGCCATAAAAGGTGGCAAATTTTATAGTAAACTGACTAACAAAGAAAAATATTAGCCTTGGAAAATAAGAATCCTCAGTTAGTGCCTATAGGAAAATAAAACATTTCTGGACTAATAGGTCTCATGCCTACCAAGAATTCCTTTCCTCTCAGTGCTGCTCCCATAAGTTGTCCAATCCACTCATATTTTGCCAGGTCCTTACAAGATGGATTTGGCACATACATGTCCTGTGCTTCTCCAGTTCCATTGCCCTGTAACAAGGAAGCCAATCAGTGTAACTTGTGGCATATCAGAACAAAATATAAGATCCCTGCAGCTTTTTTGAGCAAATGCCTTATTAGAGGGCACTGCAGTGACTCCATTGCAATTGTATGCTCCCTACTTTGTCAAGTAATCCACGCACTTCGTTAAACAACGTCAACATTTTCATATACAGTTATAGGACCTATTATCCAGAATCATCGGGACCTGGGGTTTGCCGGATAATGGGTCTTTCCGTATTTTGGATCTTCACACCTTAAGACTACTAGAAAATCATATAAACATTAAATAAACTCAATGGGTTGGTTCTACTTCCAATAAGGATTCATTATATCTTAGTTGGAACCAAGTATAAGCTACTGTTTAATTATTATTATTACAGAGAAAAAGGAAATCATTTTTAAAATTTTGGATTATATCATAATGGAGTCTATGGGAGACAGCCTTAACGTAATTCGGAACTTTCTGGATAATGGGTTTCTGGATAACAGGTCCCATACCTGTATAGCATTTAGTATATAGCATAGTATAACCAGAAAAAAGTTTAATTGCCACAATCCGGATTCCAAAGTTAAAACATTTTATTCAGTAATTAAAAAGCTGAAGAGTTTTCAACTGGAAACATTTAAGCCCCCATGTGGTCCCATAGTGAGGCACCTATGCTTTTCATTACTAAATAAAATTTTTTTTAATGGAATCCAGAGTGCAGGAAATATCCTTCTTGTGATCGGTAGAGGAGTGCTGCTTGGAACTGGACAGCACCCCAGTTCGAGTGGATCGGTTGTGAGCTCCCACTGTAGTACAGAAAAATCCAGCCAACAAATCTGCTTTATCAGGATTATTTGGAAAATTAATAATGCTTCTTTAATTCCACCTGCAATGTACAACCATGGAATCTGTACAAAGAAGTACAACTGTAAGTCATAGAATGTGTGAAAATGAGTATGTTCAGACTATTACTTGTACTAAAGAGATGTTATACTAACCTGGTTTGAAGTGCGTACAAAAAATGGGAGTGGCACAGGGCTGTCAGCAGAACTTGGGCAAAGCTCCTCAGATATATCAGCCAGACTGTCTCGAAACCCTCCTCCTGAGGACATGGGGGAAAAATGCAATAGTAACAACTGAAAATACACATCATTTTTACATTCTCTGTGTAGCTCCAACATTTGACCTGTACCCCTTTATGTGCTTGTGTTTCAAGCAAGAAATGGATTGGATTCCATAGGAACAGGCTCTTGCAATGCATCATGGATCCTGTGTGCAGTACTGTATATTATTAACAGAACTAGTATAGAATTTAAATATTATAAATTGTTTAATTTTCAACAGAACAGAATTACCAAACAGTTGTATTTTGTCTTGGAAGTTATAATTTGGCCACACACAATGAGCAAATATTTTATTTGTACAGAACATTCAGATTTATTGACTAGTTTAAACTAATTTTGTGCTCATGCCACAACTTTCCATATCGATATTTAGGTTTCAATTTGCCAAGTTATTTTTTACCTAGAACACTGTGAGGGGCAGTTACATCTACTGCAATGGAGGCCAGCGGATCAAAACATGAACTACTGTTTGTGTGTGTTTGTAATGAAATGGCACAACTGCACTGTAAATTGTGGTTTATATTGTTCAAAATAATGCCTGTGCATGATTCTTTAGGTCTAAGTATATTGCGCCAAAGACTTGTCAATCATAACACATAATGCCCTTAATTTGCTAACTGACAGTACAGTGTGTTTGAATTATTAAAGGGCCCCAATCACAGCCAAAATCAAACACATATTAACAACCTGACCAGTATAACTTAAACATAAACTACATATACAGTTTTTTGGGGGGAAAAACAGCAGTTTTTAAAAAAATCCCATACTTTGTCAAATGGGTTCTCTAACTGTCCATACTGTGACTACAACCTGCAAATGAGTTCATGAGCATGCTCAGATTGTAGCACTGCCGTGAGTATTCTACCCAGAATGCCTAGCTTTAGTAAACTCTAGAAGTATCACGAGAACTGCACATACCAACTTCCAAAAGGTGGCAGCACTAACATAGAAGTTTGGCAGATTTCAAAATAGCTTAGAAGGTTCATTAGGCAACCAAGAAATTTCAACTGAGCATGTGCGAGATTTAAGAGCTACAGTTGGCTGTGAAGATATAGGTAGGAGGAGCCAGTGAAATCCAAGATGCCTGCCTCAGCTAGAACTGCAGTGGAGATAGGGGAGATTTTGAAGAAGGTATAGTGAGCTGATGATTTACATTATACAAACAATTCTGTTTTAAAAATCAGATTTCTTGAAATTTCACATAGTGTATTTACTTAGTAAATGATTTTAGTTATGATTGGTGCCCTTTAAAGATCATGTGATGCCATTGTTGTTACTGCACAATAATATTAATGGGGTCACGTTACCTTTAAGCATTTAAAATGAAAGTGGCTGTACTTGCATTGTGCAGTGCTGACTGTACACAGCCACTTTATATCCATGGATCATAGAGGCAATAAAGATTTGTGAGCTACCTGTTTATTGTCAGGAAGGGGGCAAACATGTTTCACTGTTGTACAGGCTGTTTTCTCATTCAGTTCAGTTTAACAGACGGCAGTCTCCAAGAAGAGGAGATAGAGAACATGACCTGCAGGCTGCATTCACCAGTAATTTTCTTGGTGGCCATACACACACAGATATCAAATGAAACAAATTTTTGGACAATATTCAGGTTGTGTGTACATAGCAGGAGACGAGCCAACCAATATTGGATGAAGACTTGGATATTGGTCAGCTCGTCGATCTGGCTGGCTGGGAAATTTTGATAGGGCATCTTTGAAGGCACCTGAACATCAGCCACTGTTAGTGCCAAATTGTCAGATACAGATAGATTCTATTGTTACTACCTGTATATCTGATAATTCAGCTCTACACGTGTATTGAAATGAATGATCTTTCCCGTAATTGTAGCATGTATGGCCACCTTTAGCCGACTAGCCTGCAGTCATGCAGTTTTTCTAGTGGGGTGTAAACAATAATAAAATAGTCTTCCCTCTCACCACTCTCTTATTGTTCCTCATGGAGTACTTTGTACATTACCAGCTGCTTGTCCAGTATTTGACCACATTTTGTCATGTTAAAATAACATTAAAAAAAATATATTGATTTAAATATTTTATTGAATTAGACAAATGACCTGAAATGTCTCAGTCATGCCATCACTTGTATAAATCCCAAACAAATATTACAAAATAAAGATCTTACATAACAAGTCTCCATTGTATACAAAAACAGAAGAGGCACTTGGGTAAAAATGATTGGCTAAAGTGCCCTGTTCCAATGTAAAGGTGGACACAGATGTTTTTTTAAAAGATATTTTTTTATCGTTGGACATGAAAGGTACGATTTGTCCATTGACCAAAATGACCATTTCGTCTAGTTGAAGCTAGGAAACTGTGGGTAGCTGCCCGCTTGCCCTGCAAACAATTGGACAGTGGATAAATGTCACTGTGAATGATGACAATTTGCTATCCTGACCAATCGATGTTAAATGCATGATTGTTCAGTACCTCGCAATACTTTGACAGATTTGTCAGCTCGCACGAAAATTGGTTGTAGAATCTTATGGGGATTTGTTATAAAAGAAACTACGGGTTACTGCTCCTGGGCAAATGTAGTGCCTTTTATTTCATATGGGGGTTAATGTCTATGGCCACCTATGCCCAGTTAATTTACTATGTGCAGAAAAAAAGCCTGTCCCATTTACATAATGATATTTCAATCAGCAGTGCTGCGGTAGTGAATCTGAAGCATTTTCAGAGACACGGCAATCCTGCAGTATGAGTCAAAGCAAATATTGCCTGTATCCATATGCCGAAATGTTGCTGTTCAGGCTTCAGAGACACCAGAGAGTAAGACACAATTGTGTCAGTCATTAAAGTGACATGGACTGACCCGCAGCCCTTCTCAGATAGGTTTGGTGGTAATGCCCATAATGTGCTTCCTCCAGCTTTACTCATAGCTCTGTCAATTTGATTCTGTTGCTTAGTGCCTTGTTGGCATGATGTTACAAGTAAAAGCATCAGGCAAATGTTTCCTGGTAGGAATTTAAGCTCTCCCATCCAAGTCTCCCAGCTGGTGAAACCTCCCTGCCAGGTGCCTGGTTGCCCTGCGCAGAGTGAAGATGGAGATGGGGATCTGGATGAGTAGGAATGCAGCGAGAATGCCATGTGCTGCTCTTTCCAGGGGCAGGGGCTCCAGGCCGGGGTCGCACAGCAAGAAGAGCAGCAGCGGCAGTTGCAACAAGATGCTAAGCAGACAGAAGCCGGCCAGTTCGGGCACCCTTTCCTGCAGGTTTCCGCTATAGCCCAGATACAGCCGAATCACTTCAATCACTGACATGAGGATCAGCAGAACCACCAGTATGAATTTATAGTAATCCGGCAGCAGGACGTACTTCAGCTCAATCGCTACAACGTAACACACCCACCACAGCGGGAAATAGAAGGCGTTGAAGTAAAGAAATATCTGCAAGGAGACACTTGGGGCCACCTCCGATTCGCCACTTAAGAGCGCCCCAGATTTCTCAGGCACTGTCCTTCCCACATCGCGCATGAATAGATTGCGCGAGAGAGAGTCGAGCTGACGCCGAACTCCCCCGGCCTGCGCCATAGTACAGTCCGTTTGTATGATCAGGGTGGAACCATTAGTTTCCGGGACAACAGTCAACAGCTCTGGTTTTCAGGTGACTGCTGGTAACCGCCTGGAAATATTCACTGCGCATGCGTTCCAATAGGAAGAGGGCAGCCACTCAAGGGTCACGCCTCCTACTAATGCATAATATCAGTGTGCGTGCAGCGCCATCCTGCGGCTCTTGCAATTACTGCTAAATAGACATGTTGGGGTGTTTTGTTGCAGCACCAGTAATGTTTGTCCAGATGACTCGATTACTCCTTATGTGGGAAGTGTGGTAAAAAAAAAGGCGGTTGTATGAACACCTTCCTGCCATTTCCTCTGAGACGACTCAAGATGGGACAAAAAAAGACTATGGCAGTACATGTTGATATTCTCCAGCTAGAGTTGTCAGGTGTTTTTCTGTATGAACGCCTAAGTTTGTTGGGAAGGGTTACTCAACACCTCATAATGAAAACACCTGCATAATGTGCATTCTTAAAGCAAACACAACAAAAATGAAGTAGCTCAGTCCAACTCCAAATCGCAAGGGAGCCCAGGGCCGCCACTAGGATTGCCATCTGGCCTGCATTTTAACGGCCTGACCGGTATAAATGATGGCTGGTCCCAATGTTATTAATAGGGAAAAAAGATAAATATATAGGAAGGCCAGTATTTTTTCCCAGAAAAGGTGGCAACTCTAGTCGCCACCAGGGAGTACAAGTGTACCTGGCCTAAAGGGGGGCCTGTCTACGCTGCAGTTTTTGATATTTCATAATAGCCGGCCCCCGTTCTCAGCGGCAAAAACAAGCCACCTTTTCAAAAGTCCTGAACCGCTGAAAAGCCAAAGTCACGAAAAGACCGAAGTCCTGAAGCTGCAGAAAGACCCAGAGTCACGAAAGGAGCCAAAGATGAAGTCCAGAAGCCGCAGAAAGACCCAGAGTCACGACAGGAGCCAAAGTTGAAGTCCCGAAGCAGTGAAAAGACACAAAGTCACAAAAGGAGGCTTTTTTAAAAAGCCCTAGCCACCAATGTATTATTTTAAAATATTCTCTGGGGCCCCAATCTTTTTTTAACTTGTAAGAGGGGCCCGAAAATTTAGTTGTACAGGGCCCCATTATTTCTAATGGTGGCCCTGAGGGAGCCTATGGCAACCCCATCATTAATCACCTCCATAATCACTAAATTCTTCAAAGACAGCACTATTGCATACGATATATCATCCTGGAGGAAACTGCTTCAGCCAATTGTGACTTCTTAAATGTTTTAACCTCCTTGTCTGGTTCATAGATTCAACACTGATCCTGGGGCTGTGCCCTGATGCTCCCTTCCCCCCCCCCCC
>CM044437.1:82569443-82624153 GCA_024363595.1 Xenopus borealis
TCCTCCAACTAACACCAGTTATATCCCGGAAGTATCCATCGTTGTTAACAATTCCACTATGACCCCCGTCTCCCCAGGCCCGGTGCCTTGGGGTTATCCTAGATTCTGCCCAGACATTCACTCCTCATATACAGTCATTTGTTAAGTCATGTCACTTCCACCTAAGGAACATATCCAAAATACAAACATTTATCACCCAAGATGCTGCCAAAATTCGTATTCTCTCTTGTCATATCGCGTTTAGACTATTGTAACTCTCTTTTAATTGGCCTTCTCCTCCAGAAACCGTCACCTCTCCAGTCCATAATGAACACTGCTGCTAGGCTTATACACCTCAGCAACCGCTCTTCCTCTGCCATGCCATTCTGCCAATCCCTGCACTGGCTTCCACTGCCCTTCAGAATTAAATTCAAATTAATGACCCTGACATTCAAAGCACTTCATAACTCTGCCCCTCCCTACATCTCTGAACTAATCTCCATATACTCACCCAACCGCTTACTACGCTCCTCTACTGACCTGCTACTCAACTCTTCTCTCATTACTCTCTCACATGCTCGCAATTAAGACTTTGCAAGGGCTGCACCCCTCCTCTGGAATTCTCTCCCACGGTCTGTCCAACTTTCTCCCAAGCTTTCAGCTTTCAAGAAATCTCTTAAAACCCACTTTTTTAGAGAAGCCTACCCTCACTGTTAACTACCCAATGCAATACCACTTACAGTACTACATCTCTCACCCACTTTACTCTAATCTTGCCCATTCCCACACCTTGTGTATCATTCCCTTCCCTTTAGATTGTAAGATTTTTCTGTACAGGGCTTTCCTCACCTCCTGTACCCTTATTTGTGATGTCTGTAACTCCTTACGTTCTATGTATGTAATTTATGTAATTTAGTTGTGTAATTACATTCACTTTACAGCGCTACGAAATAAGTTGGCGCTATAGAAATACATGTTAATAATAATAATAATACTACAATGTGCATAAATGAAAAACACTTACTCGTCAATGGAGACATCATGAATTTTTTTCAGTGCTTCTCTCTCACCACCATATACGGCAATCCCCTTGGGCATGTATGTTTCATCCGTGGAGTCCACAGTTAACACAAGTTTCCTGTAGATATGAATTATAGCACTGTCATACTATTTGATCCTTTCTTCTTGTAATAATTTATGCAGTCATCCATCTTACATTTGTATTGGATTATGAATTGGTAAAGTTACATAATTTTCCCAGTGTGTGACTTCGAACTGCATGTAATACATTTTGCATAAATAGCTGTAAGTTAAATAAGCTAATACAACTATGGATGCATCAAATCCAGTATTCGGTTTGGGATTTGGCTTTATGAGCAGGATTCAAATTCAGCTGAATCCAAGTAGTTGGTTGAACCGAATCTGAATCCTTAAAGGGATTCTGTTGTGATTTTTAGGATACATTTTTTATTTCTAAATTACACTGTTTACACTGCAAATAATTCACTCTACCATATAAAATTTAATTCCTGAACCAGCAAGTGTATTTTTGTAATACTGGCGTGTAGGCAGCCATCTCAGGTCATTTTGCCTTTAGAATAAGCCAGCACTTTATGATGGAACAGTTTTCTGTCAGGCTGTTGTTTCTACTGGTCAATGTAACTGAATGTGACCCAGTGGGACCTGGCTTTTATTATTGAGTACTGTTCTTAGATCTACCAGACAGCTATCTTGTGTTAGGGAGCAGTTTTCTGGCTACCTTCCCATTGTTCTGTTGTAAGGATTGGGACAGATGGGCAGATTCAGGGAGATTTAGTCGCCTGTCGACTAATCGCCTCTTCTGCGGGGTGACAATCTCCCCGAACTGCCTTCTTCCTGCCTTCTGTCTGCTTGAATGAAGAATCATCTGCGCAAGTGCACTTGCGGTGCTTCGATTTACTAAGTTGCCTCTTCATTCAAGCAGAGGGAAGGTAGTTCGTGGAGATTGACGCCCCGCAGAAGAGGCGATTAGTCACCAGGCGACTAAATCTCCCTGAATCTGCCCGTCTGCCCCAACCCTTAGGCTGCTGGAGGGAAAGGGAGGGGGATGATATCACTCCAACTTGCAGTACAGCAGTAAAGAGTGACTGAAGTTTATCAGAGCACAAGTCACATGACTTGGGGCAGCTGGGAAACTGACAATATGTCTAGACCAATGTCAGATTTCAAAATTAAATATAAAAAATCTTCTTGTTCTTTTGAGAAACAGATTTCAATGCAGAATTCTGCTACAACAGCACTATTAACTCATGCGTTTTGGAAAAAAAAAAAAATTTCCTCATGACAGTATCCCTTTCAAATCATATGATTTTCATCACATAAACAATTCAATTGCGGTGTTGCATGTGCGGTTCTTCCGAACGCTTCCTTGTCCTAATTAGCATATGCAAATTAGGATTCGTATTTGATTTGGGATTTGGCAGAAGCCTTCATTAAAAAACTTGGATTTGAGCAAATCGCAAAAATATATATATATATTTATACTTGAGTATAAGCCGAGCTTTTCATAACCCCAAAATGTGCTGAAAAAGTCATTTTAGGAAATCTTCAGCAGAACACACGCTCCTGTGTGTACTCTGCTAGGGAAGAACTGGCACAATGTAAATCAGCACGCATTCTAATAGTCTTCTAAAAAGTATACCGGTATGTTAAAGTTGCTGGTTACTCAGTGTTTTAAGAGGCTGCAGTGACTCATCCATGCTGCCCACACACTTGCCATTGTAATCTCCCCCCCGCGTGGCTTGGTCCTCCCTCCTTAGAACTCCCTTCTAAGCTCTCATTATGCAGTTCTCCCTCCTCAGCCCTTCCCCTCTTAACCCTCCGTGCTCTATGTTCAAGTTTGTGAGCTAGCGTTATCATGTCAGCTTTGAGCATGGAAGGTTAAGAGGGGGAGTGCTGAGAAGGGAGGACTGCGCAACAACAGTTGAGAAGGAAGGGCTAAGGAGGGTGGACCAAGCCACGAGGGGGGGAGATTACAACGTAGATGCTGGGCAACACCAAAGACAGTCACCTGATCTTCACTAAACTTCTTCCCTAGGAGAGCACATGCAGAAGTGTTTTACTGTAGATGTCCTAAAATGCTTTTCTCACCCTAGGCTTATACTCGAGTAAATACATTTTACCAGTTTTCTTAGGTAAAATTAGGTACCTCGGATTATACTCGGGTCGGCTTATACTCAAGTATGTACGGTAATGAATTTGGTGCAGTTACTATGGTTTCTACTCACTAATATAAAAGACGCAAAATAGTACAACAGGAAGAGACATGCAACTTTTCTGTCCTTACACAAGGTAGTAAAGATGTTTGTTAGGTATTCATAGTCAAACAATCAGAGCAGTTCTACTCATGATATATCAATTTCCACATTATGGGAAATATAGTTATTGGGTTCCAATATACCATATAATATACCACCACATATAAAGCAATGAGTATTTATAAAGTTCCTTACTTGACAATGGTGCCTTCTTTCATGTGTAGTTGGATCCAATGCTGCCCGTCTGACCCATCACTCTCCCAGTACGTGTCATGGTAACCATCTGTCAAACAGGATAAGTTGTTTTCCACCTGTTATTAGAAAGAGATCAGACAGAGATTGTGTCACTTCAGCTTTATCAGTTTTACTCCAGGTCTGTTCATGAGCTGGCTTCTGCTACGTTATTTCAGAACTCAGAACATGCAGTGCAGATAATATATGTATCCAAACAAACATTGTTTCAACCACAATTTCATTTACAAATAATTATTTTTTAATGAACGATTACTGGGAAGTTTATTTGATTGATATTATCTTTCATTGTAAATAAAAACAGTATTGGGGTCAATTTACCATTAAACCTAAACAGACGTTTTATTACCTGTATTTGTCTCCATCCAGGAGGTGGATGTAAATGAAAAGTTCTTGAAAGTTTAATGTTTTGTATAGTTTAGTGCAACAAATAACAAAAATCATAGAGATTTCTAATTAAAAAACAGCAGTTTGCAGAAAATATGTCCAAGTCATTAAACTCATTCAGAACAGGTTGGGTGTCCCAACTATAAAACTATGTTTAGATTATATACAAAATATTTTAAAATCAGAACCTTTAGCTATTCATTTAATAAATATTGCTTACTGTAATAATGCCATACAGATTCATCAAGAACAACTTATTTTAATAAGTTTAGTTCTATGGAAAGAAATAGTTCATGTTTGTATCATGCAAGAAAAGAATAGCATGACTATATATCCACTACTGTGTAGAGTCAGAAATGGATCAATACGGGCTCCCGCACACTCTCCTTTAAATAATACAAATAGTACCTGGTGCTCAAAAGGCAGAGGCCCGGCCACCTCACACAAAGTCCAGCAAAAAAATCCAATGGCACACAGGATCCATGCAAACAAGTGCTTTTGCGTGTTTATTGCTGATGCAACGTTTCGGGGTCACGCCCCTTTCTCAAGCATACTCATGCTTCTCATGCTTGAGAAAGGGGCGTGACCCCGAAACGTTGCATCAGCAATAAACACGCAAAAGCACTTGTTTGCATGGATCCTGTGTGCCATTGGATTTTTTTGCTAGAGTCAGAAATGACCAGGGGCCAAATTCTTCATAGGCTCCTGTTCTTTAAACTACTCAGACTTTAGGCCTTCTGTGTGTTAAGAATAAAGTGATTTTGATATTATTAGAGGTTGGCCAAATAATAAATTAGATATACAAGAAGGTGAAAGTTTGTGTTTCTTTAAGAGTAGACAGCTCCCTTTTTCATACCCTTTAGAACTGGGATTCTCAGTGTGTCAGTGTGTAGGTCACATTTGTCTTATCACTATATATTGGTGCATGAGATCCAGACACCCAATTTAACAACAAGCAAAAATGCACAATACAAGAATAATTTCAAGATAAGAATTGCTAATACCGTAGCAGTGGACACACTGATGCTTTCCACATACTGCTTCACACTTCCTAAGCTCTCATCTTCCTTTCCATGCTCAAAAAGAAAGTGGACCAGATCCTCATCACATTCATAGGTCCAAGATGGAGGAAGGAAGCTGCAGATTGGAAAAATGTTAATGTGACGTTAACATCAATGGTTCAATACTGACCTTGAGCATGTTACATAAACATTGAATGGGGATGTTAGAGAGGAAAAGAGTCTACAACATTTCTTGCAGGGTACGCTGGATATGTGCATTAAAAGGATTACAAAACACACCTAAATGGTCTGGTGTTCATATTAGTAGGAGTGAGAGCTGTATGTCTAGCAGTTAAGAAGGATTCTGTACACAAACGTTATTCCAGAGTATGGGATGATAGAAACCAAACCCTCTGCACAGTATCAATCTGCTCATCACTCAAGATTAAGGGCAGCTGTGCCCGAAACGCGTCGAGCTGTTCCATGTGGCGTATACTGATATGCCTCTTTTAATGAACTAAATAAAGATAATCGCTTTTAACGGATTCCTTGGTGTGCGGAACCACATTTTTTCATTTCTGTTTCTCTGTATATGGCTTGGGACGCCATGGATTTCCAGCACCCGCTATTCCTACAAGGCTTGCCGACTTTTTCACAGTGATTCAATGGTGGTGAGTTTGAGCGGTTTTTTTTCTATTTTTCTGCTCACTTTTTAAGAAGTGAGCAGATTGATACAGAAGCCTTACACTTTTCAATCTGCATACAATATAAATAAATTGTCTTAATAGCTTGAGACAATTTACAGTAATATGTCAATCTCATTACCTGTAGAGTGACGTAGCATCTGTAATTATGCAGACTGAAAAGTGTAAGGCTTCTGTATCCATCAGTGTAAAAAGTGAGCATATGTGATACTCTGCAGAGGGTACGGTTTTCATCATAATAAGAATAGCTGAGAAGTATTAATCTGAGGTGTAATAAAAGGAGAATCTTTGTCATCAAGCTAAATAGAAAAGAATGTCCGTTCCTGGCATTCCTCACTAAGAATATGAAGCTTCCCAGATCAGTGCTGTATTAGAGAAGTACAGTTAATCTACTGTACAGCAAAATCATTTTCCAGTATTTATTATTTTGATTATTGTTTATAGTCATCTTGATATGGGTGGATTCCCTGGTATTGAAATTGGTGGTTGTCTTGAAATGGGCTTAGCAAGAAAAAAATGTCTGTATAACTAGTAGGAATAAGTAAGACCCAGGTTTTTAACAACTCTAAGAATAGTGGAGATTTTTGGATATTTCTGTATAACTAGTAGGAATAAGTAAGACCCAGGTTTTAACAACTCTAAGAATAGTGGAGATTTTTGGAACTTACCGCAGTTTTTGAACTGCCTCTTCATCTTGCTCAGTGATTTTAGGCTTTGCCCCCAAGCGCATAGAATAGGTTGCATCAACAACCTCCTCCCACCTAACAATGGAAAAGCATATGGTTTGCAGAAAATAGGTAGTACTCTTTTATTTTTTTTTAAAGAAAAATGCATAACATGCATAACCAGTGCAGCAAGTATAGCATGTATGATGCTTGAAAAGAACTGAAAATAACTAGGTGAACTAACCTTTAACTTTTTGTATAATTTAGAGAGTAATATTATGAGACAATTTCCAGTTGGTACTTGTGTGTTCAGGGGCAGTTACTGTGAGCTTTGGGGTGAATATGTATTTACTGACTTGGATCTTCTTGAATAATTGACACACAGATATTTTCGTGGACATTTAAAGTAGGGCTTGAAAAAAAAAATACCCTAGCAACCAGGCAAATATTTGAATGAGAGAGGGTCAGAACAGAAAAATAAGTAATACAAAATTACAATAGAATTAAAACTGTAGCCTCACAGAGCAATAGTTTTTTTGGCTGCTAGGTCAGTGACCCCCTCCAATTTGATCCAGACAGGCAAAAACTACAAAATCGGAAGACAAATGTAAAAGTCTCTGATAGGACATTCAATAATATACTTAAAGGGATACTGTCATGGGAAAACATGTTTTTTTCAAAACGCATCAGTTAATAGTGACACTCTAGCAGACTTCTGCACTGGAATCCAATTCTCAAAAGAGCAAACCGTTTTTTTATATTCAATTTTGAAATCTGACATGGGACTTGTGCCTGCACTTTAGGATGGAACTACTTTCTGGCAGGTTATTTCTCCTTCTCAATTTAACTGAAGGAGTCTCAGTGCGACTTAGCTTTTACTGTTGAGTGTTGTTCTTAGATCTACCAGGCAGCGTTTATCTTGGGTTAGGAAGCTGCTAATTGGTTACTTTCCCATTGTTCTGCTGATGGGCTGCTGCGGGGGGGTGAGATCACTCCAACTTGCAGTACAGCAGTAAAGAGTGACTGAAGTTTATCAGAGTACAAATCACATGACTGAGGGCAGCTGGGAAACTGACAATATGTCTAGCCCCATGTCAGATTTCAAAATTGAATAAAGAAAAAAAATCAGTTTGCTCTTTTGAAAAATTGATTTGAGTTCAGAATTCTGCTGGAGCACAACTATTAACTGATGCATTTTGAAAAAAACATGTTTTCCCATGACAGCATCCCTTTAAAGTTAAAGGTGACCTAATCTTTTAAAGTCTAGCATCCATAAGAGCACAGACATGTGAAAGATATACTAAAGTATGAATACTGAACCTCAGGTGAGTGTGTGTCATTTTTCAGCAGCAGAAATTTACCTCTAAAGACAGACCAAGTCTGCTTACACTTAATATACAGTGGTGTGAAAAACTATTTGCCCCCTTCCTGATTTCTTATTCTTTTGCATGTTTGTCACACTTAAATGTTTCTGCTCATCAAAAACCGTTAACTATTAGTCAAAGATAACATAATTGAACACAAAATGCAGTTTTTAAATGAAGGTTTACGTTATTAAGGGAGAAAAAAAACTCCAAATCTACATGGGCCTGTGTGAAAAAGTGATTGCCCCCCTTGTTAAAAATAACTAAGAACAAAAGTAATTGAGATCTATCAGTCTGGTAAAGGTTATAAAGCCATTTCTAAAGCTTTGGGACTCCAGCGAACCACAGTGAGAGCCATTATCCACAAATGGCTAAAACATGGAACAGTGGTGAACTTTCCCAGGAATGGCCGGCCGACCAAAATTACCCCAAGAGCGCAGAGACAACTCATCTGAGAGGCCACAAAAGACCCCAGGACAACATCTAAAGAACTGCAGGCCTCACTTGCCTCAATTAAGGTCAGTGTTCACGACTCCACCATAAGAAAGAGACTGGGCAAAAACGACCTGCATGGCAGATTTCCAAGGCGCAAACCACTTTTAAGCAAAAAGAACATTAAGGCTCGTCTCAATTTTGCTAAAAAAACATCTCAATGATTGCCAAGACTTTTGGGAAAATACCTTGTGGACCGACGAGACAAAAGTTGAACTTTTTGGAAGGTGCACGTCCCGTTACATCTGGCGTAAAAGTAACACAGCATTTCAGAAAAAGAACATCATACCAACAGTAAAATATGGTGGTGGTAGTGTGATGGTCTGGGGTTGTTTTGCTGCTTCAGGACCTGGAAGGCTTGCTGTGATAGATGGAACCATGAATTCTACTGTCTACCAAAAAATCCTGAAGGACAATGTCCGGCCATCTGTTCGTCAACTCAAGCTGAAGCGATCTTGGGTGCTGCAGCAGGACAATGAACCAAAACACACCAGCAAATCCACCTCTGAATGGCTGAAGAAAAACAAAATGAAGACTTTGGAGCGGCCTAGTCAAAGTCCTGACCTGAATCCTTTTGAGATGTTGTGGCATGACCTTAAAAAGGCGGTTCATGCTAGAAAACCCTCAAATAAAGCTGAATTACAACAATTCTGCAAAAAAGTAAAAGACTCGTTGCAAGTTATCGCAAATGCTTGATTGCAGTTATTGCTGCAAAGGGTGGCCCAAACTGTTATTAGGTTCAATTACTTTTTCACACAGGTTTGGATTTTTTTTCTCCCTAAATAATAAAAACCCTCATTTAAAAACTGCATTTTGTGTTTACTTGTGTTCACTTGTGTTATCTTTGACTAATAGTTAAATGTGTTTGATGATCAGAAACATTTTGTGTGACAAACATGCAAAAGAATAAGAAATCAGGAAGGGGCAAATAGTTTTTCACACCACTGTAGATATTTTTGTCTGAAATAATAGGAAATGCATTCAAGGTGAATTGAACTGATGTAAAACTACCCATTTAAGGTTACAACACAAGGACAAACAGGCATCCTATCCCACCATTAATACTATGCTCTCAGTGTACTTCATCTCCAGTGTGCAGTTGAATTGCTCATCAAAATTATTGCTAGTCAGCCTCTGTAGTCACTGTCTTCACTGTAGATAAAGTATACAATTAGACATGTACCTTTTGTTGTTAGAACTGTTTTGAAAGAGGGGCCTAAAGCTGTTGCTCTATTTCTTTTCCGAAGTCACCCAAAGTTGCCTCACAAGGAAACTGCGGGAAACTTCGGTAAACCGAAGTGATATGTATGCCATCCTGCGATTCACATTCTTACCAGTGGGAAGGCATTTGGGAGATTAGTCTCCTGCAGTAGAGAAGAATTTTCGCTGGGCAACTAAGCTCCCCGTGTGCCACCACCCTAACTGGGCCTACAACAAATAATTATTAAAACAGTATTTTCAGTGCCTCCAAACCTGACTTTCACATGCAGATAGTGTAAGAATATTACTAGGCACATACCTGTGGATGGGTTTGTAGTCTATCCCAAACACTTTTTGTTGCCTAGTGATTTTATCTATAGACTCCACAGGAATAAGCCTGTCTCCCCCTTCATCTTGCCGACATAGCAAGACCCAGCCCTCTGCCATGTCACAGCTGCCTTTATATTCTTCCATTTGAGCCTGCAGAAACACATTAAGGGTTCTCTTTCAAACAGGAGTAATGTGATAATAAAGTCAAGTTATTAAAGGGCAATGCAAGTGTAAAATAGAACAAGGCTAGAAATGCTGTATTTTGTATAATAAACATGAACTTACTGCACCACAAGCCTAATCAAACAAATGATTTATGCTTTCAAAGTTGGCCACAGGGGGCTGTCATCTTGTAACTTTGTTATACATCTTTGCAAGACTAGACTACAAAGACATGCTCAGTGTGGTCTGGGCTTCTTAGGGATTGTCATAAATGATCAAAAAACAAAGCTGCTTGAGTTCTGCATGGCTGGGAAGTAAGGCAGGGGCTCCCAATGCTGTTCATAAGTATGATTGTTTACCTGCCAGAAGTTAGGGACTATCTGACAATTCCGATCCACAGCACTAAATGAAGGGAGAATTTCACTGCATACAGTCAGGTTTCTTATAAAAACGGTACACATTTTTTAAATTAACGTATATTGGAGATAGATTTCTTTTTCATTAAAGAAAGGAAAAATGGGATTTTATTTCTTTGCCTTTCCTTGCCCTTTAAGCTTTACTGACAGGAGACAAGTTTTACTTTGAAATTATCATTTTTGGCTGTCATCTCTCAAAAACAAACAGTCGCAGCCAGATCTGTGAACAGTAATCCATAACAACCAATAAGATGTTTGCTTTAAAACAGGTATATTCTACTTGTTCTTGGTTGCTATGGACAAACTTAGCAAAGCCAATTATCACTATTGTCTATTTTGTAGCTCTTTGTGTTTTCATCCTTAGTTGTAAGGTATGCCTGATCATTCCTTTTCTTGATTTAGCCTCGTAAAATATGCAGTTGAAGATAAATGACAAGTCAACCCCAAAATAAAAAAGCCTAATAAAAGAAAACATTATTCTAACCAGCTTTCCAAAGTACATTCATCACAAATTTTCAGAGCTTTTAAAATTATTTGGAAAAACAATTGATATTGAAAGCAATATTTGCTTTATTTGTATTTGTTACTTTTTAAACAATGTTGCAACAGTCTTGAATCCCCAGCAAAGCTACAGTATGTCTGTTAATCAGCTGCCTTGTCTTACATTGCATCCACAGTCTTAACCATCAAGGCAGAGAATAGAAAGGGACAGACAAACACTTCTTTCATTAGCAATACATATACAATAACTTTTTGTAATGCTTGTATATTGCAAAGTTGCTTAGAATTTTGTTTTCTTTTATCAGGCAATATTTTATTTTGGGGTTGACATGCCCTTTAAGGATAACAAAGTTATTTTGTGGATTATTATTAACATGTATTTCTATAGTTGGTTTGTCTTCAAGATCCACTTTCTCACCTTACAAAGCTTCACCCATAGTCCATTAGCATTGGAGTATTCTTCCCCGGTGGCCCTGACACAGCTGCCTTTGGGCACTTCAACTGTTGCCCGAGACAATTTCTTTAGGTTCTGCTTGGAGTATCCAGGTGCTTCCCACACAGTCAACAGGGAGCGAGATGATGATGAGGAACTGGGATCCTTGCAGATTTTGTACTGGACTTCCCCAGGAATATAACACAAGGCCTCAGGGAGGGGCTGCACATGTCGGAAGCAGTCTATACACTCCAAAACACAGCGGATTTGGCCCAGTAGTCGATGTGGATTATCTGGAGCCTGCATTTTCCAGCACTATCTAATAGCCAAGAGAGACTCTTGCACTACCTGCCTAAAATCAAAAAGGTAATCAATCAAGCATAAAATTTACCATCCAGAACTCACGTATAAACACATGATAATAATGCTAATCTTGTTCTGTGAATATTGGCGTGTGTGCTGCTTTCGCAACGAGACATAAAGGAGAAAAATATTTATAAACTAATTTATTTTGACAGTTAGCAAGTAGAGATGCACTGAATCCAGGATTCGGCCTTTTTCAGCAGGATTTGGACGAATCCTTGTATCAGGCCGAACCTAATCTGAATTTGCACATGTAAATTAGGGGCGGGGAGGGAAATCATGTACCTTTTCATCTTAAAAAAAGGAAGTGAAAAAAATGTTCATGCTTATTCCTCTACCACCCCAAATTTGCATATGCAAATTAGGATTCGGATTTGATATTTGGTCTAATCTTTCCCAAAGGATTCAGAGATTTGGTGCATCCCTATTAGCAAGCAGTAAGACCAAAAAAGTTATTAAAAAAAGTAATTAAAATATGACATAATGTTGCCATGCACTGGTAAAATGGTTGTATTTGCTTCAGAAACACTACTACAGTTTATATAAATAAGATGAGGCGGGGTAGTTATTCAGCACAGGTTACAAAGCAAAAAAGCACTGTAGACTTCATTCTTTTGTAAGAACTAAACCCATTGTATTCTACAGAGCTTATCTGCTATCTCTTGTTTAACCTGTGCGATTTAGCCATTTTTCAACTTGAATGGCTACCTCCATGGCTACACAGCAGCTTATTTATATAATCTATATTAGTGTATCTGAAGCAAACACTGCAGTTTTACCATTGCAGAGCTGTATCATTTAGGAGTATTTTTCCTGTCTGTGATCCATTGCTGAAACGATACACACCCCAATGTTCCCACAACAAGGCTATTATCATTATCACATACTATAAATCACTAATATATCTTACATTGCTGTACAACACAATGATACAGTATATAAATCAATCATATAAATTACAAGCAAACACTGATAAAAGAGGGCCCTGAACATTGCAAGTATTTATCTATATATTTACTCATTTCACCTTCAAAGTAGGCCCTGTATTGAAGTAAGGCTTGAAATGAAAAAAGTGGACAACACCTGGTGCAAAACCTCCCAAGGATTTAGCTTTTACCAAAGCTAAAAAGAAGAACCTATATTAATTCTAATTTAAATTACACATCCAGCCTACAAGTACAGTATCCAATGGAAAGTTCTGAATGACTGTAAGTAAACTGCAAAAATCCATCCAAAACAGTCCTATTGGGTTTATTCAGTGTTTAAATATGTTTTATTAGTGATCCAAATTATGTTTAAATGTTTTATTAGTGATCCAAATTATGTTTAAATATATTTTATTAGTGAACCCAATTATATTTAAATATGTTTTATTAGTGATCCAAATTATTCAAATCCCGTTTCTGGAAAACCCCAAGCATTCTGGATAATAGATAAAATACATACAGGTATGGGAACCATTATCAGGAAACCCATTATCCAGAAACTTACGGAAAGGCCGTCTCCCATAGACTCCATTAATCCAAATAAAAAAAAAAAAGATTTCCTTTTTCTCTGTTATAATAAAACAGTGCCTTGTACTTGAACCAAACTAAGATATATTTCATCCTTATTGGAATTGAAACCAGCCTATTGGGTTTATTTAATATTTATGTGACTTTCTAGAAGACCAAATTACAGAAAGATCAGTTATCCAGAAAACCCCAGGTCCCAAGCATTCTGGATAAGAGGTCCCATACCTGTGTATATTAGATAAAATAATATATCCTGCGATTTGTGCGCACGTAGCGTAGTAAAATATTAGCATGTTCATTTTACAAAATTTGGCAGGTTATGAAAATTTTAAAGATTGTGCAAAGAAACGGAGCACCATTGAGTCCGGATATATAGTTAAAATCTCCAAAAATTTATTCAAAATCCATTAAAATCACAGCAGCATAAATTCCAACGAGGGACTGCACGCTTAACGCATCAGAAGCTGTTGGCAGCCCAGCCTCCACAGCGTTTAAATACATCTAGCCCCACATCCCAGATAATTAGAATAACATCAGGTGCATGTAGTCAACAATCTTTTAAGAAAATATATATATACATACATATACTTAATCCAAATTACAGTAGTATAAATCTATACTGCAGGCAATTGTCCAACAATAATCGGAATATCATTAAGTGCATGGAATTAACATTCTTATAAGGTGCAAATACATCCCAACACCAAAGTATAGTCTAAGTATATCCTATACCGATAACCATAATCACATAGACCCCTTTATCCTTATAGCATGAACAACATCATGTCTAACAAACACTCTCACACACTCTTGGTTATATAATAACTGGACCCTAGCAACATTGTTGCATAAATAATTTCCTACAATGTCCAACATATAGTAATTAAGTTGTAGCAACATAGTTGCATATATGCTATCCTACCATGTCAACATACTAAGGGGCAGATTTACAAAGATCGATCGAATTCCGATCGTACGATTTTATCAGATATTCGACTATGCAAATTTGGCCACTTCGATAATCAAATACACAAAATTCGAGTGGATTGAATAGATCGAATGATCGAATATTCGACCATTTAATGATCGAAGTACTTTAACTTTAAAAGTTTATTCGACTGCCTACTTCGCCAGATTGAACCTACCGAATTGCAATAGATGCCTATGGGAACCCCCCATAGGTTTTTTTTTCTATGACCTGCTCGAATACCATTTGTACGATCGAACGCCTCGACCGTTCGAATCGTACACATTTTTCGAGCACTCAAAGGAAATTTTACGATTATTTTTTCATGAAATTGAACGATCGGTATTCAATCGTACGATTTTATCAAGAAATTGAATAGCGAAGTAAAAGTAGCCTAAAACTATACGATAAGCATTCGATAGTCGAATGTTTATTGAATTCCAGCCCTCGAATTAGGGAATAATGATAAATTTGCCCCATAGTGTCCCAGAGTGTCAATAAATATGTGAACAATATAAAACGTAATTCATAGATATAGTGTGCACAAAATAGAGTATTAGCCTCTCACTAAATGAGTAAGTCTCTTCCTAAAAATGTCACCCATAGCATTACCATGTGATTAAAAGCTATGATATTAGTTAATAAAAATAAATCCCATTATCGACTAATAAAAACAAGTCAGCTCCCATTCTCTATTCATCCCCCCATATGTTTCAATAGTCTGCAACTGATAAATCCAAAATGCCTCCCGCATTAATAATTTTCTGTTTAAATCTCCTCCCCTAATATTCAATTTGGGATTATCTATAATCTGAAACTGTATATCAATCACTCCTCCATGTTTGTCATAGATATGTTTGGCCACTGCTGACTTAAAATCTTTTCTACCCAATTATCTTGTGAAATAAACGCTGGAGAACCAAAGCTAATTTGGAAGATTTGTGACTGGATGGGCCCACTACTCTGTTCGAGACCCCCATACATATTGAGTGAGGGACCACCATAATATTTTGGAAAGTCTTTTCTACCCAAAATTGAGACATGTTCCAGGATTAGTGTCCCCACTTTCCTTACAGTCTTGCCCACATACTGGGATCCGCATCCACATGTAACTAGATAAATTTCCCCTTTGGAGGTACAGTTAGAATAACTCTTAATCTTATGTTTTCCCTGTGTTTGATGCCTTAAACTCCTTAGAGACCTTCATATATTTACATGCTCCACATCTAGACTTACCACATTTGAAATTCCCCTTGTATAGCATCCAAGTACTCGCGGATTCTTGATCTCTCAAACTCGTTATTTCGATTATCGGATGTGTGGTGGACTATTGCCTGCAGTATAGATTTAATCTACTGTAGTTTGGATTAAGTATATATATATATATATATATATATATATATATATATATATATATATATTTTCTTAAAAGAATGTTAACTAAATGCACCTGTTATTCTAATTATCTGGGATGTGGGGTTAGACGTATTCAAACGCTGTGGGGGCTGGGTTGCCGACAGCTTCTGATGAAGCTGCAGGAAGCCACTAAATGCATTAAGAGGGCAGCCCCCGTTGGAATTTATGCTGCTGTGATTTTAATGGATTTTGAATAAAGCTTTGGACATTTTAATTATATATTTGGACTCAATGGTGCTCCGTTCCTTTGCACAATCTATAACATGATCAACGCATGGGATAGCGGTTCAGCGTGTAGCTGTGTGGTCCGGTAAGTGCTCCTACTATTATTTATTATATTGGACCATGAAAATTTTAAACTATTTCTCCTTGTCTAAACTGTTACAATTACTTCTTTTCTTATCTAAAAAATGGTTACAAAGTATCTTATTTGCACCTGTTAGCTGTTCTGGGCTCTCTGTCAAAAGCCAATTAAGTTAGAAACTTTGTTTCTTTTTCTGGCTGTTAAACGTAGAGAAAATGAGGGACTGCAGGTTGAGCTGTCAAAAGAGGCACTGTCCCTCTGAAAAATGAACAGTTGGGAGCAGGCCCTGACTGGCAATCTGTCTGTAAGGGCAAATGCCAGAGGGGCTGCTATAAGGTGCCATAGAAAGTCACAATTTAGTGGGCTGGTGGGGGCTGTTTGGGCCTCTAAGTGGGTTGATTGGGCCTCTGTGTACCTGAAATGCCAGGGCCTATTTTGATTCTCAGTCCAGACCTGGTTGGTTGGTATATGCTTTGTGTCTGGTTAAGTTGCAGTATGTTTTGGGAAGCAAGCAGTAGATATATGACAGACAAGGGAGGCAAAGCTTACAGAGGAATTGTTTCACCTGGGCCCGCCCTCGCCAGTCCTTGTTGTGTGTTAGAACTCTCAGCACCTCACACAGTCAGTGCAGGGAATGGAGTTGAAAGGCTGATGTCCATGAGAGTCGTAGTGCAGTTGCAGAGCAGAAGCCTGGTACGTAGCGTGTAGTATATTTATGGATTATTATTTGGGTTACAGGCACAAGGAATAAAAGCAGAAGCGATAGTTTCGGCAGAGGAGCAGCGATCTCCCAAGGATACCTGTTCATTAGAAGCAGGAAGCGGCGCTAGGGAAACCCGGAACCAATGACAGCGATCGAGATACCGTAATTACCAGTGTAAATGAGCTCCGCAAGAGACTTTCTAAAGCAAAGCGGACTGGACAATATACCCTTTTAAAGAGGTTACAGTTAAAACCTGTACAATGAAAACCTATTAGCCTGAATCCTAACCATAGATACGTTTGACTGCATGATTTATTTGCCTGCTGCCTCACTGTAGGCCAGGGATCACCAACCTTTTGAGGCAGTGAGCAACATTTAGAAGAAAAAGGAGTTGGGGAGCAACATAAGCATGAAAAATGTTTTTGGGGTGCCAAATAATGTGCTGTGATTGGCCATTTGGTAGCCCCTATGTGGATCAGCAACCTGTATTTAGGGTTGCCACCTTTTTTTGAAAAAAATACCGGCCTTCCTATATATTTCGTTTTTTTCCTATTAATAACATTGGGATCAACCATCAAAAATACCGGCCAGGCCGGTAAAATACCGGCCAGGTGGCAACCCTACCTGTATTGAGGCTCTGTTTAGCAGTACACCTGGTTCTTATACAACCAAAACCTTCCTCCAAGCCTGGAATTCAAAAATAAGCACCTGCTTTGAGGCCACTAGGAGCAACATCCAAGGGGTTGGAGAGCAACATGTTGTTCACGAGCTACTGGTTGGGGATCACTGCTGTAGGCTCTTTTAGGCCTGGACTGAAAGTCAAAATAGGCCCTGGCATTTCAGGTACACAGAGGCCCAATTAACCCACACTGAGGCCCAAACAGCCCCCACAGCCCACTAAATTTCTATGGCACATTATAGCAGCCCCTCTGGCATTTGCCAGAACCTACAGATTGCCAGTCTGGGCCTGGCCTCCACAATAGTAAAAGTAGTTCTGCTCTTACCTCTCCAGGCTGCCAATGGAGATTCCAATCATTTATTTGGGTGGAAGTTAGCCGATTTAAATGTAGACAGTTTCCTAAAGGGGTGGTTCATGTTTGGGTTAACTTTTAGTAGGTTATAGAATGGTCAGTTCTAAGAAACATGGTCTTCTTTATTTATTTTTTTTATAGTTTTTTTTAATTATTTGTCTTTTTTTCTGTCTTGTTCCAGCTTTCAAACTGACCCCATCTAAAAAAACAAATGCTCTGTAAAGCTACACTTTTATTGTTATTGCTACTTTTTATCACTTATCTTTCTATTCAGATCCTCTCCTATTCGTATTTCAGTCTCTTATTCAAATCAGTGCGTGGTTGCTAGGGGAATTTGGACTCCAGCAACCAAACTGCTGAAACTGCAAACAGGATAGCTGCTGAATAAAAAGCTAAATAACTAAAAATAAAACACAGATAATAAAAAATGAAAATAAAACACAGATAATAAAAAATGAAACCCAGTTGTTAATTGTTTCAGAATATCACTCTCTACACAATACCAAAAGTAAATTTTAAGGTAAACAACCCCTTTAAGTGTTATAAATTATTACTATCCAAATTAGATGTATCATGTATAAATGCACTGTCCCAAGCCAGCAGTGCATAATATCAACATTAATTGCTATGTAAGGGGAGATTAATATGGGAGTAACATTATACACACACCCCCCCCCGTAAATATCTTTATTTACAGTGCTTAGTGAGGTACTGGCAGGGAATTGAAGGTCGGGAGGGGGCCACCTGGGCACTGCCAGGAGGGCCCTTCATTTGCAGCCCCGGTGGGCCCCCAGACTCCAGTCCAACCCTGTAATAAAGTAACCCCTGTTGCAAAATATGAGGATATTAGACATCACCTCAGAGTTCCATGACCTGTATAAAAGCACTCAGCCTTCAGCCTAGTGCTGTTATATGGTCATGGAACGCCTCAGTGACTTTTAATATCCTTGTATTTTACAAGAGAGCTATATTTACTATATATCCAGGAGAAAATGTATTGATAGCTGGAAATATGATAGATCTAGATAGACCATTAGCAAAAGATATAAAGACCATGAGATCATTCCGTTTTTTCCCCCCTGAACTATCAGGCCTGGACTGGCAATCTGTGGGGGGCAAATGTCAGAGGGGCTGCTATTAGGTGCCACAGAAAATTAGTATTTAATGGGCTATTTGGGCCTCTGTGTGGTCTGATTGGGCCCCTGTGTACCTGAAATGCCAATGTCTATTTTGATTCTCAGTCCAGACCTGGCTATTATTATATCTTAATCTAATAACCAATAGCAACTAAGCAGCAAGTAGTATTTACTAGTTACATTTATAGCAAATAGTTGATTTGTTCCATGCCAGGATAAAAGTTCCCACATTTCTCATAATCCTGAGCAATAGCCTTTCATGCCTTTCAAACAGGCCTGTGTAAAGCCTATTCTTAAAAAGGCCACACTTGACCCATCCTGTCTGTCAAATTACCGCCCTGTCTCCCTTCTACCGCTTGCCTCTAAACTCCTAGAACGTATTGTGTTCTCCCGTATTACTAACTTTCTACACACCCATGATCTGTTGGACCCTCTGCAATCTGGTTTCCGGCCTGGTCACTCTACCGAGACTGCCTTGTGCAGAGTTACAAATGATCTCCAGGTTGCCAAAGCCAAAGGTCACTTCTCCATCCTTATCCTCCTTGACCTATCATCTGCATTTGACACGGTTGACCACTCTCTCCTGATGGAGATTCTGTATTCGTTTGGCATCCGGAACCAGGCTGCATGTTGGCTTTCTTCATACCCTTCTAACCGAACATTCACTATCTCTTGCGCTAACAAAACCTCATCTCCGATTTCTCTTAATGTAGGGGTGCCGCAAGGCTCTGTACTTGGTCCGTTGTTGTTCTCTCTATACACCCTGTCTTTGGGAGATCTCATTCGCTCATTTGGCTTTAATTATCATCTGTATGCTGATGATACCCAAATATATTTATCCACCCCTTCATTAACAGCTGAAACAGAGGCTCAAATCTCTAACTGCCTCCTAGCAATCTCCAACTGGATGAACCAGCGCCACCTCAAACTCAACCTAACAAAAACTGAACTAATCATCTTTCCACCGAAACCGGGCCCTACTCCCCGTTTTACTATCTCTATTGATGGCATGCTCATTGACCCGGTCAACTCAGCACGCTGTCTAGGGGTGATATTTGACTCCTCTCTCTCCTTCTCTGATCATATTAATGCCACTGTCAAAACCTGTCACTTTTTCTTGCGTAATATTGCAAAAATATGTCCCTTCCTTTCACCTGCTACAGCCAAGACACTCATGCATGCTCTCATCCTATCCCGACTAGATTACTGTAACCTTCTACTAAGAGGCCTGCTTAACTCCCATCTCTCCCCTCTACAGTCTGTATTAAATTCTGCTGCCAGAATTATCCTCCTCTCATCCAAAAGGGTACAGGCCCCTCCCCTGTTGAAGTCATTATCATGGCTTCCTATAAAACAAAGAATAACTTATAAACTTCTCCTCATAGCCTTCAAAGCCCTTCATTCCTTTACACCTAACTACATTTCATCTCTTGTTTCTCTATATGTTCCTGGCCGAAACCTCCGCTTCTCTCAGACTAACCGCTTGGTTGTACCCCCCACTTCTACTGCTGTTTCCCGTGTCAAACCTTTCTCTCTTGCAGCTCCTTATATTTGGAATGCCATTCCTGCATCTCTCCGGAGAGAATCCTCCCTCAATGTTTTTAAAACAAAACTCAGAGACTACCTCTGGGAGCACCTGGATAACACCTGAACTGGCACTTGTACGACAGTTTCACCCACTGTAAAAAGCACTTTATTACCCCTCCAAATTGTGTCTGTAAGTTACCCTCCCATATAGACTGTAAGCCCCAAGGGGTAGGGTCCTCCATCATCTTGTCTCCTCAACAATGTGTAATTATATTTTATATTTATGCAAACTGTATTTATAATAATGCACTTATTGTTACTTAATAATGCAGTGATCCCTTGTTTGTTACTACTAAATTATTGTTGCTGTACAGTGCTTTGCCCTCAAGGAGCGCTATATAAATAAAAATATACATACATACATCATGCCCATTTTTCCATGGTACCAGTATAAGTGAAACAGTGGCACACCTGTGGTATAATGGACCATACTAGATATTGTTTTCTATATTATATTAATGATGGCAGGTGATTGTATCTCCAACGCAGCTGTATCCTTTTAAATGAACAAGTAGAAGGTCTGCAGCACCTTTCTCTTTTTGTACCTTTTTCTTCTTTCATCGGATATTGGGAGTGGTGCCAACCCCTCCAACCATTCTCAAGCGCATCGCTATAGGGAGATTATCGGGGCTTTAGGATGATTGCAGTATACTAGCTAGAATAGATCCCACCTTCATTCACAGCATAAGCTTAACTTTTTGTATTTAATTTACTGAAACCTCTCTCCTGACACTTGGCTGTCCCACCCTGCTGGGCTGTCAGTGATAAGGGTTATCTAAGAGAAACACTGAGAAAACAGTACATTTAATCACAAGTTTAATCTGTCCTGCTTGCCTTTATGCACCCAGGGGAAAGATTGCTGCCATGTACATGTTGTACCATCATGTGCCCAAATATTTAAAGGACTAGTAACATAATTTTTTTTTATTTGTTTGCCCCTAACAAAAGAAAAACACCAATACACATTTCAGTTTAAATTCACACAGTCTTTATTAAGAAATAACTTACCGATACTCTGCTTCTGCTCCTCTTCAGGAAAGGCAATCTGGCGATGATCCATCATTTGGCACTCGATTTCTCCTCCCTGCCTATCTCCTATAGAAGGCAGGGAGGAGAAATCGAGCACCGCACAATGGAGTTAAATTCTTGTGCACTTGCACAAAAGTCACACGTATTTACCCCCCCCCCCAAAATAAACGTATGTTTCTCTTCCAAATGAAATGATAAAAAAATTGCTGAATAACTCCCAAGTACAGCAAACTATAGATGAAGGTCCACCGATTGACACCTCAAACACCCCCCATCACCACCACCCCAGCTACCAGGAGACATCCTTATGGATCCTAGCATCATAGGGTCTTTTAATTCACTTCCAGCACCACTGCCCTTCTCACTTCTTTTGCTGGGTTTCATTTGGAGGGGTTCAACTTTTTTTTTCAAACCGATTTAACTTTGTAACTTACCCTAGACTGCATAGTTAGTTTTAGGGTAGAGCACCTGGGCCAGAGACCAGTTCCATGGCTCACCACCAGTTAGATAGAGAGAGTGCCAAATTGTATAGAAGTTTTATGTTTAAATTTTGCTGAAACAAGAAAATTAGCATTCTGGCAGTCCAGTACAACCCTGTTGCCCCAGCATCATAGAATTATTTTTTTGGGAAATAGGTAAAACAGCTGCAGGACAACACTGGTGAAATAAGTTAGCACTCCTGCTTTGTAGCATTGGAGTCCTTGGTTCTTATTCAGTGTCGGCTAAGCATACAATTGCTGAGAAAGAGCCAAAGTCAGAGCTTGCTGCAATGATAGTGTTTATTCCTACGACATGTTTCGGCCTGGGTGGTCACTGGGACTGCAGCCTTAGAGGACCAGACGCCCCCAGCCCCAAGGTCCAGCTGGTGCTGCAACCTCCCTCTGCTCCAGCACATACCTCTTTTTGCAGCCTGGGGAAGCAGGTCTGGGTTAGTGGGGCACCTGGTATTTTCCTGATGTCCCCTAGTCCCAGTCTGACCCTGATCTTATTTAAAGCAGAGCAAGGAGTTTGTATGCTCTACCCATATTTGTGCGGTTTCCTCCCATCCCATATTCAAAAACATCCTGATATATAATATCTGTAAGGCACTGTTATGTGTATCAGCACTAGCACTAACAATAACAACAGTTATTCATACCTCCTAGTCCTATATATTTACATTATATATCTGGTCTGTCCAACCAAACACCCTACAGTTGTTCCAGTATCCCTCCTTAGTTACAGCCCCACATTTCCTTCATTGCCAGACACCACCAACTTGTCTCATTTACAAATTTCAGAAAAATAAATAAAACACATGAAGGGAACGCCCAACATGTATGTATGCATGCATGCATGTCGCTACGTGGATTCTGGGAGCCCGTACAAAGGAGAATACGGTAAAAGTCTGTAGAAGCGCAACCGCTCCTACCACCTCCGTTCTGACTCTTGACGTCAATGCCATGACTGGGGGTGCTTCTGATTGGTTGGATGTACGATTTCCGTCCAATAGGAGATTTATACTGTTCTACGTCACGGGTCACTGTAGGTCATGTTGTTATTGGAGGCGGAGTTAGGAATTGACAACTCAATGGCTGCCCCCATGGGGAGGCGTGACTGGGAGTAGTGAGCGCAGAGGTAGTTCAGTTGTGACAAGGAAGAGTTCACCCTTGAAGTCAGAGATGAGCATGGAGCAGCCAGAACAATTGCAGTAAGTACAGTTTGCCTTTGCCTGGCGCTAGGAAAACGCACAATGAGGTTTGGGCTGTACCCTCATATGTTTAAACAATGTATAATAATGTATCGCAAATTATAGCCCAGTTTATTGGTAGCGGGTGTCTATACGTGGAAGCAGTCCGGTTGGGTATATATAGAATTACTTCTGTCATCCCGTCTGTTTAATACAAACAATAAAGAGAAAGCCTTAACTTCAGACAATTTCACTTCATGTCATTGGAGATGGCACCTTTGATTTTAATCCACAACTATAAATTCCACAACTATAATATCTACTTGCTGCAGGGCAAATAAATGATTTTATACTGACTTGAGGTAGTTATTTGCTCTGTCCCAACATGACACTGCAAGGAAAGCAGAAAGCAACATTCATCCAACATTCAGCCTTGAATGCAGAGCTGCATGCCATCAATATATCACCCATGTGTAAAAGGCTTATTTAATGACTATAGCCTATTCAGTTACCTCATTTCCATTGGCTATGGTGCCCTGCACAATACTGTACAATCTCCTAGTGGTCTGCCGCACTCCACTTACTTCACAATCTAGGGTGCATTCGTTTCCCGAGCCGCTTCCAAGCCCAATATAAAGTCCAATTCCAGTTAGGGAAGAAGCACACCTTTAAACCCGGCAATGCCTTTAAAACATTTATTTGCAGAAGTACAAAAGCATTGAAGCACAAGCTTTCGGGGACCAACCCCTTTCTCAGGTGCAACCTGAGAAAGGGGTTGGTCCCCGAAAGCTTGTGCTTCAATGCTTTTGTACTTCTGCAAATAAATGTTTTAAAGGCATTGCCGGATTTAAAGGTGTGCTTCTTCCCTAACTGGAATTGGAATCTCCTAGTGGGCCTTTGTCTTATTGGGCTCCAGCTTGAACAACTCCCATCAGCCATAAATATACTTTGTTTTAACATCCGTATGTAAGTTATTTCTTGCTAAAGTTGCTGTGATGCAAGAGTTGCAGTGTTGGATGTTGCATTCCCTTGTGCACCACAATGAAATTGCTTGCGTGTGTATTTTCCAGGGGCGAGGGCACTTCCACTTTAGCTTTAGCTGCACATGAGAGATAAGGCTTTCAGTTATATCCCTAGCTATCTGGGCCTGGTACTCTCTGCTACATGCAGTATTAGAGTCTGAGATATTCTGTTGTGGGCGTTACAAAGTACTTCATTCTTGGTGATATTTTTGCATTCATGTAAAGGAAAAACCTAGTGTGCAGTTATATAATTGTGTTTCTCTTTGGAAGCCTACAGCCATCTATAAGTAATCTGATCCACATTGTGCGGCATGAAAGTAGGCTTTCATCTGGGCAATCAATGGCAATAGAGTGTGCTTGTGTGTCTTGTACTGGTTTTCCCTTCACTATAATAAGAGGTGCTGTGTCCTTGACTTGTTTGGGGAGAAGTTGTAAGGTCACATCTCCCCATGTACCATAAGCATAAAGATCAAGCAAAAGGACTTTAACTTAATAACGCACTACAGCCACAATTTTATATATATATATATATATATATATATATATATATATATATATATATATATATATATATATATATATATATATATATATATATATATATACACACCCCCTATTCCTTTCAATTTATATTGTGCAAGAGTTTTGTGACTGTGATTGGTTTAATACACAGAAACTTGAAAAAAAAAAAAACTATTCATCACAAGCTTTGTCTTTTCCAGACCAGAATGCTTCCCTCCTCTCCATAATGACACATTTCTTCGTGCTGCTCGTGGTGAGGCGTGCAACCATGTTCCAGTGTGGTGTATGAGGCAAGCAGGGAGGTATCTGCCAGGTCAGTGAACTTTCAACCAATGATTTATATATAAAAGCAGCCTTGTGTTCTGTTCATATTATTTTTGATGTATTCATTCATCTTAAACGAGAAGGAAAAGCTGGATTGTATCTGCCTACCTGAAACCCTGGGTTGGTGCTCCTTTCAGCAGAAATCTGCACCAGCCTGGGGTTATACGAGTGAGCACCAGGGATGGCTTGTATTGTAACTTATTCATTGTCAAGGGCAAGGAAGCATATTCTGTATGTTCTTGTTTGCTGGGGTGGTCGAAGAATGTGTGTAGACTGCCCTGCCATTTTGTCCTGCCCTACCCTTGGAGGTATTGGCATGTTTCATTTTGCTTATCAGTATTGTTTTGTTTGGTGCAAATAAAGACATTTAAAAAAAATAAATATAATAATAATAAAACTAAAATAAACCAGGGGAGTAACTATAGAGGAAGCAAACCCTGCTACTGCTGGGGAGCCCAGGAGGTATATGGGACTCAGTGGGGTTCTGCTGACTAATAAGCAATTTAACAAAAACTTAGGGATGCATCGAAGCAGGATTTGGATTCGGCCTAATATTTTGGGCTGGGAGGAAAATCACATGACTTTTTAGCACAAAACAAGGAAGTGAAAAAAATGTTCACACTCTTTCCTTTGAATATGCAAATTAGGATTCGGATTAAGTTCAGGCAAATCTTTCCCAAAGAATTCGGGGATTCGGTGCATCCCTACAAACAATTGCCAAACTTTATGGGGCCCTAAAATGATTTTTCTGTGGGTCCTAATATATATTCATGACAAGACTGAAACCAACATGTTTTAACACAATATTTGAGTTTAATGGAACATCAGTAATTTTTATTTCTAAGCACCTTTTCCATTAATATAAAGCAGCCCACGGATCATCTTTTGTGCTCTGATGAATGTTACTTGTAGCTGCAAAAAAAATTCCTTACATGCCAAATAAGTGATGACAAAGTTGATATACATTTGGCTTCGTACAGCTGTCCTATAAATTATGGCTTAGCCTCTAAGGACTATGTTTGAGGAGTATAATTAGTGGCAGAGGGCAAAAAGGAAACACACTTTAGGTTAATAACGGTGTAACTAAATACTAAACTCCCCATTCTTTACAGAGTTTCGGGAAACACGAGCTGGACAGGATTTCTTTGCTTCTTGTCGGAGCCCTGAAATCTGTTGTGAACTCACACTACAGGTAATGTATAAAGGCAGAGGAATGAGCAGTAATTGAGGAGGTGCACCGATGCTTATCTGTGGAATAAAGAAGGTTTGTCTTCAAACAGAATGCTGTATGACTGAAAGAGAGGAGATTTAAATTGACCTAATTCCTGTTTTGCATATCATTGAATGTTTTTCTCTAAATGTATTTTCAGCCCCTGCGGAGGTTTCCTCTTGATGCTGCTATCATTTTCTCAGACATCCTTGTGATACCACAGGTAAAAACAAACGGAGTTGCATCCTGTAGGTTAGGGTTTTGTTATAAGATTACATTGCGGCAAATATTCCCATTTAGTTACTATATAAAACTCTACAATTAGCAGTTAAACCATTTATATTATTAATGTTTTAATAAAAATGATTGGTGTGATATATCCATGGAGTTGGAAAAAGACTTGATGAACTGCACAGTATAGGATATCACAGTAGCTGTGTTCTGAGAATAAATGAGGTTCCACTTGAGGAGATCTGGGAGCAGTCCCATAAGCACCTTGACAACCTGCAATTGTTACCCACATTACTAATAAGAATTATTTTTATACCAATAAGCACTTGCTCGCTCCTTATTTTATTTATATGTAGTCAATGTATTTATATGTTGTCAATGGGTTTGTTACATTTAATAAAATCTGAATAGTTCTACATGTATCCATGTTTCATCACAGGCGCTAGGAATGGAGATCCGTATGGAACCTGGGAGGGGGCCCGTATTCCCTGAACCATTACAGAGCCCACAGGACCTGCATAAGCTTAGAAGCGCAGTGGATGTGTCAGAGGAGCTGGGTTATGTATTTCGTGCCATCACACTTACACGGCACAAAATAGAAGGGAAGGTGCCACTAATTGGATTTACTGGTGCACCGGTAAGTGTTGCCAACATGAGTGATACCTATAATACACCGTTTATATCCATTATCATGCTTAACCAATCCACAAATGAATAGGTGTAAGTTTACTGAGAGTTGTCTTCTAAGCACTTTTTGCAATTTATATTAAATGGCATCAGGTATATAGAATCAGCCCCCCCCCCCCAATTATATTCCCCAATAGCATTCCTGCACCATTTTAGACAGCAAAATGATTCTGGGAGCTGTAGTTCAAAAGTAGCTGAATGGCTTTGTGATAACCATTTGCCGTTTATTTCTCATTCATTCTGCTCGTAGTGGACTTTGATGACCTATATGATAGAAGGAGGAGGTTCAAACACTATGTCCAAAGCAAAACGCTGGCTGTACCAACACCCCTCCGCTAGCCACCAGCTTCTCAAGCAACTCACTGATGTCATTGTGGAATATTTGGTGGGCCAGGTAGCAGCAGGTGCGCAGGTATGGTAAGCTGGTAACATGAAATAGAACTGTTGTCTCTTTAATGCCGGTTTTTGGAGAGTTCTTTTTTTCAGGAAAAATAATCTTAAATAAAATACATTAGAAAAATGTATGCACTGTTGGATGATGTTGCCCTGTTGAACATACGTATGTTGATTATTGTTAATTTTTTAATCCCTATTTGCATGTGAGGTTTTCCACTGTTCATGACCTGGGCTGACTGTAATACACCGATATCTCCACCGTACTTGCAGGAACAATTTAACCCCCATCACTTCCAATCTTAATACCTTCTTCTTCTGCAATGTTCTTGCACACTAATTATGCTGCCTTGGTTCATAATTTCCCTCTGAACTCAGCTATTTACTGTTACTAGTGGGTTCAATTACACTGCCCAAAGACATGTTTTTTATCTCCATTTTTATTGATTTTTAGCATTTTTAATTCATACTGGTATGCCATATATTACATAATAGGACAATAAAAGCTTTTAATGATGTTTTACGTTATGCATCCTCTGTACTATTACTGCATATCTGAAACTCAACATTAATAACGTAATTAAACTTAAAAACGCCCCGTATATATAATAAACCTATTTAAAAAAATCTGCTTATGTTCTATAATGATAAAAGATTAGGTGATGCTGGGGAGTTTTTCATTAACAAAAATCCAATCAATTTTCATTTTCACAATGGGAAAATTGCTTTTGGCTTCCAGGGTTAGTGTTGCTCAAAAACATGTTTTTAAAGGCTGCATGAATAACAATTTAAAAAACTTGCTGCAAATGTGGTATAACAATTTTATTTTGGTTGAGAGTTTCACGTGAATGATTTTCTTTTTGTATTGTAGGCATTGCAAGTGTTTGAGTCCCATGCTGGCTGTCTTGGACCCCAGCAGTTCTCAGATTTTTCCCTCCCATATCTCCGAGATATTTCCCGCAGAGTAAAACATAAACTGAAAGCCGAGGGACTAGATCAGGTGCCCATGGTGAGTAGGCAGAACGGGCCTATTCTGTATTCGCTGTGAAAGGGGGAGAAAGGTATCTGTGTATCTCATTTGTTCATAGATGTGCCTTATCTTTTCTCCTATACTGCTATATATGGGAATTCTGTAGAGATCAGCAATGGGGTGTGGGTCACATGACATGCCTACACAGCATTGCTGAAGGATAAAGGAAGAAAGCACAGAGCAGACATGCCTTTGTCTGGTTCTGTACAAGGGGTCTTGCATGAATGTATGCGGTCAGTCTAGAAAGGATCCAGAAATGTGGATTAATTGCAGAGGACAAAATTCAACAGTGCAGTATGTTATATCTAAAAATTCTGCTGTGCCCATGCTCGATGCATTATACCTTTGCTTGTGTTTTAAGGCTGCCATTCACCATCATACAATGCTTCATTACTCTTGACTATCTCTCTTGTAGATTGTCTTTGCTAAAGATGCCCACTATGCCCTGGAGGATCTCTCCCAGTCTGGCTATGAGGTGCTAGGACTGGACTGGACAATTCGACCTCAGGAAGCTCGGTAAGAGCATATAGTTAATTACAGGAAAAGCACGTCAATATTAGTTGCCTGCTTCTTCATTCTTTTTTATTTCTTCATACTGGTCCAATATATGTGAATAGCAATTTTTCCAGCAGACATGCATGCACAAAGTGGTATTCTGCTTTCATTTACCTTGGGTGACCTATAAGAAGGCAAAACTTACTTGCTACAGGCAGGTTAATCAACTCTTCATAAAACTGAACATAGTCTTATATGCATGGTGGGGCCTTAGATTGTAAGCTTCCCCGATGAACTGATGAACAATATCTGTTGAGTCTTGTGTAACCGCATACAAGATGATGATAATAATAATAATAATGCATCTGTTGAGGACTACAAATAGACCATTTTTGGGGTTATGTAATAAAAGGCACTAAGTTTGCCCTGGGGCAGTAACCCATAGCAACCATTTGGCAGGTAGCTTTTATGGGTTACCTGTTTAAAAACAAACATCTTATTGGTTGCTATGGGTGACTGTTCTGGTGCAAGCTTAATGCCTTATATTGCATATGGGGGTAAGTATTTTTGAAGCAGAGGTTTTCAGATTTTTCGATGCATGCAAAACTTTGTGAACCAGTATTTGGTGAGGCCTTCTTAGCTCATCAAGTTTAATACATGTATGAATAACTTCTCAAAACCATTGCAAAGTCAAAAAGTGCCCTATATTTAAAGGGGTGGCTCACCTTTAAGTTAACGTTTAGTATGTTAGTATTGCCAATTCAATAAACTTTTCAGTTGGTCTTCATTATATATATATATATATTTTTTTTTTTTTTACAGTTATTTTTGCCTTTTTCTTCGGACTGTTTCCAGAATTCAAATCTGGGTCACTGACCCAATTTAAAAATAAATACACTAAGGCTACACATTTTATTGTTATTTCTACTTTTGTTTATTCATGGTTCTATTCAGGTCCTCTCCTATTCATATTCCAGTCTCTTTTATATCAATGCATGGTTGCTAGGGTAAAAAAAAAAATGAAAACCAATTCAAAATGGTATCAGAATATCACTTTCATACTAAGCGCGAACTCAATGGTGAATAACCCCATTAAACATCATCTAGCTGCCTGTAGTTGACATGTGCAAACACCCAAGTTTCAGATCCCATTAAGGGGCAGATTCACTATTCGCCAGTGTAGGCCTGCGCTACGCAAATCCACTAAAGTAGTGTAGTTGCGCTAGTTTTACTTCGCTAGGCAGAGCGCTGTTACGCTAGAGAAGCCTAATTTGCATATGGCGGGAACTTTAACTTATAATAGAAGTATATGTTACAGCCACTACATTCCACTACACAAGCCCAGGAAACCTTTAATAAATTATATAAAGTTGTCCTATTGCCCTACATGTGCCCCTTGTATAGTTGTGTTACCATGTGTTAGGAAATGTAGGGGGGAAGGAAAGTAAACCCCCCCCCCCCAAAAAAAATTATCGATCGTTTTCAGACTATCACCCTCCTATGCTAAAATACGCCAGCGTTTTTTTGGGACTTAGAAAAATTTTGACTTTTTTTCAACCTCCTATCTATTGTATTGAACTTCGCCTGGTCTGACCAGTCGAAGTAACATCTAGCGTAAGTGCTAATGTTCATCTTAGTGAATTTGTGAAGTTACGATCCTTCGTCAGTGCGCAACTTCGCCTGGTGTAAGGGTGCGAAGTTACGCAAGTCTATCTACTTCGCTAGTGAAAATTCGACCAGAGCCGGTGTTAGTGAATTTGCGAAGTTCCGATTTGACGTCACGCTGGCGAATTAGCGCTAGCGTTAGATGCTTCGCGCTTTAGTGAATCTGCCCCTATGTCTTTGATAGGGTTTGCTATGTTTGCAGATTTAATTAAATTAACAGCTTTGTACAGTGATGTTCTTTTATTGGGCCTTAACACATTTACTTTATCCAGGGAACGAACTGGCAAACGAGTGACTCTTCAAGGCAATATGGATCCCTGCGCTTTGTATGCCAGCAAGGTAAGGTTTTTAATCCACCCAGGATTACTTTTCAATGGAAAACATTTATGTGATATAATGGAAAGCCTCAATTTTTATGTCTTTATAAAATATAATTTAGATGGAAGACACAAGCTCACACTGTGGAGTTCTATTCATCTCAATCTCTTTTAACAGCACAGAGAACCCAGGGCCGGCCGCTTCCGATTTTAAACCTATTTCCCCTTATGTGCTTTGCAGGGGGATATTGAGAAGACGGTGAAGATGATGATAGAAGGCTTTGGCCGGCGTGGGTACATTGCAAATCTGGGCCATGGATTGTACCCAGATATGGATCCAGAACATGTGGGGGCATTTATATCGGCGGTGCACAAATATTCACAGCAAAAGGATCATTAAGTGGAAAACATTCTGGACAACAATTAAGGTGTCATTGGGCTTGTCTATTAGTTATCATGTTTTTTGGACTGACCGCTGAAGCCAATGATGTTACTTAAATACAGTATTTTGCCAAGGACATTTTTTGGGAGGGGGTTAGGATGTCTCCCTGAATTTAGTTTGGTAAAGGTTACTCCTGTGATGATATGTCAAGTCAGTGGAACTTTGGATAAATAAACATGAACAAAATGAAAGTGTGGTGTGAATAGTACTTTCTGCGCAAAGTATAGAATCTACATATTTAACCAGATGCAAGGTTATAATTAATGGGTGATCTGATTATTATCAGTTGCTTACTGTATTTGTCAAAACCTTAGCGTTACTGCCTGAACCCTTTAAAACAGACTCAACAAATCCATCAGATCGATTTTACCAAAGGCTGCTGTGTGATAAAAATGCTGCCATTCACACTACAAATGTAGCTTGTAATCTTTTGCCTAACCCGGATATACAGACCCTCTGTTTTCATTTAAGATAATCTATGTTTTGGTGCCATAGTCTCATTACAATGAGGCAGCTTAGGGATGGCCTAGCCACCAAGCGTATAGGTTTTCCATCATTGGAAATTGTCACGGATTGTTGTTGACGGGTAAAGCTGGAGCAGAAACCATATATTGTAATAAAGTCTGTCAAACATACCAGGTGTGGTGTGTAAAATATTTCCAAGAGACTCCTAGAACCTCAATTAAAACAACATTCTACACTAGAAACAAAGCTGCATGTATTGCTAGATCTTTGTATATCACAGTATGTACAGTTACTGTGGCTAACACTTCCCAACGATGATGCAATATCACCACATAGTCGCACACAGCTTTCATTGTGATTCACAATTTATTCATAAAAAAAGCACTGAAATTTTCAACACAATTCATATAAAATGGTGTCAGCAATACATAAATAGGGTTCATTTTATTATTAATATTAACAAACATTAAGAGGCTGCACAAAAAAACCAAAAGTAACAAATTAAAACCAGTAAAAATAATAGAACAAACACAGGATACGTCTGTGGCAAGGAATACTGAGGAAAAGTGTGTGGTTTTTATCTTTAGATGTGAAAGAAGTAGTACAAACAGAAAAGCAAACCATTAAAAAGGAGAAAAGGGTCGTCGGTTCCTGGCCGTAATCAGGGGCCACTCCTTAACCCAAAATAAAACCCAAAGAAATTCAGAGGACAGGCAACTGCACAATGAAAGGGGAAAGCGAGTGAGGAAAAATAAATAGGAGGTGGTGCAGAGAAGCATTCACAGGATATTGTTTTGGGCTCCCGCTACCCCTTGCTTATTGCTAAACCTCACAGTCCATTCTTAACCCGTTCATAGCGAATGCTGAAATTTCAAAAAGAAACGTAACTAGTGGGAAGGGAATTCTGTACTGAGCAATGTATATGTGCAAGGTCAGAAGAATCTCCAGTTGGCTTCATCTCCTTCATTGGCCATTAAATATTCAGCGTTTGGTTTCAAAAGAGACAATAACAGGCTCCTAATTTTGGGGGTGCAGTTTGTTTTATTGCAATAACCTGAAAAAAAATCTGAAAGAGAGAGTGATGCAAAGCACTTCAGATCCCAAGGGCCCATGATCCACCATTACTTAATGAGAGGGAGCAGAGTTTCTTGGCACAGTCCTGCTCACTTTTTCATGGTTCTGCCCGGGGATAGCCAACAGTTCCTAAACTTATTGCCCGAGCGATCCTCATTGCACAGTATCTGACCAACTCCCTGCTACCACCTGAGAGAGCTCACTGAAAAGCAAAGCATTTAAAGCACCACCTTGGCAAAAGCATTTTAGTTCACCTTCACCCTGTGGAAAAGACAGAACCATTATAAATAATTAGAACATTACATTTCTTAATCGACATATATCATTGTATTTACAGGTAGATAAATGCTTTGTTGTCACAATTTTCTTGTGTTAAGTGTTCCCTGAGTTTGGATTGCAGTCTGTTCAGTGAGAATGAGGGAAACACTTCCCATCGTGACTAGATGGGGGCAGGATAATAAGGAGATGCAACTATAATCGACAACAGAGCCATGAACATACGGAGAGCAGTTTGAGTTGCTGATGAGGCATCCGACAACCTTCAGCCACTACTAGGATGTACAGCAGCTTTCAGTGCCGCTGGCTATGATCCAGAGAGGCAGACCTTCTTCAAATCAAAATGGGGAATTTAAGAAAGAGAATACGTCCCATCTCTAGCGCTAAAGCATGGTTGGTCCAGGTCTGCAGTTACTGCAGTGAATCCATGACAGTATGCCAAGAAGGTTACTACTCTTGTTTATGTGCCTGTCCAGTTGTCATTATTGTAACACAGGAAAATATTGAAATAATAATGCAAAGTAAAACCACAGCCTGTCTTAGTTCCATGCCAAAGGAAAAATCTTTAGAGGCAAGTAATTGGTTGATGGTTTGAATGGTTAATCTTTAGCTGAACCAGGTCACATTCCAGAGCAAAATTCAGGCTCCATGCTGTCAGGTTCATCATGATCTCTGCAAACACACCCAAAGAATCAGTGGGCATTTTGTCTACACTCGTTATGCAGCAGTAAGGTCTTGTATCACCAAGTGATTGGACCAGTCGCATTTAAAAGAAAGAGAGTTATTAGTGAACTTCAGAGGGCTTCTGATCAGCACAAATAAAAGAAACACAAATCATCGACTGTGCCTCCCAGTACAGAGACATCAGGCACAGTTCAATTCCAGAAGCTACACAAATGTGACACCATGTTGTGTGAATAAACAATGCGCATCATGGGAGCTGTGTGCATCACACTAGTGTATACCATTTGTGTTGGTAATGAATTGAACCATTTATCCACTAAACTAGCAACAGGGTTACCATTTTACCTTAGTTAGCAAGAATTCCCTATTACCCACTTATCACGGAAAGATTAGCATTCAGTCAGTGCCTGGCTAAAACTACTCAAATCGACAGTTGGACACTCTCAAACATGAAGGATCTAAAAAAAAAATATGAGATAGAAGGATTTACATTTTCTAGGCTTCTAGCACCAAAAATAAACAATAAAATGATTTAACAGGAACAATCTTTTCCTAGTGTTGTGGCAGTCTTGTAGTATGTGGATTTCACATGATTTTGTCCAATGAGGAATGTGTCAGTAAAATACACTTTGCTTTTTCAAGCTAGCAGCAAAGGGACACTTCCAAATTTTCACCTTTGACCAGAAAGGTCGATTTCTTTATGCAGAATGTATTCTGCCGCTCTCTACACTTGTCAATCTTGTGGATATGTAGACGCTACAAACTTTGGTAGGGTTTTCCTTAACGAAAGGACTGAACAGCACTCGTTCAGCAGACAAATGTGATGAAAAGCACTTCTTACCCCACAGACCTGCTTCACTTAAAAAAAGCCAAGCGCTGCTATTTCATTGGGACAAACCAACCTGACTGGCAGTTAAGTGGGCAGGATTCTTTATGTGGGTTTCCCATTTTGCTATTTTCAGGGCAACAAACAATATCGTTTTCTAGATTCTTCTGGATTCAAATGAACTTTCAAATGACTTGGCTGTAACCATAAAACAATTACTCTATTTTGTTGAATAAAGTGTTTTATGGGATGTGTGATTTGAAATTCAAATTGATTGGAAAACTACAGATTTCACATCTGTAAACCCCACAATATTTTGTGTGAAATCCTATGCGCTTGCAGTGAATGTATATTAGTGCTATGAAAATGAATTAATGCTGGACCTTAATGCTTTGAATGCATCATCTCATGGCTTTCTCTACACCATTCAGCCAGCAAAAAACATTTTGCCAGAGAAGTTTGACAAACACAACTACCGGCAATGTCCTTCTACTACTTTAGGCTGGCAGTATTACATAAGGTAGAATTCTTTCACCAGGAACACCTATTAATGCCCTGACAGTTCAAGACTAGGGTGTTTGTAAAGGCTACTCCAAGCTTCACGATGCACATTTCTGCCCACCTAAGCATAACAAGCCCAAAAAGAGATAATTCTGTTAAGGTTGGTCCAATTACAAGATCAAATGTAAACAACCAACCCTGCAACAAGTAACAACACTTTTACCCCAAAATATAGGGTAGGTTTTCTCATTTTAAAGACCCCCTTCATCGGTCCCTCAGAAAATAATACAGTTTTACCAGTATGAAATGGAACATAACACAGATTATGCAAAAACTGAAAATGACAAAATGATTTAGAAGTCTCATGCAGTGTGGGAAGCCTCTTCTGACAGTCATGGCTCAGACTATTAAATATCAGGAGCAAGTAATCCAGCAGATCAGAAAGAGGGCAGTTCACAGATGTTGTCTGAAAACAACAAGAATGTATTGGAGATTCATCCAAAGCGCTCCCTTACCAACATCATTAGTTTCTTCTTTCCTTTATAGATTTGCTTCAGATTGTCTATGAACTGGGCAAACTGTAGCAAGCCATCTTGCCCTAGTAGGAAGGTCTCCCGCGCCTTGCTAAGGAACTCTATAAATTCCCCATAATGCCGAGGGCTGATGTGTGTAAGGCGTGAGTGGGTGGTGTTAATGTAGGCTCCGACTGCTGCATCCAGTAATTGCCGCAGAGGTGGCTTGTCTGTTGACATTAACTTGCCAGAGTTCCGGCGGCCGGGAATTCCAGCCAACCCTGGCGCAGTCAATGTACATCGGCGAAGAATATCCGAAAGCACGGTAGCACAATGCACACTTTTAACCACTAAAGGTACTAGTGCTGCCAGCTCATTCTTGCCAAGAGAATGGCTGAGGGAGCATGCCCACAAGACATCATTTATAGCCGGGTGTGTGTCCTGGTTGTATGCCAAGTTGAGATGACTCATGGCCAGGGAGCACAGTTTGAAAGCACGCAATGGGTAGCCGCGATGCTCCATATAACGGGCAATTGTAAAAAGTTGGGAGTAGGTCATGCCTCCTGAAGCTGCATCCACAGCAATCTGATAGGCTGTCTCAAAGGCAGTGTGATCTTTCTCACAAAGAGTTAAAGCAGACAGAGCACAATTCTGTGGGTCTTTCATTGCACATTGCAGGGCCAAAGTCCGCGCACAGCTTGCCAGTTCCTCCCGCTGTGAATAGTCTAGACTGAGTCGCAGTACTGTGCTGTGAGAGGTGGCTGCTGCTGCAACGATACTTGTTGCTTCTGTTGGTGTGAACAGTGTGTACCAGCTCTGTAGGATGCTGACTAGTGCACGTACACCTGAAAAAAATTGAACAAAGCATAACGGAGTCACAAAGCCTCCTTTAACAGTCAATAAGCAATAAAAACACACTGAGTAAATAATCGTATAATGATATTTGCATGGATATTGTCAATGTCCTAAAAAAAGGGGACTTGGATATTATACATTAATCTCTTTCCTTAAAAAACAAGTAGTGAGAAAGACAAGAACAAGAGGAGCCTTGTGGATTTTTAAATTAGTGATCCATTAGCCTATATGCCTTAATGTGGATCTAGACAGGCCACTTTCAGGCTAGCCTAAATGCTCTGGTAACTTAATATCTAGCCAATATGCACACATTTAAGGGTTGAGAACTTACTTGTTTTTCTCAGCATACCATTTTTTTTCATAGAGATCATTCCATACTTTCAACAATACACTTTGTATATTTATTGTTTTAACTATTCTTCTGATCTATGTTCAGCAAACTTTTTTCACCTATCAAGATTAGCTTTTAAGTCAAACTATGAGTCATTTTTATACTTATATTGGTTAGGGTATTATTGTGTTTTAGGCGTTTCACATTTTATGCACAAGGAAAGTAATTATATATATTTAGTAAAGTTATAACCACTACATACTGAAAAGCAGCTAGTTCTTATGCTTAACGAAAACATGTACATACCGACTTCTGTTGCACAAGTCACAAGCCATCTCACCATCTCTCTCCGCCTCCAGTTTAGGGTGCTGAGAGTCATTCGCATGACCTTAAGTGAAAAAAATTAACATATAAGCAAAATCACCAACATAATTAAGCAGAACTAATAGGAGAAAGTGAATGATTTAAAGATATAGGAATAACAAAAATGATGTGCCTGTAAGAGACCACATTCATGAAAATCTTTTGAAGAAACAGGAGGAATTAATTTTATAATTGCACAGCAGTTAAGGAAAGAAAAGGTTCTAATAATGGGGAACCTTTAACCTCTTTTTAAGTTTAGGGAAACGGTTTTCACACCATTGGTGAGGATTCCTTTATTTATAGCAAGTAAATGTCTGAGGGCATGAGTCATGAATGTCTACTTTTAATTCTAAACCTACACTCAACCAAAACTTTAGAGAAAGATATTTACTGATCTAGGACTTATGCGGCTAGTTTCAGTGATCACAAATTCAAGGGAGGGGGTAAAATCTCAATATTTTGAGTCTCATATGGGAGAACACCAAAATCAGTGCATACCCTTGCCCCTCAACTTGCCAGTACTTAGCAGATTGTACTTATTTTATTACCACTTAAAAACAAACAAATGGTACTATTTCTCAGACAGTGATTTACCTGCAGTCCCAATTCCAACGCTACATTCAAAAGGGTGGTGTCAGAGCTGGTGTCAGCTGGGGTAGCAATCTTAAAAGCATCCTGAGCCAGCTTAAAGATAAGTGAGGAAGAATGTATATGTCTTTGAATGGCCTCAAGCACAGTGCGCAGGCGCAGCATGTCACCTAGAAGTAAAAAAACAAAACAGGGAAATTGCATGTAAGCTTTCCAGCATGTAAGTAACAACTAGGAAAGTGCAATGTTTTCTAAGTTCAAATCAGTAATTAAAAAAAAAAAATAATGTAGCAATTATCATCAGTGTTACATCATCCCATGGTTTAACCAAGTGGTAAATCTGAACAATCAAAGGGGAACTATTGCAAAAATGAAATTGTAATATTCGCTTCAGCATAATGAAATAAAAAAACTTTCTAAATATAATCAATTAAAAATTCTGTTCAGTTTCTGAAATAGTAATTTTATCTTCACTATCCCTCTCTCAGCATGTTTTCTTATTCTGTCTTCATGCAGCAGTGCGTGTCAGATAATCATCAACAGTCAGATCCAACATAACTTATGAGGTTCTCCTTTTGCCTGGAAGATGTATTAGAGCCCACTCTTATAAAATACCCAGAAAGTGTCCCTCTACATGCAGGATTTGTGCAAAAGGCAGTTATTTTGTTAGATTTTATTTGTACTGGAATCAGTTGAGTGAGCTCGAATACTCTGCTAGGAATGGAAGCCCCTCCGTTAAGATATATTGGATCTAACTGTCAAAGATTATCTGACAGCTTCAAGAAGACAAAATGAAGAGAAACAGATGCTGAGAGAGAAATTGTGAACATAAACTTGATTAGTTCAGAAACAATGAAGAATATTTAATTGATTGTATTTACAAAGTTTTGCTATTTCAGTATGATGAAGTTTATATTAAATTTGCATTTCCCTTTAACCATCGTCAAGCAAGGACTGTATCAGAACATGCCTCTCTTACCTTTTGCAGCGGTTAGCATGGTAGAAGCTAGCTCACACTGCTGTGATTCTAAATGCCCAAGTGTGAACCAGCGAGGGTATCGGCTTGGCACAACTGACACAATATGATGAGGATGGGATACGTCCACAGAAGGGGCACTGCTTTCCAACACTGGAAGCCTGAAACAAAGATGGTACACATCAATCACCAGCGTATCATATATAGCAGGTACCTAATGATTAATATAGTAAATATACATAAAATATTTTTTTACAAGTCATGTGCAACTGAATCTTCCTTCAATCAGTAATGAGATGCAAGTGGCATACACAGCACATATCAGTTGTGACGCTTAGTTACCATAATGGAGTTGAATACCAAAATAAAACATTCAATAGGCAGACAACGATCTGCTTTGTTTTCCCTTCAAGTAGTATGTCCATCTGTGCACTGTTCAAGTGAATGAAATAACTTTTTGTTCTAATAATGATATACATACCTCATTGCTCTGAGTGACAATTTATAGGCCAGATCCGAATCATGTGGCAACAGCGCAGTGAATAAGTATTTAGCAAAGGTATGCATAGGCACACTCTCTCTATGTATCACTTCCCCAAGACCACTGAATGGACCTCCTGAAATGCATTGGGAAAATATATAAATAGGCTAAAAGCAAAAGCAATAAAAACCTCCCCATCATTTTTACATTCCCAATGAATCTATAATAAACATTTTTCAGACAATGACTCCAGATATTTGCATACAAGGATATTTGTAATCTCTTGTGAATTTTCTTTTCTTTCATCAATTATGTGTTTATTGGGTTATTATAGCAGGGTGTACGGCCGAAATATTACAGCTTAGCGAAAGAGTACAGCGTCAATGAAAATAACATATTTGTGCATAATGCTGTATAAACTTTAAAAGATACACTGGAATTTTTCACTTTGAAGGAATTTAAGAGTGGTGTGGATGACCTGGGGGAGGGGGATAGGGATTGGGGTAACCTTACATCCTGATTTCACCAATATTGTAGGTACATTGCTGAACCGTAACAATTGTATTACTGAAGCTGTTTGTATTTCTGGTCTTCCTTGAACAGGAGCCATGTCAACCACTGATAATTTGATAATCAGTTTAATCTCGAACCTGTTTGTCAGTGTGAGCAAAAAGTTACTCAAATAATTTTATCTCCTCCACTTTTTGTATCCATTCCTATATTGTAAGCGTTTGCTCAGATTACCAATATCTAGGTATTAGCAATGTCGCTGCATTAAGCAAGTGTGGAATTCAAATTAAATCTAACTTCAGGGGACATGTAAAAGAGCAAACTAAAGGAGGCATCTGTAATGCGCTGGCTATCCATCTTTTAAAGTTTGCCTCTACTTTCTTATACAGCAATGCACAGTTCAGGTCTCCCCAGTTAGTGTTGTCTTTTGTTTGATTAAATATGTAATGTTGTTTGATGCCCACTTGTATTGGGAGAGAGATGTTGAGAGCATACGAATTGGTATGGTTTTTTGAAGTTACTCACTTTCCCAAAAATATTTAAGGTATTAAGGCTGGGTATAATAATAAATCTAGCAGCACTCCTATAAGTGAATCAACTATTTATTCGTGCCACTAGCCACAAAACTTGCTTTGCTAGTGGCACGAATTAACAGTTGATTCATTTATCAGAGTGCTGCTGGATTTATTAGTACACAGTGATGCTTACCTTCGCAGAGGAACCCAGCTGTGCACCCAATGCTTCAACAAGCAGAATAGTGTGAGTGTGGCACTGTTTTTGACTTTATTGTTAAGGTTGGTTATAGAGACAATAGGGTTTGTTAAAAAGAATAGGAGGTCATCTGCAGTTTAGAGCACCTGTACTATGAATTTTCTGCTAATTCTCATTTTGTATCAATAGAAACAGAAGAATAGTTGGGATCTGCCCACTGAGAACTGAATTAATCTATACTGTGCTACATTTTAAAACGTACCTTCCAGCAGCAGGATGCATTGCTTGCGGAGTGTCTGTACCAGTATAGCATCCAGTTCCAGTTCCTGAAGTCGGCCAATGATTTGCTCCTCATTGCGGCACACTTTATCCTGAGCATACAGACCTTCAGGCATCAGTCTTTGCTGGCCCATGCCCATTAGGGCTACTTCCAGTGCCAAAGACAAATATGATTCACCACTTTCAACTGAGCCATTATGTACACATATATGCTGATAGACAGGCCGCCGGGAATCACTGCCATCTGTACAGCAAAAGGTAAGAGAATGTCAGTCCACAAAACCAATAAAAACATTTTAAATACACTTGTTTTGTTTAGTTCTTAGTGCTGTGCCTTTGTAAACTGCACAGTGATAAACAGTGTGTGTAAAAGATAACCAAACAAAAAAATCACTGTGAATCTGATGTTTTCCCTATTAATGAAAATTTTGTACAACACTGTATTAGTGCAGCAGATCCTTAATGACTCCTTTCTCACTTTATAAGTCATAACATTGAATACAAATTAATTCTAGGTCTTACAGTTAATGTAAAATATGCAATAATAATAATGGAGTACATTATATGCTTTGTTATAATATAAAAATTGACAGCACTGACAAAATACTATGACACTGGTCATGGTCCAATGTGAGGATATCATACCTATAACTTCCATTGCACTGTCTTCATCAGACAAGCATGCTTCTGTAAGAGTAGTAAATAGGCAGCCAACAGGATCAAGAGGGTGTCCCACCCATCCCTCCAGATTGGTTATAGTGGTTGAATTTCTCTGTATCAGTTCTATGAGAATACATTTTAAGTGCAAGATGAAAATATGAAGCATAACTGAAAACATATGAAAAAGGTAAAGTTGCTGCTTCATTAATACGTCTATGTTGAACGCAGTTAAAAGTATAAGTAAACTTTTTCCTTCAGTCAATAAACATGCAATACTCAACTGCAAATTTTACAATTTACATATCTTAATTTTCCCATATTACACTTTGTGGATGAGATGCACACCCTACCTTTTTTCTGTTGCTTGTAAATTTCCAGTTGTCGCTGCTGTTGCAATCTGAGGGTATTTATAATAGCAACTGCTAAGCGTAAAGCCTCTTTGGGGTAACCATGAGATCTCAGGGCATCCACTCGGGCACATGCTGTAGGAACATGTTCTAAAAGGAAGAAATATAGCATCATGGACAATGTGTAGGCCACATTAAATTATACAACTCTATTGCACAAATCTTTATAAAAAAAAAAAAGCTAATGGATTTGTGGTTAAATGTGGGAGAGAGCTGTGTGGCAGTACCTCTTCCTCTGGCAATAGGTATATACTCAGAATGCAAACTGTTAATGTACATATGCAGATTACCATAGCAGTAAGTGGTTTAATCCAGTGTCTATGAATACATGTTTCCTGCAACTGCAGCTAAAACTGAAAATGGGATTGGCACAGCAAGGTAAAATATGTGGCACGGGCAGCACTGTTTCTTTGAAAAGTGCTGCCCATCCCACAAATTTTACCCTGCCCATGCAGCTGCATGCAACCTGCATTCATAGCCATTGTGCAGGCACTGTACAGTTTGCTCATACAAGGATTTGGTAAACCGGTAAATGGAGCACTTGCAGCACTGGGGACCTGGATTTGATTCCAACTAGGGCACTATTTGCATGGCATTTGTATGTTCTCCTGTACTTGTGGGGGTTTAATCCAGGTACTCTGGTTTATGCCCACATGCCCATCCAAACCAAACCATACAGGTAGTTAATCCATTTGATAAAACTGGCCCTAGTGTACATGTGGTAGGGACAATGTTACAACCCTTATATGGTTCTATTGTGAGGTTGTCACAAAGATGATGACATGGTAAACAAATCAGGCATTTTATAACCATCCATCCTTTTAACAAGGATTTGCTTAGAATGAAACACTTACACTTACCTAACCAGAGGGGTTGACTCTGTGCATTGAAGAGTAGGCTCTCTCCATCTCTTTGGAAGGAAGGTGACAAATAGAAGTCACTGCTTATAATTCTCTGCAAGTGGCTGTCTTGCCAGTGCAAGTCACAACCTTCAACAGCCCGGGTAAATACTGTTCTTCTGGGTCTTACTAAAGAATCTAAAGAAAGGAAATAAAAATGTTTGCTGAAGCATTTCTGTTCTTTCTTTATGAAAAAAAAAATCATTAATTTACTGGATACCCCTTCAGTACAAAATCTGTCATTTTGAGCAGATCATATTTCTCAGTTTAAGAATAGTTTTGAGAAATAATTTCCTTACAGAGAGGAACTCCATAATCCTGACTCAGTAGGGAGGTAAATACAGTTTTAATCAACCTCCTGTCCTCTTCAGAAGAGCATGGCAAGCAGGGCAATCAGGACAAGTGCACCTAACAGTCTCAAACACTGATTTATATTGCTCATCAGATGAAGAGGAAGAAGAAGGCATTGGTCAAACAAAAGTCCTCTGCAGGCTTATTGAGCAGAACAAATCTTTCTGTGATTTCTGCAAAGCACTCATTCACACATGCCAAAAGGATTATTCCAAACAAAGGCATATTCAGTGTCTGTGCGCAAACAATATTTTGGTAGATTTTGGATTTAATGTCTTTGCACTTACTACATTTTTAATAGGTCAATTAAATTTAAAGCACTTTGCAAAAGCATTTATGCCAACAACTATTTTGCTCAGTTTACCAAAAAAAAACAAATCCAGCGCTGACATTTTTTCTCTGCCATATGTAATTTAAAAGTACGGAAATTCAAAATCAGTTTTAATGCAACACTTTTTTTGCACTTTAATATTTCAAGTCACCTTTTTCCAACAGTTTGAAAGTAGTAGCAGTTTTGTTTCAACAGGCTGTTTTCTGCAGACATCACCTTCCACTGCCAATTTCTCAAGAGTTTCACAGTGAGTAAATTTCTCGCACAGTATGTTTGGGTTACTATAAAATGCTGTGAACAAAATGTCTGAAAAATTGCCACTGCCATGTGCCATTGCTCTTGGATAATATATATTAATGGCTTTCTACTACTACAAGATATTTTATATAAAACATTTCTAAAAATTATTTTGTTATGCTTTATAATGCACCAGCATGCTGTCCATTGATTAAAACCGTCTTTAAATGAACTTACCATGACCATTATTTTGTGGTAAAGCATTGGTAATGTTGGGGAGGTCATTGCTATAGTTTCCATCCTCTAATGGGCAGACATCCATGTCATGCCATTTTCGCAGTTGTCGAAGCCAGCAGGCTTTTTCATCTGGTTTGCAGTGAGGATTCAGAACAATGCAAACCCAAAGGGCCCCTAGGTCAGAAAACAAGACATCTATAATAACACAAAACAAAGTTTTGATCTCATAGCCAGCAAAATAAATGTACTGTGTCTACACACAAATGATACATATTGATCTCACTCATCTGCGTTATGCTGAACGCCCTTGAATAACTTTTTAAATCTGTAGAATACTCTATGCTCTATAAAAATCATCTCAAAGGTAAAGGAAAGTATGATTTCTTTGGCATTCCTTCCTAAGTTTCATTAAAGATTAAGTTATGACCTTTGTAATTATTAAGCTGACTTCAGTGTTGTAAATGAACAACCTGGGGTACAAACAAATAATTTGTTACCTAGCTCATCCCAAAGCTGCCGGCACTTATCAGTCATGCCTGTACCCTGTTGTCTCCAGAGGGCTAGTCGAGGGTCAGCCATGAACTGTTCAGTGATCAATGTCAGCATTCGTGCACCATTGGAATCCCTCATTCGGAGCATTTCTCTAACCTAAAAGAGGGAGAGAATAATTGTCACAATGTCAATTTCATTTGGCAAATACATGTAACATACATTTTTATACAGGTAGATACCTTATCCAGAAAGCTCATTATTACTGAAAAGCCATCTCCCATAGACTAATTTAAGGAAATAATTCTTATACTTGCAAATTATTTCCATATTCTCTGTAATAACAAAGCAACCTCTTGTACTTAATCCTAACTAAGCAGCATAAATCCATGTTGGTGGAAAAACATTCCAATTGGGTTTATTTCATATTTAAATGATTATTACACTTCATGTTTGCAGAACCAAATTATAGAAAGACACCCTAATCTGGAAAATCTCAGGTCCCAAGTATAAAAGAAATAATATACCTGTATTTTTAAAAGAAATTCCAAATATTCACAAAGAATAAGAACAGGCAAAAGCACACACATATTGGGTTTAAAGCAGTGATCCTCTAACTTGGCCCTCCAGCTGTTAAGGAACTACAAGTCCCACAATGCATTTGCCTGACTGTGGCTGTCAGACTCCTTCATTGCATTGTGGGACTTGTAGCTCCTTAACAGCTGGAGGGCCAAGTTTGAGGATCACTGGTTTAAAGCAATACGGACATGTTCCTATAAAGATCATAAGAACTTGAGTATCAAGTAGTTGTTGCACCCAGAATAGTTACCCTGAAAGTCCCCCTCAAAGCCGCCCCCAGCCCAGCGAACTTTTGCGCAGCAGACCCACTGACACAGATAACTTCTGCTTTTCTTCAGTGATACTGGGCTGGGGGTGGAGTGATCCTTCCATAGGCTGCAGTCCTGTTTTCATTTGTAATTAGCCTATGGAAGGATTAGGCCGTCCCCAGCCCAGCGTCACAGAAACAGCACAGAAGATCTTTTAGCAGTGTTGGAGGGTCGACACAGGTTTGCGGGGCTGGGGGCGGCTTTGAGGGGGGCTTTCAGAGGAACTATTCTAGGTGCAGCAACTAGTGATGTGCAGGTCAGGATTTTCCCCATGCACACAGTAATACCTGGTTATAGAAATCATTGAAAACCACAGTACCTTGGCAAACATGGAATTGAGCTGCTTCCCAGAACTGTAGTAGCCTCCCTGAGAAAGGAAGAGCTTAACCTGCTCCCGGACTTGCTCCTCATCCAAATGCCAACAGTTCTCATCATTAATGCTTGCGCCAGCTGTTGGATCAGGGGCACCTAAAAAAGTTAACCAGTTGAGATTATGGTTCATATTAACTAAAAACAGTGAAGGAGCTTTACAGTTAAAGGGAAACTGTCATGGGAAAATATGTTTTTTTCAAAACGTATCAGTTAATAGTGCTGCTTCAGTAGACTTCTGCACTGAAATCCATTTCTCAAAAGAGCAAAGAGATATTTTAATATTCAGTTTTGAAATCTGACATGGGGCTAGCCATTTTGTCAATTTCCCACCTGCCCCGGGCATGTGATTTGTGCCAGCACTTTAGGCTTAGGCCAGACGGGAGATTCGGGGGCGATCCGTCGCCTGGCGACTTCTCGCCGCGACGGATCGCCCCCGAATCTCCCCAAATAGCTAGACACCCCAGCGCACCAGCGATACTTAAAGTCGCCTGCGCTTGTTCACACGGAGCGGCGCGATTTTTAAAGTCGCTCAAAATTGCCTCACCAGGCAATTTTGAGCGACTTTAAAAAACGCGTTGTTCTTGTTCACACGGAGCGGCGCGATTTTTAAAGTTGCTCAAAATTGCCTCACCAGGCAATTTTGAGCGACATAAAAAATTGCGCCGCTCCGTGTGAACAAGCGCAGGCGACTAAGTATCGCCGGTGCGCTGGGGTGTCTAGCTATTTGGAGAGATTCGGGGGCGATCCGTCTGCACTAAGCCTTAGGAGGGAACTTTCTGGCAGGCTGTTGTTTTTCCTTCTCAATGTAACTGAATAGTACGCAGTGGAACATGGGTTTTACTATTGAGTGCTATTCTTAGATCTACCAGGCAGCTGTTATCTTGTGTGAGGGAGCCGTTATCTGGTTACCTTCTCATTGTTCTTTTGTTAGGCTGCTGGGGGGGGAGGGAGGGGGATATCACTCCAACTTGCAGTACAGCAGTAAAGAGTGATTGAAGTTCATCAGAGCACAAGTCACATGACTTGGGGCAGCTGGGAAATTTGTCAGATTTCAAAATGAAATATAAAAAAAATCTGTTTGCTCTTTTGAGAAATGGATTTCAATGCAGAATTCTTTTTTTTTTTTCCCCGTGACAGGATCCCTTTAAATATAGAGCAGTTGTGACATCCTCAATGTGAACGTTGGCTGCCAATTAAAAATTAACTACTGATGCAAAAATTTTAATAGATGGCTGTAAAGCAAGGAATGTACACAAAGTTAGCACAATCCAGAAAAATAAAAATTTTTGGCCTCCTCAAACTTTGATCATTTATGGTACATAGAATGTGTAAGAAAATGAAAATCTGTATTTCAGAGGCACAAAAATCATCTACCATAAAAGAAAATGGTTGTGCAGTTGACTTTATATTCATAAGCATCAATCATGTTCTCATCAGTCATTGTATATCTAGGTGCGTTTTCATATAGCTTTAAACAAGGGATGCACTGCATCCAGGATTTGGCCTATTTCAGCAGGATTCAGCCAAATCCTTGTTTCTGGCCGAACCCAATCCTAAATTGCATAAGTAAATTAGGGGTGGGAAATCATGTGACTTTTCATCACGCCCCTAATTTGCAAAAGCATGAATAATGGAGAGTATGGAGGAAATAAACCCAACTGCTTATGAGGGCCACATCATGTAACCTCATTGTCTTAATCACATGGAATACAAAATGTCAACACAGATCAAAAAGAAAGAGAAAATTACCGTGCACTTGATTTATTTCAGAGTTGGAGGATAAGATTTCATCTGCCAACTTTTGTGCCGTTGGAAGAACTTCTGTGTGATGGGCTGTGATGAGATACTGCACAAACTTTTGCAGTTGGTCACGGTTCATCTGGAAGAGGGTTTCTGAGATGGGAAGACGCAATTTGACCTGATCCGGTTTGCGTATGCGATAGAGAGAGAGAGCTACTACATGGGCGCAGTAGAAAATATCTCTGTTCCCACATCCACAAGTGACTGAGGTGATCTTACAGCGATCAAAACTAATGGCCACTTTGTAGATGGTTTCAGGATCAGACTGTGTCGCTGGCTCGGTCACTGTGCCACTTAAATGAAAGCCTGGACAGAGAGAAAACAAAAATGAAAAAAAAAAAAAAAGCAATACACTTAAATCAGTGTCCATAAAAAGCAAAACCATCAACTGTAGATTATTTATTTAAAGGGGTTGTACACCTTCCAAACAAATACTTTTTGGAGTTCAGTTGTTTTCAGATTGTTGAACAGAAATAAAAAGACTAAAATGCTTTCTTCCTTTATTTCAGTATGGCAGCTCAGTAGCCCAGGTGCAGATTTCGACTGAATTTGCTACACAAGTTGATACAATTCTCAGTAGCATCTGTGTATTATTAGCAACTATTGTATCAAATATCACTGCCAGGGGCAAAGATAAGAAATGTATCAACTAATGTACTATTTATAACAGTTTACAGAGTTGGTGACCCCCCCTCCCCCAAGAGCTGCTTCAGAAAGACACGAGACAGTGATTAACTTTAATATTAGAAAAACTGATAGAAATACAGAGTAACTGAAAATAAAAATTTCTGGTAAACTATCGGGGGGGAAAAACGGAATTTGAAAAAAGTAATAGGTATATGGGAAAGGAGGTAGATTTGTTGAAAGTTCAATCAACCATAATTGTTATTGTTGCAGAGAACTGACTTTCAGCATACAAACTACTCTGCAAGAAAGAATTGTAGGTCAAAAGCAAATTTAGAAACTTCAGGAAGCTAGCTGTGACACAGACTCAATTCTAAGGCATTTGTTGCTGCAACCTACATTTGCAAAAAGTTTAAATAGATGTCAAAGGCATAAATTCTAAGCTACTTAAATTTAAAAGGCAATGACACATGGGACATTTTGTTGCACGTGATTAATCTCGGATACAATCCTTTCTTCGGGCAATTTTGCACAGTGTATATTTCCCTGGCAGCAATTTGCATGGTAGCCAGTGGAGAGAGAACAAGGGACATTTTATGGCCTGGGTAGCGGATGCAACAAAATTTCCCATGTGCCATTGCCCTAAGGGTAGTTCACATTTAGGTAAACAAATATCCAATTATTAGCAACTATTCCATTGGTCTTAATTTTTTAAAATAGTTTTTGGATTATTTGCATTCTTTCCACTTTCATATCAGGTCAGTGACCCCAACAGTAAAAAAAAATAATAATAATAATAATATTGCTCATCTTTCTGTTCAGACCTTCTTTTATTCGACCCACTACCTGATTGCTAGGGTAACATTGGAATTTCACTAGTTTTATGGCTGCCAATGCCAAACCAGAGAGCTGCTGAACAAAAAGCTAAAAAAAAAATTAAGACCAGCTGCAAATTGTCTTGGAATATAAGCCAACATCATACTAAAACAAAATGTAAATGAAATGCCAATTTTCACCCCTGAAATTTACAATTAGCTATCCATAACATGCAGTACAGTGCACCAATGCTACTGATGCATATAAACAAAACCAATTTAAGGAACTGCACATTTAAAGGCTTTCTTTACTTGAAGCACTAATTATGTATGCAGACACAGTTCACACTGAGGTCACTGCTTAATTAACAGTGTTTAAACAAGCATTAACAAACATATTAGTTTCTTAACCTTTTTGCTGCCAGAAGCACACTTGTGAATGGCAGCCACTACATCTTGGTTGAATGGGGATGGTTTCCTTTATGCAGTTCTCTGGTTTTTTTTTCTGTTTGTTTAATCTCTTCAAGGGAGAATTAACCTTTTTATTCTTTAAAAAAAATAAAAAAAACCAGGACTGAAACTGAAATAAGCTGCTGTCCCTCTTTGACGCAGTGGAAATCCTCTGCACAGCCCTGTTGCTAAAAGAATAACAAAGGAGAGTGTGGGGGAAGAACATGGGGATTTGTCCCCCTAGCAGCTTTTGAGTTATAAGGAAACCTTCCCTGACATATGGGAAACAGCATGGCATGGTCAATAATTAGAGCAACACTATTTGGGAGTTAGAAATGTAATAATCAGAAAAATGCATTACTGTGAATTGTGTGCCTGGAAACAGCATGGCATGCAGCATTAAGTATGGCTCATACTGGTTAACTGCATCGCTGTATATAAAGGAAAGTGACTAACCATATAATAATGAGGAGTATGTTCTACTAAATCAAGTAGCTGCTATTGTGCTGTCATAAAACACTGCAGATGTATGTATTCATGTATATTTTTATTTGTATAGTGCTCCTTGAGGGCCAAGCACTGTACAGCAGTAGAACTCAGTAGAAGAAATGGGGTCATTACAATAGTAAGTACAAAATAAGTATAAAAATACAATACACAAATATAAAGTTTACTTCCAATACAGATTAAGTGCTTATTGTTAATGAGACAAAAGGATGGAGGTCATTGCTTCACAGGTCTTATTTAAATGGGAGGGTAACATACAGACACAAATCAGAGGGATATTATTAAGTGCAGATGACAGGATTTTGGTTGGTGGAAGTAATCTAAATATGTCAATGAACAATAGCTCTGGCAATGTAAATTTGTGTCTCTTTTGTAAATAAAAAGATTTAAATTTAGCATCTGTGCAGAAGCTTGCAGATCTACACTATTCAGTCCTATCCTGAAACTGTCTGGAGCGTCTGCTGAAGAGAAATCAATCAATCTACAGCTTGAGATAAAACAAATGCAACTCTATAGATCCCATTAGGGTTAGATTTCAGCCAGCATATCTAAAGGTGCTTTATTATGTGAGCAACTGTCAGCGAAGTGTCACAGGAAGCTGATGCAGAGGAAGCATTGCTTGTGAGGAACTGATGGAGCCGACTATTTGTCAAAGGGAAAGCTCTAACCTTCATGTCGCTGCAGGAAGGTCAATGATGGGTTTATGGAGAATTTTCTTTAAATTAAGCCATTTCCATGTGTAATTAGTGAAGTCAGGCAGCTCAGCATTAAACCCTGAAGATGCTTGGCGTTTGTTTGTGCCAGAGGTGGCCTCTAAGCTACCCTGAGCAGCTGAAAAAGCTAAAGGGACGCTTCTTCTAACCATCTGCTCCTCACACAGGACCCTGTCTGCAAAAAGAGCTTGTTTTCAATCCTGTTAACTAAAAATAAGATAATTCATAAGGGCCCCTGTCCAACCAATAATCACATGCAGTAAGGGCCCTTCACATCCCATCTGTTCTGTCATACAGTTTTAAGCAGTAACCTATCCAATGTTCATATATGCAGATGTCATTTAATTCCCAGCCCCCATTTCACATGGCCTTTAATGAAAAAATGCACTATTGTTTGTTTTAATCCTTTAGAATAGCAAAGGATGCAAAGCCCCAGTTTCAAAGCCATAACTTTAATCTTTAACTAAGCTCAAATGGCATAGCCACAAATGCAACATCTTAAGGTGGCCGTACATGGGCCAACCCCACACCCTATGATCGACCCAGCTTCTGCTTGTAAGACTTAATCAGAACAGTAGTGGAGAGAGGCAGTGACTCCTCTTCACTATCTCATCTGCCAATGCCTCATGCTCTGGTAGATATGGAGCTCATCAGAATAGAAATTCCATGGATATTGTTTGGGAGGGTCAGACCTCCATCAATGTAATGAAAACTATACAATGACTTCAGTATGTGTTTGGCTAGCTTTAGAGGTGGGTGTCACTAGAACTCACTTTACCAATCAACATTTATCTGTATGACAGCACCAATTAAACATACCAGCTACACAATACCAACATTTGAATTCATCAAAAAAAAAAAAAATACAGATACATGTATGGGACCAGTTATCAAAAATGCATGGGACATGGGGTTTTCTGGATAAGACATCTCTGTAATTTGGATCACCATACCTAAAATTTAAAAAATCATTTAAAGATTAAATAAACCCAATAGGATTATTTTGCCTTCAATAAGGTTTAATTATACTGTAGTTTACAGAAAATACAAGGTACTGTTTTAATAATACAGAGCCAAAGTATATTCTTTTTAAAAATCAGAATTAGTTGATTAAAATGGAATCTATGGGGGACTGCCTTCCCGAAATGCTGAGCCTTCTGGATAAAGGTTTTCCAGATAAAGGATCCCATACCTGTATTAGGCTTCATGTAAAAACCTACATTCCTGTGAATCATTATGAATTTTAAAGCATGAAGCAATTTCATGCTGAATGTTTTTCCGGCTTACTTCAGAGATAGAGGTTTGTCTGTTCCTTAGTGCCCAGAAACAGCTGTACAGCCAAAATTGCATTTTAGTTGTACTGTCAGTTTCCCCTGCATTTCGTAGGCTTCCCAATACGGCTACGTATTGATATCTATGTATCAGTTTCACAAACAGGCTGTAAGTACATCCCAAGTTATGTCTTTTAACGGCTTCAGTTATAAGCAAAAGGATTTTTTTTTTCGTATTGCATGGTTCAGGGTCATTAAACATTGAATATGAGGGAGCACTTAACAATAATCATAAAACTGAATATTGATAAGCAATAAAACTTTGGAATAATTCACATAAGAATGTCTTCACACTAGCAATTCAATAAGCAGCACTTAAGATGTGGCTTGGTAGAAAGTGAGCATCCTGGAAACTAGGGCTGCCAACTCCATCCAACAAGTCTAAGCTACTATGAAAAGGAAAAGGACAGCTCACTATCATCCATATGAAAATGCATCAATTCAAATAAGCGGTAGGGAGACGGCTATACACTAGGGTATTGGGTAAAGAGGGAGCAAAGTTTGCTATAGGTCTGAAGCTCATAGGCAGAAAGCATTTAGTGGTCAGCTTTTTAGCAGCAAGCATCTTACTGCAATGGGTTACTGCACCTGGGCAAAAATAGTGCTTCTTAGCACATATGGGGTAGAGATGCACCAAATACATTATTGTAGATTCAGCTGAACCCCCGACCCCCAGTGGCGGAACTACTGGGGGAGCAGGGGTGCAATTGGTCCAGGGCCCCCGGCAGCTCACGTGCCACTGATTCCCAGCAGGAAATCGCATATGGAGGGGGTCGGTCCCGGCTGTCCGTCCCGCACCAAGGCCCGCCCCCCTCTATTTAAGTTACTGCCGACCCCTTCGTGAAAGGTTCGGGCAAATACTTATACAAAATTTGAACCCAAATTTGCATATGCAAATCATTGAGGGGGAGGGGAAAAAAGAGAGAGTCCAACATTTGGCTAAAAAAACTTTCATAGTTTTAAGGATTTGGTTCAATCAGTCACAAGGATCTGGCCGAATCCAAATCCTGCTGAATCCTGATGAGATCAGAGCTGCCATAACGATAACAGATACAAGAAAACCAGAAACCCCCCCCAGGTACATTGGTGAAAGTATTTTTTTTTTTTTTTTGTGATGTGACTTTACTGACAGATCAGTGATAGGGACAGTGAATAAGTGAGAGGGGGAGGGGGATCTGCTGACATGCTTGCTCTGTTCCTCCAGGCCTCAGTGCACTGACCTGACAGTGCTGGCTAATTAACCCCCGAGTTGCTAGCCCAGCAGCAATCCACACATTGTAGCAAGGAGCTGGCAAAGAGAAAGAGGATTTAAAGCCGCTTTCTCAGAAAGCCTTGTTTTAAAAATGTAAGTACACTGCAAAGGTGCACAGGGGTAGGTGCCTATATGTTTTTTTAAATAAGCATATATCTCCCTTTAAACTATCTGCTTTGCCTTTATAATAAAGCTTCTTCTTCTGGATAATGGGTTTCTGGAGAAACCATGCTTGTATATGGACTTTAAATAAAAATGCCAGCCGTGTTATTTTGCAAACTGTGTCAGTTGATCAACATGCTGTCCTGCACATGGGAATGTTTCCCATTCTTAAAGGAACAGTTCAGGTTAAAAATAAAAACTGGGTAAATAGATAGGCTGTGCAAAATAAAAAATGTTTCTAATATAGTTAGTTAGCCAAAAATGTAATGTATAAAGGCTGGAGTGACTGGATGTCTAACATAACAGAATAAAACACAACATCCTACTTTTCAGCTCTCTAAATCTGAGTTAGTCAGCGACTTGAAGGGTGGCCACATGGGACATAACGGTTCAGTGAGTTTGCAATTGATCCTCAGCATTCAGCTCAGATTCAAAAGAAACAGTTATGACCCATGTGCCCCTCCCTCAATTCACTGATTGGTTACTGCTTGGTAACCAGGGTAAACCAGTCAGTGTAAACCAAGAGAGCTCAAAAGCAAGAAGTCATGCTCTGTTCTGTTAGGTTAGACTTAGTCACTCCAGCCTTTATACATTACATTTTTGCCTAACTAACTATATTGAAAACATTTTTTATTTTGCACAGCCTATCTATTTACCCGGTTTTTATTTTCATACTGAACAATTCCTTTAAATGCACACAATCCTGCAGTGATATAAACAATGGGTTTCTGACAGGATCTTGGACCACTCTGTTTTAAAAATAGAATCAAGCAGACTTAATTTGTATATATTACCAATTACAAGGCTATAACTACAACCGTTGTATGTAAATCATACTTGCATTATAACCATGCATTATGCACAAATACAAACTGAAACAAATCCCAGCAGGAAAGAAAAGCAAAATCTATCCAACTCATATCATCACCAACAATGCTGGAACATCATCCTCTTCGTACACAGGTTGTTTGGCGGCCATTTGTCAATTAGTTTACTGCTATTAAATATTTCCACTTCTTGCATCAGCCCAAACCAAAGCAATCACCACACACAGCTCAGAGCAATATGCACTGCTAGATCCATTGGGGCTAGAATTTTGAGTCCCAGGCTTATAGCTCAACAGTGTTAGTTAGGCAATTAGAATGGCCTCTTCTACCTCCACCGTCAAAAAGTGTTCATTAAACAGCAGAAACACAGTGCAGGATGTCAGTTTCAAAGTAATCCTTAGAGATCTTCAGTTTATTCATTAGAGAATGAAATTGCTTTCATTTAAGCAGTTCTAGTTGAATCTGTTGGATGCAGGTTTTTCTAACCATTCTATCCATGCGCCCAGAAAACCTGCCAGAACTGCTGAATGAAAGCCTCATCCACACAAACATTCAACTAAATCTGAAATAGGTTCAAAGTAAGTAAACAAATCATTATTAAACATATAAAATCTCACTCCAGGAAAGTAATTGGCTGTAAAGGCCTTTACACACACACACACACACACACACACACACACACACACAC
>CM044437.1:82633043-82680425 GCA_024363595.1 Xenopus borealis
GATTGGTCGGACTTCCCTAAAATCGGTCGTTCGGCAGGGAAATATCGTTGCGTCTATGGGAAGCTTTAGTGTATCAGTTTAGAACAGTTTACAGGTTGGCAGACTGTTACCAGATTGTTAATACAGCTATAGAAATTATACGTGAATGTGCAAAACGAGGTTGCAGACTTTCCAATAATAAATCCCCACTGGGTTATTTAGAGGCAAAAGCAAATATGCTTAATTAAATAATTAATATATATATTTTTTTTTTAAACATTTTAATGAGGTTTACACGAGTAAAAGTAAATGTGGTAAAGAATGGGGGTTACAACAAAAAACTGGATGTCGCAGTTTGAAAAGAAATAAGATATATAAATTTAAAGATTATTAGAAAACACAGAACAGGTAAGACTAAATTATGCCAAGGGTCCACAAGCATAATCTATCACAACATTTATTAAAACTGGGAATATAATAATAATTCTTCAAGTCACATGAGCCACCAGTATCTTCCAATTTATTTGATAAAAACTTGGTGCGAATGAGGACTAACATGTAAACAAATTATCAAAAGGGGTGCAAGAAGTACCCGTTTCTCTTCTGTTAAATAATCAGATACCCCTGGATCATTTAGCACAGTGCTTTCAGAGAATATGCCCTTATCTAGGACAGTGAAATCCACCCAGTGAATCGAGAGCAACATGTTGCTCGACAACCCACTGGATGTTGCTCCCAAATGCCTCAAAACAAGTGCTCAGTTTTCAATTCCTGGTTTGAAGGCAAGCTTTTGTTGCATTAAAACCATGTGTACTGCTAAACAGAGCCTCCTGTAGACTGTCAGTCTACATAGGGGCTACTAATAGCCAAACAAAAGACAGTTCCAGCTGTGGTGCACTGCAAATCAGCAGTTTTTAGTGCCTGGGTGCTGCCATGTAAGGTGTACTTAGTCGTTCTCCAAAGGATAACGCAGTCCAGGGCTTCATAGTAGTATCAAAAAAGTTTCTCTTTCAACATTTCAGTTCAATATGGACCTTTGTCAAGACATAAACAGAACAAACAACTGCCAAGTTTAAAGGAACAGTTCAGGGTAAAAATAAAAACTGGGTAAATAGATAGGCTGTGCAAAATAAAAAATGTTTCTAATATAGTTAGTTAGCCAAAAATGTAATATATAAAAGCTGGAATGAGTGGATGTCTCACATAACAGAATACAACACAACATCCTGCTTTTCAGCTCTCTAAATCTGAGTAAGTCAGCGACTTGAAGGGGGGCCACATGGGACATAACTGTTCAGTGAGTTTGCAATTGATCCTCAGCATTCAGCTCAGATTCAAAAGCAACAGTTATGACCCATGTGGCCCTCCCTCAAGTCATTGATTGGTTACTGCCTGGTAACCAGGGTAACCAGTCAGTGTAAACAAAAGAGAGCTGAAAGCAAGAAGTAGTGGTTCTGTTCTGTTAGGTTAGACTTACAGTCACTCCAGCCTTTATACATTACATTTTTGCCTAACTAACTATATTGAAAACATGTTTTATTTTGCACAGCCTATCTGTTTACCCAGTTTTTACTTTTATACTGAACAATTCCTTTAAAGGCAGGAATTGGCACCAAAAACCTCTGTGTGACATCATCAGTGATGTAAATAAGTGTACAGTACTACTAATAGCCAAACACAAGACATATGTGTCATCCCCCCTTCTGCATACTTATGCCGCATGGCATAAGGATGTGGACACAGCAAGTAAAGCCAGCACACAAGTCAGATGCAAACTGGGGTCAATCCCCTGACCCCGGTTTGCATCGGACTTGTGTGCTGGCTTTACTTGCTGTATTTACGGTTTCTGGGGAGGGCCGTCTCCCTAAAAGCATTTTTAGCACCAAGCGGTATTGGAACAGAAGGGCCTGAGTGTGCACGTGAGTTCTTTCTGAATAAGGATGTGGACCCCAGCTCTGGTTATCGTTCACCACTACCTTACCTTATACTCCACAATACTTTTTTGGCACTGGCCAAACTGAACACTATATAACAGTAAAAATGTGCTGTGCATGTGAATTGCTGGTGTCACCTGTGGTTCAGATTCTGTTTTTGCCGAAATCTGTTCACCTGATCCCAAGGATTCGGGGTTCGCCCAAACCCATGGTTTGGTGCATCCCTAGCTTAGCGAAAGCCAATCCTGAATGTTTCTGGCATAGCACTAGCAGAAACAGACATCTTTCTAAGGCTAGTTTGACATGAGACCATGACGCATCAGGAGCCGACTTGTAAGCCGATTACAATACAACTCCTAGAGAGTTATATAAGGTTTATGAAAGGTTGTGGTCAGGTAGAAAGACAATGGAGGCTTAGAAAAAGTTGAAAAGGGGTAGGAAATATAATGCAAATTATTATGTTGTCTCAAGACATAGGCATGGAGGGACAAATACAAAGGAGTCCTTCAAAAAATTTCTACTAACTCCAGCCTACTGGGAAAAATTCAGTTTAATAGTCACAAAAGGGTTACATACCAATATGTGCATTCATCAGTATTCACATAAAATAGGTTCCAATCTGTGCAATTGTACTCTAAGTGGTCTATGCAGACAGAAACAAGAGGAGAAATCAAAGACATAATGCAGAGAGGGACTGCATAAAAAACGCACAATAAATAAAGATTGTAACCTACATTTCAAAATCCATGAAGAAAGGGAGGGAAAAAACCACTTATGATCATAAAGCTTTCAGCTTTCCACACACACAATATGGCTGAAACATAAGAAAATAAAAATGTGAAAAAAATGTCCATAATTTAAGAATTTGAACAAAGTAAGACTAGATTCTTAATATACAAGTATGGCCAATTATGTACCACAACAACTATTTTATACAAGGTAAAATCTTTGCCCAAAACATTAGCTGACAAATGCAGAAAGCATTGAGCTTGAGCACTTACTGGACTCCTAAATGGAGAAAGATAAGCTGCTCCTGATTCATAATAAAAATGAAAAAAAAAAAAACAATTTCTGGTCAATAATAAATATTTATGGAAGACAGAGGTAAGGAAATAGAGAAAATTTAAATGGCAATTGACTAGAGGTCAGAACTGTACAAACCAAGATTATTACCGGTTATGGATCTCTCCATAGGTGACAAAGTGCCTGAAAATACTTTTTAGTCCTGAAGAATGGAAATCACTGCATGTTAAAGACTTGACATGTAGTGATCCCAGGTAATCACAGGGAAATACAGATTAAGCCACTGGATGTAAACTGCATTACAAGCAGCTATCCCCATTCTTCAGAATTAAAAGAAGGCATTTGCCGCATGTATACGACGTGATCTCTCACAGGTGACAAAGTGCTACTTATGGCAGCACTTCAAAGAGATATAGTCACAAATAGGATACCAAGAGCAATTTTCACTGATGATTATGAAAAAATTATTCTTTCAAAACCATGAGGGTACTGTCCAAAGCTCTAGTGCACTTGGGCAGGGGCTCATTATTTCCCAATGATATCAACAGATGCTTGTATTTTTATACTTTTATTTACATACACCCCAACAGTTTGGAAATGGAAAGAGAGACAAAAAGATTTGAAGCTTAGCGAAATTTTTTTTGACCACTGCCATTTTTTTGTGACCCTAATTACCACGCTCATTTAACAAAATCTGGCAGGTTATTAAAGTCTGAACACATTTCTGCGGTTTTTATGTGTCATTACAGGTTGGCTAATGAAGGTGAGTTGCCCTTTAAGCTGCAAGTCCCCAAGAGACCAGTTTATCTTAATTTGTTACAATTGTTTCTTTGCTTATCTCAAATTGTTACAAAAGCATCACCTGCCACTAGGGTTGCCACCTTTTTTTAAAAACAATACCGGCCTTCCTATATATTTAGGTTTTTTGCCTATTAATAACATTGGGATCAGCCATCAAAAACACCGGTCAGGCCGGTAAAAAACCGGCCAGGTGGCAACCCTACCTGCCACGTATTCTGGGCTATCTGCCAAAAGCCAATTAAGTTTTAGAAACTTTGTTTATTTTTCTGGCTGTTCAGTGCAATAGATCAAAGAGAAAGTCGGGACATTTAACAATCCAGGACTGTGGGTTGAGCTGTCAAAATTGGTACTGTCCCACAAAAAACAGTTCAGAGTTCAAACTAACACAAAACAGAAATAAAAAAACTGCGGTACAGTGCGGCAAAAGAGATTGTAATCAAACAGAGTTAATCTGGACCTCTTCAATCATTTTAAGGGTGAGCAGCCTGTCATTTCACACAAATTAGACCTAGAGTAATTTATGAATATTCACTTGAGCTGTAATTACATTAATTAGCAGGAGGGGGCTGAGGGAGGTTTTCAAAACAGAAGAAGCATTTGCAAGAGCCCTGCTGTGGTTCTTTGTTCCCAGGCTGAGATCATTATGCGAAGACAAAACTAAAATAAGAGATAGTAACAAAGGGTAGTGGTTACATATGCCCTGAAATGTAATGGTCAGTAATTTTAACACACAAGATTTTATAAAATAGCTTTCCTACAACCAAGTCAAAAAGAGAGTCTTAACCCAGTGCTCTCCCCTCCCCTCCCCCCCTACATGCACAAAAATGTTACCTTCAGGAGTAATGAAACAGTAGCCTTGGTTGGGGCAAACTAAAGACCACCATACACAAGCAGATAGAAGATGCCAACAAATTAAGTGGGCATCTTATTGGGCAGTGCATAGGGCTCTCAGATGGGCTTCCCCGATTGATATCAGGCTGCAACTCGGCCAGATGTCAATCAGGTGGGTTTAAAGAGCAAGGAAAGTGTAAAATAGAATAAGGGTAGAAATGCTGCATTTTGTATACTAAACATAAACATGAACTTACTGCACCACAAGCCTAATCAAACAAATGATTTATACTTTCAAAGTTGGCCACAGGGGGCTGTCATCTTGTAACTTTGTTATACATCTTTGCAAGACTAGACTACATACACATGCTCAGTGTGGTCTGGGCTTCTTAGGGATCATCGTAAATGATCAAAAAAACAAAGCGGCTTGAGTTCTGCATGGTTGGGAAGGCAGGGGCTCCCCCTGCTGTTCATAAGTATGAATGTTTCCCTGCCAGAAGTTAGGGACCATCTGACAATTCCTATCCACAGCAGTAGATGAAGGGAGAATTTCACTGCATACAGTCAGATTTCTTATAAAAAAAACGGTACAAATTTTTTAATTAAAATATATTGGACATAGGTTTCTTTTTCATTAAAGGTTTCTTTGCCTTTCCTTGCCCTTTAAAAATCATGTTGGATTGAGGACTGCATGAGTTCGTTGTGATCCGATATTTAGGCCCTAGGACAAATCAGGGAGAAAACTGCTCATTTGGTGACCTTTCCAAATGAGTAGATCTCCATATGTATGGCCAGCTTAACTGGTGCCTCAAAGCCCTACCACAACTTCTGGACCATAATAGAATGTGTTTAACAATAGCCAGTGAGCAGTCCTAGTGGCTTCTATAAAACATTTTGGGGCAGGCTTTGATGAGGGAGCATATCTAGATGGCTAACAATACATGCTGAGCGATAGGCTAGGCAAAGAGGCGCTGGGGAGAATGCTATACATGATCTTCTCTGATCTAATCTATAGATCTAAAAGCTGGCCAGCAAGGTCACAAAAAAAACAAACAAAAAAAAACCCAAACCAGCCCAGCTTCACATGAGGACACAAAGTGGAGGAGAGACATTTAGACCATGATTTTGTATGCGACAAGGTCATCTGTAAAGAGTTGTAGAATACATCTACTCATTGTTTTCAGTTAAGGGGTGGGTGATCAATATTAAACTGATTTGATGGGAAGGAGGCTTGGATCCAAAAATTCTGAAGCCCTCTGGCAAATGGTATAGTCATGGATTTCTTTACATGCAGCACAGTAAACTCTGTGCATCATTGTCAGCAACCACTCTCCACAGTAGAAATTAAACTTTGGCAAAGAAAAGAACTATTTCACTAGCAATCAAAAAAGAAAAATGGGGCTGACCACACAATTTAGGGTTAGCTAACCTAATGGTTATATATATTTGAACAATCTGGCACACACATTTGATCATACCCCAAAGGCTGATTACTTGCATCACTACAAAACCATTTGCCAGTTCCAGGTCAGTGGACATCATTATACATGGGTGTAGAGAGATGAATGGTTGACTAGGAACGCTATCAAATACTTATCTTTTCCTCTATGACCCTTGTACATGATCTGGGGCCCCATGCAAGGTACTGAACAATATTCAATAGGTATTATTAGGGACTTGCAATTGTGGGGCTTTCTACAGCTGTACTGTCTGTACCTCCCTTATGGTTCCCTGCTTTTAGCCATTCTACAAAGAGAATGTCACAAGTGCACCAACATTTAAGTAAAAAAATTTGCTAAAATCATAAATATATAACCTCCTAGCATTGACTGACCACTACAGAAAGAGTAAAAGCACTGAATTAGTGAACTAAACATATATACACTTATAAGCATAGGGGGAAAAAAACTAGGTATGTTACTTACATCCATTAATTAATTATCTCATAAAATAGCAAAGATACTATAGGCAACACAAAATGGGTTTTATTTGTCATGCCTGAGCCATGATTTCTGCCCCATGATTTCACAGGTAGAACTTCCCTTTTAAATCATTCCGCTTTCCGAATGGAACACTGGACAGATCTTTAATTAAGGTTACCCAAGCATAACAAAATGCAATTATTGCAGTGAATGCATCAGGATTAATTGAGAAGAATTCAATTAACTCCTACAACGGCCATGCAATCTAAAAAAAAAAAAAAAACCCACAGATTTTTACATTTTACAACTCTATTCTTCAAAAGAAGAAGAAAGAAAAAAAGGTTAGGTACATCTAGTTCTAAAGACAACAACAGATAGAGCACTAGGAAGGTATTTTTATGGCTTGGGAAGAAAATGCTGGCTGATAATTTTGTTTTAGTTGTTATTGCAACTGTATTTCATTAAGTCTGTTTTCTGCTGGTTGAAGGGTGTTTTTTTTCTAAAGTTATTATTGTTATATTCCCCCTCTCAACCTCAGCACCCCAAGTTCATGCTACAGAGCATAAAGCAGTACTATTTATCCTTTCTTCTCCACCTCTGATGGATTTTTAAAAGAAGCGCTATAAATGTAAAAGCTCAGGGTGCAAAAATCTCAAGCAAATTGGCAAGTACAGTACTGCATGCGTTGTCCATGTTCCTGCATAGGGCATGTTGCCATATTATTATCACATACTTAAAGTGGCAACACAAATTGAAGCTCTACATGAAATATTGTGTTTTCCAAGGACTTAACTTCATGCAATTCCAAACACACACTCAAACAAAGATAACAATACAAGGGTGGCTTTGCCACACGGTTTCCACCCAATCAGCTGGCAGACCAATCTGTCAGATATTATACAGGATTGGACAGTATATGGCTACCATAAATTGTATGTAATTCAAGCAGATTATTGGTTATCTGTGATGAATTATAAACAGGTTTCTACTTCTGGAGAAAGTAGGAATGCATCGAATATAGCATTTTGCCAAGGATTCAAGGTATATATGGGGCCATTTATTGAAATCACTGTATATATTACAGCAATTTATTTAACCAGACTGAGTTTTTTTGTCCTTAAATAATATATGAGGAATAATGTATCCTCAAAAATAAAAACATTTTAGAAGTCACTGCTGAATTCTATGACCATACAAATGCAACACTTCTGTTAACATCTTTTCTGCAACATCTCTGCAGAGCATGAAACTGCAAGTAGGAATTACAAAGAAAAAAAAAGTGGCTCTATCCAAAAAGTTCACGTTTCAGAATTTTTAGTGAAGACCAAACCCAGAAGAACTTGACCTGGGTGCGTGGCCACAGATCAGTCTTTTAAGGGTTCAGCATTCTCGACAAATTATTTCAAAGAAGCGTTATTTGCACTCACCGATGAGGATAGGAGGCCCGGGTGCAGAGCCCCAAACCTGTAGCTTAGGGTGAGTTGCAAGGAAATCATTGAATGAGCAAGCACTCCTGCGACACACCAAATTAAAAAGAGTAAAGACAGTTGTTTGACAATAAATGGCTTCAGCCAACCACTAACCATGAGTGAAAAAAGTTTTGTGTTATCATTCATATTCTCTGAAAAATGGTTAAAAAAAAAAACAAATTCTGCTACGGTATGTAAATTTATGAGCACAACTGTATATATGTATTTATGTACAAATTTAAATAAAAATTGTCTGTTGGTGCCAGGTGATATGTACAATACCAGCAAGTGCCAGGTAAAGGCTGGAGTGACTGGACGTCTAACATAACAGAATAGAGCCCAACTTCCTGCTTTTCAGCTCTCTAACTGTGAGTTAAAGGAACAGTTCAGTGTAAAAATAAAAACTGGATACATAGATAGTATGTGCAAAATAAAAAATGTTTTGAATATAGCAAGTCACCCAAAAATGTTATGTATAAAGGCTGGAGTGACTGGATGTCTAATATAATAGCCAGAATCCAACTTCCTGCTTTTCAGCTCTTTAACTTTGAGTTAGTCAGCGACTTGAAGGGGGGCCACATGGGACATAACTGTTCAGTGAGTTTGCAATTGATCCTTAGCATTCAGCTCAGATTCAAAAGCAACAGTTATGGCCTGTGTGCCCCCCTCAAGTCACTGATTGGTTACTGCTTGGTCACCAGGGTAACCAGTCAGTGGGAAACAAAAAGTTGAAAAGCAGGAAGTTGGATTCTGGCTATTCTGTTACTCATCCAGTCACTCCAGTGAATAAGCTGCCGACTCAGTCTATCAGCCCGTGTAGGGCCACCTTTAGTCAGCGACTTGAAACTCACCATTACGACTTGAAGGGGGGCCACCATTATGTCCCATGTGGCTCCCCCTTCAAGTCGTAATGGTGAGTTTGCAATTGACCCTCAGCATGCAGCTCAGATTCAAAAGCAACAGTTATGACCCATGTGGGCCCCCCTCAAGTCCCTGATTGGTTACTGCCTGGTAACCAAGAGAGCTGAAAAGCAGGAAGCAGTGTTCTGGCTATTGTGTTACTCCAGCTTTTATACATTACATTTTTGGTTAACTATATTAGAAACATGTTTTGTTTTGCATGGGCTATTTACCCAGTTTTTATTTTATACTGAACAATTCCTTTAAGTAAAACTGCATTCACAATCCCTATATTACTGCCTGGCAGCTAATCAGATCAACACTACAAATGCAAATGAGTGCTTTCCGGGGAAGCAATGCCACAGTCCTATGTGAAACGTTATACCCAATTCCAATATCTGAATCGGTCGTTCATCCTGATGATGGGTAAGCACAATGCATGTTAAAGTTCTCTGACAAGTTAGGTATGAGGTTTCCCATGTGATAATTGTCTTACCTCAGAATTCACTATACAGAATAAGCATTCCCACCATTGCCACCCACCTACCAAGCTATAAAATCACCCTGCATGCCAGTGCACCAACACAGAAGAAACGCACCCGTTAGAAATCAATTGTGATGCAGGCTGTTTCCAGGCAGTTTCCCAGCAGCATTTTGAATAAGAAATTGGAGGGGCAAAATCAAAGTCCTATCAAGTACTATTGTCAAATAGAAATGATGTAGCTAAGTTCAAGTAACTGGAATACATATATGTATAAGTTTCCCTTTGAATGTTCAGATAATGAGTTTGATGCATGCAATTGCATCTTTGCAACCTCAACTCTGCACTGACTCTGGGTAGCATCTGTTGAGTAATAAAAGTCCAAGATTTTAGAGTCGGCGCTAAGAAGCTCCAGAGGTTCAGTATGCAACGATTCGGGGATGGATCATATGAGAAAAGCACTGGAGAGCGAATGAAGGAAAAAAAAAAAGAGAAAAAAATATAGTGTCGTATTTTTCACAGCATTTTAGTTCCGCAGCCTCCTAGGAACCTTATTCCCTATCTTTGGTGCATAACTTGTAATTCTCTATTTACACTACGTGTCAGTGATTTACAGGCACTCACAAATGTGTAATTTACCAATTGCACGTATCATAATGAGTCAAGCTGTCTTGCCTTAATTTTCTTGCTGCTAAAAAGATATGGAGCACAGAAATAGTGTAGATCCCTTTATTCCGTAGAAATAATTTTTAAAAGTTACACTTGCGCTTTTGCAGAGTTAAAAGAGCGCATCTAGTAGAGATGGTCCAAAATTCACACAGTTTAGCTACAACCAACATTATTTTCCGAAGCTCATGTGTCCTGCTTGGCTCCTAGGGATGACGTCAGACGCTTCTGGCCTTATGTGTTTTGTCTGTTCCGACAAAGGCTTCAATGTAGCACTTTGCGTGCCACCAGTTCCTTAAAAAAGCTGGCTGCCTTTGTGACGCGCACGTCCTCTCTCTCTGCACTTCCTGGTTTCACGGAGGTGTGCGTCTCCATAGCAACCAAACTTTTTCATACACTTCTATGCTCCCAATTAATTTGATATGCACATATCTATTGTGGCAATAATAAATTGTATTGATAAGTGAATCTGTATATAATTCATAAATTATGTAATTAATTGGTGTAGAAAAAAATTGATTGATTAATTTAATACATGAATACATTTAATTTAGTAAAATGAATTACTTAGTTCATTAAGTTGCTAGATACATATCAACTGATGTATTTAAATATGAATTATAATTACTTAATTTGATGGAGTTGATTTTTTCCCCCCCCCAATATGAAATTTTTAGTGGTTATCCTATATACTTTAGGGGAATAATTCTTCCCAAACTCTTTTTTTCAAACTCAATACAATTTTCACCACTTACCAGCCCCTTCAAAACGGTTTATTCTGTAATATTCTATAACAATCTGTTATTCCTTAAAAATATTTAGTAAAAAGGACTTCATATCTTTACCTACAGTAAAATGGGGGAGGGGATAAAAGGATAGGAGAATAGGGCACAAGAACAATTAATAACTTAGGAGCCTAAAATACCTTATAAAAATGCCCTCAGATTAAATTCTACATTTAACCTATCTGCTTCTGCCGAGTGTACACCACAATTCTTGGTTGGCTATTAAGTGATCAGTGCTACAAAAGGATTTTGACTAAAGGTGGCCATAGACATAACTAATTACAATCTTTTCGTGTAAACACATGTGTAGAGCTGAACCGTTGGTATGAATTTAGGAACAATAGAATTCTATTTGTATCTGACAATTGTGCACTAACAATGGCCAATGTTCGGGTGCTTTCAAAGGCACCCCAATCAAAATTTTCCAGCTGGCCCAACAGACGAGCAGATTGATATCAAAGTCTTTATGCCGACATTGGTCAACTCATCTCTCACCATACACGCACAAAATATTGTAAGATAAATTTGTTTCATCCGATATCTGTGTGTCAATGGCCACCTTTATAAGGAACTAGGTTATTAAGGGGCTTATTTATCAAGCTGCATAAAACATTTGAGGAAAACTTCACCAGTGATGCAACCACATCACCTATAGCAACCAATCAGTAATTAGATTCCAACAGTCACCTACAAGTACAGGCCCCATACACAAGCAGATATAAGCCGCCAACAGCTTACTGAGCAGTGAATGGGGCCCTCAGACGGACTTCCCTGGCCAAAAGCCTGCCAGATGAAACTTTGGTAGTTGGAGTCAGAGTGAGGACTACATTGGTTTGTTGATGTGGTCCTTGATCTGGACCCCCATATTATACTTGTTGTGATCTGATTCTGATCATTGGGCCCTAGGGCCCACAATTGGATGAGCCCAATATCGCCCACCTCAAGGCGGACATATCAGGAGAAATCCAGTCTTATGGCGACCTCACCAAACGAGTGGATCTCCATATGTATGGCCAGCTTAAGAAAACAAAAAAAAAAAGATCTGATTGGTTGCTATAGGTAAGAACACCGGTGATGCATGATAAATAGGTTCCAAAGTATAATCCAAGCATTTCCTTGCTAGTTTCAGTAAGTAGGTGACTAAATTCTACAGTACAGCGCTACGAAATAAGTTGGCGCTATAGAAATACATGTTAATAATAATATCTGCTTTGATGTGGAGGGGGCCAGCAGTAGGGAAATGTATGAGCACAGTCAATGGTCATCTAAGGAATGTACAACACCAGGCATACGCCCTCATAGCACATTGGTTTGTAAAATTTACCAGTGCACATTGCAAGTTCAAGTAGGGCTAGCCCTTTGTAATTTTATCTGCAAATGTGAAATGTTTTGGGATGAAAACGCCTTTGTCGAGCAATTTTAGTAAGGCATACACTCTAATGATTGTGTTAAACAAGGATACTATAGACCTCCGTATGCTATGGCTAAACTGCCAGGGAAGAAAATGAAAAATCTTAAAAAGCATGCTATTAGAGGAAACCTGTTAGAAGACAGTAAAACAATGAAATACAGAATATTCTAAAAAAAAAAAATAAATAAAATAAACGAAACTGCTTTGGGGTTTGTACCTAAGGAGACTTGCTAGTGGCATATATTTTTATTATATATAATATGTGGGGAGATCCATTTAAAGAAACCTCTCTTTAGTGACAAATATTATTGCACCAAGACAAAACACAGCAAGACAAAAATGTAATTTAACAGAAACTGGCTCAGTGGCCCTTATCATTCCAATCAAGAATGGCAAAGATTGCAGTAATTTATAGAAGAACCTCAAGGTGAAGTGTTTGGGCTTATTGGAACACTACTGTGTATGTTCCTACTTCTGCAAAGTGGTGACAAATAAAATGAAAACGCATGTGATTGCATATCCTCAGCAGACATCAAACCCTGCATGCTACAAACGCTGATGGCCCCTTTGTGAGCAGCTTTGTTCATGATTTTTTTTCTAAATGCCTAATTAAATCCCTTTGAATTTTGCACCGAGAATTGAAAAAAAAAATCTTTTTTAGGGATGAAAGAAACTGCATTTAAAAGTTTTCAGCAGCTGGAGAAAGGCTTTGGAGTTTGTATCCCATGGTTCCTTGATCCCTCCCCATGGAAACACTGTATGCCAAATGCTGAAATTTATTTCTGGGAAGTTAGACAAATTCTATTAGCCTGCTGAAAAATATAATAAATATTACAAATGTCTGAGTGAATATTAATGGCACTGTCTTAAGCAACTGCTATAAAGGTATACAACAAACTGAAAGACAGGAACAAAACACAGAACAAACCCTAAAAGTATTTACAGATTATTAGTGTACTGAAAACTTGGCACAATTTTGAGGGAAAAAAATTACATTTTTAGTTGACAATATCTGCTGTTTTTGTGATAAGTGGGGCCGTTGATCAATATATATTATCTAAGGCTCCATTTAGCAATGTAGATCAAGTGGTACTTGTTTTAGACAACCGATAAAAGGTGGCTGATAGAAAACACACTGCAATAATAACAAAGGGCTTGCTTTTAGGGTAGGGACAGACAGGGAGATTCGGGGAGATTCTGTCGCCTGGCGTTTTTAGCAGGCGACAATCTCCCCGAATTTCCTTCTCCCTGTCTGCCGCTAGTATAAGTGATAAAGCGCCAGCGCCTGTGCACACGCTGCGCGGCGATTTCCGGAATCGCCCAAAGATACTTTGTGAGGAAACAACATTTTTCTGATGTATAAGGCACAAAGTAATAGAATGTCAAGTCAAATAATTTTTATCTGGTGTTGCTGGTTCTTTAATTGAAAATAGGTTAATAGTATACAATGGAATAATACAATATAATAAACTGTAACTTCCATTGACTGATGATTTTCACATGAAAATATGCAATGGCTCAAAAAAAAAAAATCTGAACAAAAGATACTATATAAATTATTAAATTATTGTTGATTGTTATATTGGGTTCTGAAAAACGTGCGTTCTTTTATAAGCTCATTACAAAAAATTGTGTTCAGTACAGAAAATGAATAATGATACTGAATACAGAAGTAATAGCGAATTTAAGATTTTGTGAATGGTCCCCAATTTGTTGTATGCGCTGGTAACTACTGAGCAAACAAGAGCACAGCTTAAGTTGGACATACATGCCTGATTTGATTGGGTAGTATGGCCAATGTCAACCATACTACCTATCCATATAGGCATGTATATCATTAGTAGGTTTTCTGTGCACTCACATAGCCATGAACAAATTTGACTGAATATAGGGTCACAATTAAAGCATTCTGTTTTTGCAACAAAAACTCCCACTCACAATTACAGCTTAACAGTGACTGATAAAACAGTTTAGTATAAGAACGGAGAGCAACAATGAAATACAGCAAGAATGAAATGTAGTCTGGTCAAAAAATAAAAATCAGTTTATCACAAGGATCAGATCCCTGTAAGACCACACACTGTGTCAGGGTCTGATTTTCAAATGTCTGCTCCATGGATTTTACTTAATTCACTGTGAAAGCATGGGGTTGCTAAATAATCATCTGAAACATATGCCCACACTTCAATTAAGGATTTTCAACTTATGCATAAGATTATATTATTTCCTTATAAAAGGACAAAGTAAAAAAACAGTGACTAAAATCACCTTTTACTCAGGACACCGTGCAAGGAATCAATGCTAGGTTCATGCACAGTATTGTACTTCTTGCCACCTTGTGCCCAGCTTAATTTGGAGCCCGGAAAACATGGCAGCAATCTGCAGGCAAGTAGCATGGGTCTTTTTTTTTTTTAAAGCAGAAAGCTTACCAGGGTCATTAGTTTTAGTCACTGGGGGATTCCCAACAAACTTGCACCCCCCACTGTATATTCTATGCATGGAAAATTAAAAGCAGCTCTGTAAAGCACAAGGGATGCCCTACAGCTAAACATAAATCTGTGAACCATAACAGTAACAGCCCTTTGCAGCTGCCAGGAATTACAGTATGTGCCAGGGGAAAGTGTTGATTCTTATGTATTTTATACAGACTTTTTCATGGTGACACCAACTACAACAAAATCATTCACAGAGAGGCAAAAACAGGAATTAGCTAGAACCCTTATTGTGGCTTTGATTAATCATAAGTAACTAAAGTTAAATCAATGTATACACCCTTCTACTGTACAGTGAATGAAATTTGATTGATTTTAGTGGCATAACTAAATGTTACTGGGCCCCACAGCGAATTTGTTTTTAGGGCCCCCAACATATCCAAATGGTGTCTTTTTTTTACCAATATATGTGGAAAGTGCTCATTAATTAGGGACTCATGGGGATCCCTATACCTCCTGGATCCCCCTGCAGCTGCAGGGTCTGCTTCCTTTTTAGTTATGACCCTGACTGATACTGTCCTTAAGAAATACTCAATAAACATGAATGACATCTGGGACACGTTATTTTGTTACATAGGTGGCAAAAAATACAGGAATTTAAAAAAAAGCATTTTATAAAAATTGTCAGTTATGCAAAGTTGGCCCAAAAGGGCCATGAACTGCAGCCCCCATTTATATAAATGGTCTTGGCCACAAAGACTATTAGGGCCAGCCCTGCTTCAAGGTTTTTCAATGTAAGCAAGCCTTCTGCAGCAAACTGGTTGTATATTACTGTGGTACTTTTTAACACATACTTGTTCAGTGTACAATTCTGGCCATAGGCAGTTACACTCACTTTCACAAGCGAGTGTCACTGGTGATACCTGCCCATTTGGCAGCAGCTGCTGGGGAATGCAGCATATTTAGAGACTTTCATGTTAGTGTTGTGTGAAAGTCTGTTGACCGAAACACACTCACACAGTTTTTACGTGCTATAGTTAACATGCTACTAAATGTTCAATTCAGCCCTCTTACTCATCGGCCATTAGCACCTTTTTATAAAATGATGTGATGGCAGATGAGGCTGAACCTCAATACAGTGAGGTTGTTACAACATTTAACTTCCACTAAACCAGTCAGACAATTTAATGCCTTATTTAAAGCAACATTTCAGATTGGACTGTCCCATTTAAAGACTCAAACTCAAGGCAGATTTACTGGAAAACAAAAGACAGCTGAATTTTGTCCTAATCAGATTATCTTCATGGCCATGCCCTGCACTTGTATTTTGTCTGTCAAATGAAACATCATTGCCTCATCTCTCTAATCTCTGTAGTAGGATGGAAAGCAATTCCCCTACAGAATAAAAGCTTAAGGGCAATCTCTATCCAAAAACGGTATTTTGCACAGTGAAAGACAATTTCATTCCAAGCAACTTTCCAATAAAGAACAATTCAAAAATGTTAACTGCTTTTAAAAAGCATTGTGCATTTTTCCCTTTTAGTTCTCTGGGTCGTACATTTAAAACAATGTTGCTGATTTCGGTTCTCTTTCTAGTCCTTTGATCAGATGGATTCCGCTACCCGGAGTCAGTGGCAGGAGTGCAGAGAATGTGAACAGAAAGCTACTGCTTTCAATGGAAATGCAATTACTTTGAGACTCACGGAGGACTTGTTTATTGAAAAGTTGCTTAGAAGTACACTTCTATTTTTATGCAAAATTAAGAGAAAAAAAAACAGTTTAGCTGGATGACCCCTTAAGACCGCAGTCCCTCAGTATCACCTTTTCTTCATGAGTAGTCAGTCTGTGAAAACATTTCTTATCTGCTCTGTCAACAGAAACCATCCTTCCCTTGTGGCCACCCAAACTCAAAGGGATGTAGGAGAGCAGCCAGCAAACCCCACACTGGCACCATTAGGATACTGACAGTCACACAGGGGTGCAACTGAGTGCGAGTGTCTCGGAGTTCCTGCTGGTCACCCCTGCACCCACGGAAGTGCCAGTCGCACATTCTCCCCCCCCCCCCCCAGTACTCACCAACTTGCAGCACATTCTCCACACAGCCGCTCTCCAGGAGTCGGATTCCGCGACGAAAGGGCAGAGTTTCTACTCCTCCTCCTCCCCCGGGAGCTGCAGTGGCACCGTTAACAAGTCCATTTATAGCGGAGCTTTGTCCGCTCACCCCCGAGCTCCCCAGCGTTCCTACAGAAGGGTTCCCCGAGCCGACAAGGCCCTGCTCTTCGGCTCTATACTGGAAGGACGAGTACATGCAGATTTCCCGTTCGTTTCTGGGGAATGACCAATAAACTATGCGGCGCTGCACCGGCTCTGGGATGCGCTCGAATCGCTCTTCCACCCGTTCGAAGGCCCATTTCTCCGCCACAGCCTTGGCTGCACAGTCCAGCAGAGACTCCGGCTGATACTGAGGGTACTGTTGGGGTCGACTGACTCCTGCCGTGCCTCGGTGCTGCTGAGCAGCATGGGAAGGCGGATTAGCCCGTGAACAGAAGCGTTTGGCCGGAGGTAGCGTTGGCGGAGCACCCTCACCCGCCGCCATGTCCGCTCAGCGTTCTCTCACTTACTAGCTGAGCAGCTCGGACGGACAAGCGCGCACACCGCGCACAGTAACATGGGTGTGTGGTGCAATCGCGGCGGCAGCGCGCACAGCCGCTCATTGGACAGCGGGCACAAGCTAACAGGAAGTCGTGGCAGCTGATTGGTCGCTTACCATAAAGCGAAATAAGGAATGTTAAGTGTGCGTTCCAGTCCGAGCTGTAAGTGCAGGAAATATAAACTGTCAAACTATTATGCTTGGTCACGGCTTGCAAAGGACGGGGTGTTCGTTTAAAAAGAAAGGAAAGTATTAACTAAATCATCAGTCTGTCACAAAAGTCCTTGACTGTAATCAAGCAGGATTGTAACTGCATAGGAAGTGGACCCTGCGACTGCTGAGGGAGCCCTGGGAGGCGCTGACGAATTAGCAGGTTCAACCTTACAACGTAGGTTTATTAACTATTTATTCGTAAGATTTAGGGTACGCTAAAGTTTTTTTGTTTTGCTGTGGGGCTCAGTAATTAATAATTATTTTATCATTCGTGCACGGCAGATTAAAGGACATTTAGGGGGGTAAGTACAGAACAAGCAGGCCCTGCGGCTGCAAGTGTAGAGGCCCCACGAGGTCCTAATTCATATATAGTTTCAATAAATATTGGTAGAACAGGTCAAACTCTAGACATTTTGGGGGCCTGAAAAATAATTAGCTGTGTGATCCAGTAACAGAAGAGCCAACAATTTCCTATTTTCCCCAGCCTCTGCAATCAATATAGCCTGGTGTTTGGAAAAGAGGTCGGCACCTCTCCCGTAACTGTGCCAGGCAAAAAATTAACAAACACTCGAGGCCAGTGAAGCGGGCAAACCCCTGCGTGTTTATTTCAGCGTTATTGATGTAACGTTTCGGGGGCGTACCCCTTCGTCAGACATGCAGATCCATTTACAAAACAGGTCTTTATAGCCAATAACATTAGTGATTAATTAAAACAACTTGTGTAAGAGAAATCACCCCGCATGCATGGTAATGTTTCACATTATCTACAACAAACAAGACCTGTTAATGTCCTTGTGTACAATTGAAGATTCCAGCGTATATAATCCAGATCCATAAATACCTAAAAACCGGTGGAAAAATTAATACATATAAACATTATAAAAATCTTATATATAAAATTTTCTCAAGATGTTTTTTTTTTTGCCTTCGATCCAGTAACAGAAGCAGGGCAGCTTGCCCCCCCCCCCCTCCTTCCTCTGTAGCTCGCTCACTCGAATGTGCGGTGACACTCACACATGAGCAGTGACGCAAAAGAGCTGGTAGGGGTGCACAGTCCAGTTTAGCGGTAGACAGAAGAAGTAGCTGCCCAGTGCCCCCAATCATTGTGCCCTAGGTAGCTGACTCTTCTGCCTACCCCTAGTTCCAGTCCTGCCCATTAATATCTAGTTATGTCACTTACTGGGGGGTGGCAATTCGTGAAGATCCCCCCCAAGGGACAACTTCACAAGAAATCAGAAAAGCAGCATTTCCCAATAGTTAATTTACATATACTGTGCAAAAGGGGTTTAACACAACTATTGCCACACACCAAGAAAAGACCGCCACAACACTGCATCAGTATTGATATTACATGCCAGAAAAAATGGCATAAAAACTCTAAAAGCAATCAAGACTATAGAACCTCTCTCCTCCCCTCCCCCTCCACAGTCAAACCATAATTCACAGTGGATTCGGTGCATCCCTACACCTGATAAATGTCACAATAATCGCAAGTAAGCATTGTGCAACATAAACACTTATATGCCCATGTGCCAACTTTGGGCAACTTTGAAAATTGAAGCGCCGCGAGTGCATTAGCCCAGCCGATTCCACATTCAAGCACACGGAAGGCAGAAGGAAGTTTTGGGAGATTGTCGCCCCGCAGAAGAAGCGATTAGTTGCCTGGCGACTAAATCTCCCCAAATCTGCTTATCTGCCACTAGCCTAAAGGTAAGCCTACATAAATTACATAATGATCACAATAATGTATAGCTCCTCTTCATTCTTCACTGCAACCAGCAGGACTGGGACAGGCCCGGACTGGCAATATGTGGGTTAGGGCAAATGCCAGATGGGCTGCTATAAGGTGCCATAGAAAGTCAGTATTTAGTGGGCTGGTGGGGACTGTTTGGGCCTCTATGTGTTCTGATTGGGCCTCTGTGTACCTGAAATGCCAGGGCCTATTTTGATTCTCAGTCCAGTCCTGGACTGGGATTCATAACAGGCTCTGGCATTTCAAGTGCACAGAGGCTCAAAATCTCCACATAGGCTCAATAAGTAGTGACTGTCTATGGCAAACTACAGCAGCCCCTCACTAATACACAGAGTACTTCCTCCAGTAATGGGTAAGGAACCATCAGGGGACAGAGTAAGATTTAAGCCAGCCAAACATGCCCTGATGGCAATAAGATAAGGGGAGTAGGGTAAAAAAAATTTGTTTGTGGAATCTAGCAATATAATTATTATTAAAATATTTTTATAAAATGCCAAAATATTCAGCAGCTTTGTACAATAAGTGGGTGTATACATCAAACATACAGCAAAAGATCACAAAACCACCAATAACTATTACAAGAGATAAATAGGGACCTGCGAAAAGAGCAAAGATTATATTTTTTTCTTATCAATATCATTGGGATCAATTATCCTTTTTAAATAGTCAGCCCTTTACAGCCAATTCTTTATAGCCAACCAGGAAAGACACTGCAAAGGAAGGATCCAAGATAGCAAATCCTGAAAAAAACATTTTTTATTTCACCAAGCTATTTCACCGTTGTGAAATGTTTCTATCATACACTATCATAATCAGCTCCTTTCCATCCTCTCTTGTTCTCCAAGGTGTTTTTTTGGATGCCATCAAGATTCCATAAATGTTATTCCAGGATATTGTATTCTTTTCCTGTTCCAACCATGTATTTTTTCTGCTTATTTGCTTAACAACAAAGGGGTCAAAAAGACTTCCTTAGCCAGGGTAGCACACAAGAGACAACTGCATTCCTTAGCCTTGCTTACGCCTAATAATAATTCTGTATGATTTGCCATTCTTTCCTGTTCACAAAGAACCGTGCAGGAATTTATTACATATAATACATTTTGGACAAAATCACATGTCTGACCATACACTATGTGTATTTCCCGTGGTACATTTCAAGGATATTGTATGCATTACCTAAGTGTTCCTGGCTTTTTCTGTTATTGAATACCAAATAAAAGGCAGTATTAGGAAGACCTTATAGAATTTTGCAGGAGATCTTATTTTTTTTGTTGCATTTTTAGTTAATCTTGGATTCTTTATTCAAATAGGACATACTACTTAATCCATGCCTTATTATTAAGGTACACTTCCCATGGCTTCCTTTCTTGACAGCCTTTCCAGAGAAAACACAATTTAATTGGACAGTACTTCATAAATACTAAAATGTTTTTAATTTTTGTGAGTAAGTCTATAGTCTTATATTAAACCTGTATAATTTTTCTGTTCACATTAAAAAGGTCAGTAATACCAGCAAATGAAAATAACCTAAATGCATAGGTATTTATGCTCACTGCATCATTTCTATAAGCAAGACCATATCTGAGAAGACAGGGCCCCTGGACACAGAGCAATGATGATTATGTACAGCAATGACTAGTCCGTATCCCCTACAACTATCATTGATCTAAAACTTCCAGCATCTTCTGGCAATCTTTGGTTGCAAATTGAACACTGTGAGTATAAATTAAGCAACAGCTTAGTAGGTTGTTAGTAGTACATCCTTACAGTATATGCTGAAAAAAAAAATATATATATATAATATACAAGAACCATGAATATCCTGTATATTATATCCTAATAAATGGCGCTTAAAGGGCACCTATTGGGGCAAAATTATACCCCCAACCAAAAGTGCCGTCTCCCCACAGGCGCGCGTCTTAATGACGTCACGCGCATGCGCTGAATGAAAAGCAGCCAGAATTGTGACCGCTTTTTCATTCTGCGCATGCGCGCCTATGGGGAGACGGCTGCTCGCTCCGATAGCTCCCTCCCGGAGCGAGGCCGCTAGCGCTTGCGAGGGGCATATTTTTTTTTTTAAATAGTGAAACCCCCAACCGGAATGCGGGCTCTATGAGCCCACACTTTTGGTTGGGGGTATAATTTTGCCCCAATAGGTGCCCTTTAACAATGTTATTGGTTAGAGAAGTCAGAGTTAGTGATGTCATTTCTGTCACTGAAACTTTTTTAATAATAATATTAAATAAAGCACCCATGTTGCAAAATATGATGATATTAGAATTAATTTCTGAGTTCCATGACCTGTATGAAAAACACAAGGGTGAATATGGTCATGGAACGCCCCGAAAACTTACAATATCCTTATATTTTACAAGAGGGTGGTACTTTATTCACTATATAGGGTTCAATGAACCCAAGAGACTGCATTAAAGGGGTGGTTCACCTTCAAGTTAACCTTTAGTATATTGTAGAAGGGACAATTCTAAGAAACTTTTCAATTGGTCTTCATTATTTATTTTTCATAGTTTTTTAATCATTTGCAATGTTCTTCTGTTTCTTTGCAGCTTTCAAATGGGGGTTACTGACACCATCTAAAAACAAATGCTCTGTAAGGCTACAAATGTATTGTTATTGCCACTTTTTATTACTTATCATTCTATTCAGTCCATCTCCTATTCATATTACAGTCTCTTATTCAAATCAATGCAGGGTTGCTAGGGTAATTTGTACCCTAGAAAGCTGCTGTATAAAAAGCTAAATAACTATAAAACCACAAACAATAAAAAATGAAAACCAATTGCAAATTGTCTCAGAATATCACTCTCTACATTATACTAAAAGTTAACTCAAAGGTGAACAACCCCTTTAAGCTTTTTTGAAAACAGATAAAAGATTATTGAACAAAAAGAGCTGATAGCAAACTCACTGAAGTACAAGGCTCCTTCTGCAAATAAATAGTTTTTTTTTGTATAAATACATATAAATGTGTATGTTTTGATTTTGTGATGCTTTAATATTATTTGTATTTTAATGCAACTTTTGCAGAGTATCAATTTCTACATTCTTAAACAAAAGCCTAGGATGTTTTACTGGAAGTTGCAGCTGGAAAAATAAAGACCTGAGCATTAGTATTTTCTTTTGCCTCTGCCCCCTCAGCAAGCCAAGACATCAGCTGTCACCTTCATTGTGGGGGAGAGGCCATCAGTTCCTGCTGAGTACACAAGGGGCACATTTCTAATGATATGCATCAAGAGAGACCTTGTGTGACCCTGCTGTTATCATATTATCGTTGGCTACTCCTACTCTCTAGAGTCAAGCTCATAACAACTCTTTTTTTCAAGCAAGGGTTTAAAGGAAAAACAGAGCTAGATTAAGGTTTCCCTTTCTCATTCAGGCATCGTGTAATAGTCAGACTTACCTTTAAAAATTAATGTATATTTTTGAACTCGTTTACTACTACTTTAAATACCCAAAGCAAATTTTCACTTTTCTTTAAGCCAGTGTTCTTGTGTACAAAGAAGCACCAATTATTGTAATCAGTACCGCCATTAGAAATCACAGGGCCCCGTACTACAAAATTTTCTGGGCCCAGCCCACCCCTACCCTAACCCAGATCCTGCCCACTCCACACCCACACCACAGTTAAAACACCACACCGTCATCAGCACTAAAAATAGGTAACACACCCCCCCCAAGATATAAAAAGCCAATAAAAAACCCAGTGGGCCACCGCTGGCACAGACCACCTGTCGCAATCTCCTGGGCCCCCCCCAAAAAAACCTAACAGTGGCGGTGAGCACCAGACCTTGCACATGCGTGCCGGCACGCTGGGCTGGCTTTTGCGCACGCACGCCACTTCGCTTTTCTTCAGGTCTTTTCACTGCTTCAGGACTTCAATCTCGGCTGTTTTCGTGACTGTGGGTCTTTTCACCACTTCAGGACTTCAATTTCAGCTGTTTTCGTGACTTCAGGTCTTTTCGCCGCTTTGGGACTTCAGGGCTTTTCTCTGATTTGGGACTTCAGGAGAGGTGGCATCACAGCTGGCCCCAATCCAGGCCCGGTACAGGAGTAACCCCTGTGCCCAGGGCTGGCACCCGCCGCAGGAATTTGGCCCTGCCTGTGCCCCCCTGATGGCGGCCCTGCTTGTAATCACTAAATAGTACTGGTGTTTTTTTAACAAGGCTTTTTACGCATGTTTTTCCATAAGCCTTTGCCTGTAGCCAAAATCAGCCTCCTGCTTCATGCATTACTCCAAACACTATTACAAATGGAGTCTCCACTGTGGCCTTCTAGTTATGTCAGAAACAACTGGATGAGAGACATATTTTTTGTCTCAGCCTGGACCTGTTTGTAATGGCTGCAGAACATGCTGGCACCACAAACACATACAGTCAAAGACTGTGGTTGCTTGCACTCCAAGCACATTACACAATAAACAGTAGGTAACCCAAGTATGTTATATACAGTGAGGGGCAGAGGGTATTGGCACTCCTAGCACATTATATTCAGTACCAACCAATAGGCACTGGCATCAAAAGTACATTATATTCATCAAGAGAAAGTAGGTACTAGCACCACATGCATTGTGTGTCTTCCTACCCCTACAAAGAATCAAGGTATCTGGAACTGGGTTTCAGAGGAGAAGCCATGTCATGACTACATGAATATATAAGGAAATGTAAATAGCTATCAGCTATCTCCTGCCAGTTAGGCAGTTGTCCACCAGCACCTTACTGCTGCACCCAGGTCCTAAATGAGAATTAAAATAAGTCCTGGCATTTCAATAAACAGTTTTTATGGCGTTTTACTTTTTCCACAGCCCGGCTGCACCACTTATCTTTGAAAATCCAACTGAACAAGCAATTGGGGCATTGGCAAATATTGAAGTATTTGCATTTTTTTTATTCAGGTCCCAATCTACTCTTTTGTTCTACCCTTCTCCTTCATTGCTTCTTTTTGGAATCTTACAATTTTTTTTTACTCAAAGCCCTTTTTCTCTTCCTTCTTGGCTTTTACCTCACCCCGCCCTTTGTTTCTTCTCCTCGACTTTTATTACACAGGGAGAAATTTGCCTGATCAATTTGACTACAGTTTCTTATTATGTTTCTTCATCTTTAAGCCACTGCTCCTTACATTTTAATTTGATTCATTAGCTCTCACCTACTTCCTGGTACTCCACTGAATTCCATCTCTTAGGGGTCGAATTAAAATTCGAATAATATTCGAATTTCAAACATTCAATTTTCGAATAAATTTTGGGCTATTTCGACTATAGAATAGCCCCAAATTTTCTTTGAATTGAATACATTTCAATTCAAAGAAAATTTCACCAAGTTCTGAGAATTCGAAGGATACGGCCATATTCGATCGAAAATGACCCCCCCCAAAACAATTTGAGGGTCGAATTTCGAAGTATTTTTCACTTCTAAATTCGACCCTTAGTAAATCAGCCCCTTACTGCCATATTATATTCTGTCACTACTTTAAGCTTTACTGTTCCTCCCACACACCCCTGCTCTGTTCCTTTCTTTATTCCCATCTGCCCCAACTACTCTTATCTCTGCTTTTCCATCCCATCCACTCATTCATCCATTCTTTTCCTTTTATATTTTATTTTCCCTACTGGTCTTTTTCACTGTCAATACCACAAAGCAGGAAGACGCTTAATTGGAGAAGGGGAACAGCGCAGTATTTTAGTGATCTACTTCAGTGCTACCAGGCCTAGCACCAAATATATATGTATACCTTGTGGCTACCAATGCTGTGAAACTGAGTGACTGCATATTGGAAAATGGTCCAGTTTAAAGTTTGTACTTTTGTACTCTGCCTCTACACCAATACCCATGAGTCTCACTACATGGTGGTAATTGAGCATTTTAATACCAGTCCAATATATGGATAGAGATATTATTATGAGGAATGGGAGAATATGTCACTTACCAATTCATTTCAATAATGCTAAATAAAGTAGAAAATTTGAAGCACTCTTCATGAATTATGATGTCACATCACCCCCGCCCATGTTATGTAAAAGAAAAAAATTAGGCCAAGAGTATCGGTACTCTTTGGACACAGATAGTACAATATGGGTCTTTGGACTTTTGGCAGTGTTTGATACAGAAACAATAGAGTAATGATCCAGTGCTTTCTAGCTGCCCCTACTACAGTAATTTTAGCAAACTTTGGAATTCAAGACCATAACACTATGGGGCAGATTTACTAATGGTCGAATTTCAAAGTAAAAAAACTTTGACATTTGACCATCCAATTTTTTTTAAAGTGTTTTTTTCAATTGAAAATTTACCTTTTTTCGATCGAATAGGTCCATTTTTTGATCGAATAAAAATTGTTCGAATGCATCATTCGATTTGAACGATTATGGCCCAAAAAATTTCAATTGTCCATGATTTCCAAAAAGACTCCTTAAAGGTTCCAAGAGGTCCCCCATAGGCTAAAATAGCAATTCAGCAGGTTTAATGTGTCATAGGGTCGAATTTGAATCTTTTAAAGACACAGTACTTTGATTTTCGAATGGTCAAATTTTAAAATCGATTCAAATTTTGTACTATTCGAATCAAATTTTGGCCTGTTCAATAGTCAAAGTACCCAAAAATAAAAAATAAAATTTATTCTAATTTTCACTTCGACTGTTAGTATATATGCCCCTATATGTTCAATATTCACTGAATACACAACTCTAGGTCCACCCCTTGCCCCACATGGGCATGTGTGTGAGCAAAACAAAGTAATCCTAACAATGCATATCAACAGTAAAGGGGCAAATAATAGATGGCTGATAGTGGTGCCCATTCCCCAAACAATGAAAGATGGCTCTTGTCCAGCTAGCTGCTATCCTTCCATACAACTGATAATCCCCCTACCCAGGGGACAGCCTCAGGGATTCCCACTGACCTGTAACCTTTGGTGAACTCTGCCATATCTAGATGAACCTTAGGCTTGATCCTAATTACATGTGACAGAATGGTGTCCCCTCCAAGGGACAGGAAAATGCATTTAGTGTCAACGTCGTTATCTCTTCTCTCACAACCACCTTGAACTTTCATTGTGTCAATGTACATATCTGTGCAATGATAGCATCATCCTGTGTATGAAATTATTTCATAATAAATAGAATTATTTTGTGGAATACAAATGCTTTAAGTGTAATGGCTTGCATTGTAGCAAGCTTACGGCTAATGTCACACCAACGTGATTCCCTGCCTGAGGATAATGACAGGACCCAGAGCCTCTGTGTCAGCCAGGGTGCAGGCACATAGAGTGGATTCTAGAGTTTAAATGTGAGTCTACTCCATGTGCCTGCACCCAGGTCGCAGTAGAAGCTCAGGAAGTTTGCACAACTTGTGTGATCTGTGATTATCATTATGGTTGTATTCTAGTCGTAGAGCTGGCCTGTAACCATCATCAGAGGGTCTGAATGGTATGCCTCTAACCTGCTATCATCACATCTCCAATACAAAGGCTTTGTATCATGTTACAAATCAATGACAATTATTTCCTTCATACAAAGTTTACATACCCCTGAAATGACCTAAAGTGATTGTCTTTTTCTTTGGACTTGTGTGGTCACAACTTAAAAGTGTTGGCAAAATAATTGTAGCATGCTGAATGGCACATAATATTTTGGCTGCTTTAAGAGCCATGTTTTTTAGTAGGTTGAAAACTGCAGTGCTTTTTAGGTGATAGCCTCGAAAAGCCTAGTGATGCTTATCTAGGCCATCGCCTGACAAAGAAACAAATAAAAAAAAGTCGCTAGCACCTCTGAAATGTATTGGCTTAAAATACAGCTTTAATTGCAGAATAATTATAAGCCTGAAAATCACAGGTATTTTGTCTCTAAATGCTTCTTTCAGCCCACTGGGTTTTTAATCATAGGCATATGAAATTATCCACAAAAGTAGAATATATTAAGAGAAAAAGGCAATTGTGTTTAGAAATGACCAATGTTTAGCTAATACACTTTATCCAATAAAAAGGAAATGATGGATGTCAATCCACTTATATCATATGTCTCCAACTCTGTCCTATCCTAAAGTGCAAAATATGGCTTTCAATAAAAGCACTTACAGTCCCAAATTTTATTTTGAAGAGTAGAAATCTAGAAGACTTTGCAGCACTCTAAAATTGCTACAAATTCACCACGTCTGACCGGCTGGGAAACATTCTAGATTATTTTAACCCTAAACTGAGATGTATCAACTCCAACACATTTAGAGGAGTGTCTACCCCCTGGGGTTTTAAAAAAAGATATTTCAACCTCTGTGTTGTACTCCATATGTATTGTACTCTACAAAAGTTGTGCTGCAGGTAAAGTGGCCCCTAATATTGAAATCACTTAACTAACATGTTGGTGGAAAATAAAACCTGGCAGCATTTACCTGCTAAACATTTTACATGCAGTAACCACAATTAATCACAGGACAATTAATGAAAATGCCACATATATGCCAACCAAGTATTACATGTGTCAATCTAAATGCAGTAGATGGAAATGTATTTTCTGGTGCTTTGTCCTTCATGGCAAAGGCAACTTCCTTTGGGAGTTTGGTATCATGCTTTCAAACTACTAAAAAAAGCTGTTTGTGGCATTTATACAAATGGCATGTAGATGTCACTGTGCATAGGACTTATACTGTGCATACACAGTACTGTCTATACTGCTTAAGGTGCTAGATTTTATGTTACTGTTGTGTAATGGCTGCAAGAGCCTGCTCATAAAACACTGTTAAACTCTACTCATCCTCGGCTATCAAAACATAACAAATTGGCGATGAGATGTCTCTTCTAACTCTGCAGCAGCCTGCAGCTTTTCTTCCAAACCCTGGTGAGTTTAACATATCTTTTACTGTTTGGATCCATATGTTTGGCAACTAAATTATTGCTGCTGACCAAGGGGAGATTTCTGCTGCTAGAAAGCGCGCTTTACTTATTCACTGCCTGGGAGCAGAGGGACAGCGTATATTGTATACATTATACAAACGGACAAGCCAACACACAATGCGATTCAAACCCGGGGTCATACCCCTGGTATGTTTATTGCGTCAGAATGTTTCGGGGGCGTTACCCCTTTGTCAGGTGACAGCGGACCCTGGACTTTCATATATAGGGTGTTTTTTCTTGATATATAATGATATGTGGGAGATACAATGCTTCAGATTTGCAATATTGAGGTGATTTTTGGAAATGTCATAAAGATTGTCAAATGTAGGAAAGCTTTGCGGCTTTGTACTTTGGAGTAGAAAGACTTGCATACCCGTTTTAGATTAGTCAGATTTTGTACTTTCGAAAAATATATGGTTTTCTGGGGTAAACAAACATTTTTGCCCCTTGAAAAATGCTGTAAATGTGCTGATTTTGCAGTGTCTGGAATTACAAAACTCGTATTGAGTGTCTTCTTTCTGGGGCCCCTATATGCCACATACTTGGGTATCTATGCATATTGGGCATCAAACAGTTCATCAATTTCATATTTAGGGTGTTTCATCTTGCTATATAATGATATGTGGGAGATATGATGATTCAGAGTTGGAGTATTGAGGTGATTTTGAGATATGTCATAAAAGTTGCCAAATGTAGGAAAGCTTTGTGGCTTGGTACTTTGGAATAGAAAAACATGCATACCCATTTTAGATTCATCAGAATCTGTACTTTTCCAAAAATATATGGTTTTCTGAGGCGAACATTTTTGTACTTTTGCCCCTTGAAAAATGCTGTAAATGTGTTGATTGTGCAGTATTTGGAACTTCAGAATTAATAACTCGTATGGGATGTCTTCGTTCTGGGGCCCCTATACGCCACATACTTAGGTATACCTATGCATATTGGGCATCAAATTGTTCAGTGGACCCCGGGCCTTTATATTTAAGGTGTTTTGTCTTGGTATATAATGATATGTGGGAAATATTATGCTGTAGACTGGATACTTTGAGGTTATTTTTCAAAAAGTAACACCTTTTTATAAAAACTGCTAACTTTAGGAAAGAATTGCAACTTGGTAGTTTGGCATACAAATATATATTTACCCATTTTGAATCTGTTCTTTCCAATAAGGTGTCGTTTTTTAGGGTAAACCTACTGCAGGGGCGCTCCTCCAATGAGGCGAGTTGGTTACCAGGGGTGGAAAAAATGCCGCTCCTGGTAACTTAGAGCCAAATTTCCGGTTTTCAGAATTTGGCTCTTCTAGTGCAGAGCACACAGTCGAAGGCCACCTCAGGCGACGAGATGGTCTGGATTGCCCCTGACCTACTGTTGGAATGTTTGTCCTTGAAATCAGATGTATGCAGTTTTGTGTAGTTTACAGCTACAATGTTTTTGATCTATAGGAGTGAGAAATCTCCATAAAACTATATATATTTGGTATTGGCGCGTTCAGGAGACAGAGCTTTCCAAATGCTTCTGATGTGTGTTTGTATCATGTATCATTTTATACACTTAGAAGCCAATATTTTTTTACAGGTGTAAAAGGTGTTTTACAGAATTCTAGCATATTTTGAAATGAAAAAATGGGTGACAAAATGACCCATATGCCATTGCCCTTAAAGAGCCTGAAGTAGCCCTATGTGTTATTAATTCTAAAGTGGAGAAATTAATTATAAATTCATTATAAGGCACTGCACCGCTATTTTAAAGGTAAAGGACGGGTCTGGGAGGGGGACTGTGATGCAGCAGATCCTGGCCCCCCTTCAGGAATTCCCCTTGAGAAAGGCTTTTCAGCCGAAACATCTGGGTGATTCTCACTTTGAGGCAGGAATATCTGCTTTCCATTTTTCTTAGCATCTATTTATTGACTGAAGGGTAGTGGTATGTATATATGCATTGTAAATTTATGTGACCGAATTTGCTGTGTTAAAATAATGTGATGACATAATTGTATTCTTTAAACTATGTAAATACAACTTTTTTGAATAATACCACCTTGTCAAGTCTTATTCAGTGTGCAAACCCCTTTGTTGTATATACTAAGCTACCTGTGATATAAAGAAGAGTGACCCACTAGCAATCTGAAAAACAGGAATTTGCACTCTACAGGGGAAAAATAGCTTCAATCAACTCAAAGCAAAAAGCAAGTATTTCTGCTCTAGTTTATCAAATGTAAAATCTAGCAATCAGCTAACACAAATAGCATTTCTGAAAGCCAACTGAACAAAAGGAAGAAAACAAATCCACTGATAAGGCAGGGAATGGGGAACATTTCTCCATTTAACATGGCAGAGGTACAGGGAAATACTATATTTATTTGAGTAGTATTTCAATCCTATTTTGTCATATGTGAAACTTGCTTTTATTTATCAGTTTTCTTTTGGGGTCATATTGGTTGCTCCTAGGAATTCCATTATTCAGGTGTGCCTGGGTATATTGCTTGTATGCCAAAGCCAACCAAGAACTACTGACTGACTACCATATGGATAGCATGAAATGAAAATATTTGAGGGTAGATTTAATCATTGATTTCAGAAAACTGATTCCTTTGTGCATAGCACTGATCTGATGTGCAAAATAAAGTCAACGCAAAGGGATTTTACCTCCTTGAATTTCTCTTGCTCTGCTTATTTAATAAGTAGGCCACATGATACAGGGACCTGACACTATGCCATACATTACCATTCATATTTTATATACTTCATTTTTATAGAGTGAAGTGTTTGCAGTACTAGGGAGAGACTATCATATTGCTATGAGTTATGCTAGTCTTGCACACTTAATCTGTGTATACAAGCTTTATGTTTCTAATGCAGTAAGAAAAGGAACAAAACTTCTGTACTTAGCAAAATTCCTGCCTCTATATTATCTCACCTTTATGCCCACTCCCACCGAAAAGTTAACACGATTTAGTATTTGTCCTTTAAAAGGACATTATTTCTTGAATAAAACATTTCTTTGAATTAAATGCAGTTATTACAGGATACTATTACTTTACTTTATACTTTATCGTGCATTTGCTTTACTCAAATACCAAGTAAAGCATTGCATAATGACATATTTTACATAGCCTATAACAATAGCACACCTAGTGGTCAAACTAGGGCAACACATCTTTATACTGCTGGAGCATAAATACTAGGGTAAACACTAAAAATGTATGATGTGTAAGGCAGGGTGCATTCCACCATGATAAATTGCCATCTGCCTATTGGCTCCAAACGGGGTTGGCAGAGTAGGCACATGCCTAGGGCACAAAGCTGTGGGTGCACCAGGCACTATCTTCTCTGCCGCCTACCCCATGTCTGATCCCCTCTCTCCCAACGGCTTTTCATCAAGTGGCAACTCTACGCATACGTGCGTCATCTCGCGCCGGGACTGGACAGGTTCAGGCCCGAATTGCTCATCAGGAGTGGGGGTATAACTGCAACACCAACACTCTGATCACCAATACTTTTTAAAACATTTATGGGGGGCCCTGGTCACCACAGTGTTTTTTTAATGTGCGTAGAGGGCCATTGCCTGCAAAGTTTTTTTTTTAACTTGTGTATGGGACACTGAAAACTAAATACTTATTTTTAACTTGTGTATGGGGCACTGGTCACTTTTTTACTAAGGCATTAAACCATGTGGCTCATATATGTAAATGTAAATGCAGACAAATTCTAAAATTAAGGGCAATTAAGGTTAGAGTTGTTGGCTCAAAATTTCTGGTTTATTAATTCTTTGGCCAAAAGTGTTTTAAAGAGGACCTGTCACCTTGAGGCATGAGTAAAATATTTCTTTTCCATCCTTAGTTAAACCCTTTAGTCAGCTGTTTTTGTCTATATCTGAAACGGATTAGAAAATACCCTTCATGTAAAAAGGGCTTCATAGGCGCTGCCATGTTTAAACACCCCTTTGTTTTCCGTGTGTGGGCTGTGCCAAACTGCCAAATCTCATTCATGCTTAGTCAGAGTATACTCAGTGATAGACAGGCTCTGTATAACTCATGTCACACCAGGACTTGATATTCTATGGGAATTATTTGAAACACCTTCTATTGTTCTATTCAGATTGTGTGGGCTACTCCAGCCACTAACAACTGCACAAACTGGTGATATCGTGAGAGGAGTCTGCAGGACTGATTCTACCCATGATGCTTTGCTCTCCTGACTTTCTGGAAAGTCAGGGCTTCAGTTAGTGTCTCATGGACATTTTAAAAGTAGTTATAAATTGAGAATTAGTGAGATTTGAGCATAATAAATAGGGGTATGTGGTTTGTTTTAAAAGTTTTATTTTCTTCCTAGTGTTAACTCAATCATGACAGGTTTCCTTTAACTGCTTTAGTGCTCATGCCTGTGGTGCTGTTTTACTGTGGTGTGGGGTTGGGCAAGATGGGCTAATGTGAGAGTGACAGGGACTCGTGGTTAGAGCCTGATACAGACGTTAATAACTCTTCATCTGGATAATTATCAGAATTTTTCATTGTGGTGTCTAAACTTCAATTACTGTACAAGGACTGCAATGCTCACAGTCTGTTTATGATCCCTTTCCCTCTTTCCATAAGGTAACTGCATTTTAGCTCAAAATATGATCATACATTTGTCAACTCACCTGCCAGCCTGTATGAGGCAAAAGCCACAGCTAGCTTGAAGAAGAGTCACCACTGTCACATTTCCAAGAGCCTCAGCCATTGGCACCTCAACTTCTATGCTCAATTTTGGAGATGGCTTGTAAATTGATGAATTGGTCTGCTCAGAGGAGGATAACAGACCCAGAGAAATCAGTGTGTGTACAATAAATTATGATGTTCCATATAAAGGTTCCTCATTTGGGAAGATTCTATGTCTTTTCTTCTCCTGTGAGTCATTTTATTCCATCTTTCACAGAGGTTCAGCAGGTGCATTGGGCACCAGCCCAATTAGGAATGAATGTAATCCTATACAAAGTAATGCTATGTGATCCCTTCTCCAAATCAGATGTTTGCTAGTTTAAACATTACAACATCCTGTTAAACCTGGTGGGCATCCAAGTTTCTAAGGGCATAAATCAAGGGAAGTGGGTAAATATAGGTAAATAACCTGTTCTTACAGAGAAAGCTGTACAGGCTTCTAAGAGAGAAATCTTTTGCAGTCACCTATTATCAATATTTGTTTATTAAGTTACTAAAATATGCCCCCCCCCCTTAAACAAAATGAGATGTTTTGTCTATATATTGCAATATACTCAAGCTGGCCAACCTGGTCAGGAAAAACTTCCCAAAATCCCTGTGTAAAATGTATGCTGAAGTAGTAGAATTCATACTGAATCAGATGAAAGTCAATGTTGGATTGGCCAGACAAGGGATGACTTTGATGTAGTTGGACAGCTTGAATATATTGTAATATATGTACAAACAATCCCTGTTTTGTTTAATGGGGAAGGTATTTTGGTAGCTTAATGCACTGGGGGAAATGTAATTAAAGTCACAAAGAGCAAAACATTGCGCATATAAGGTCAGGCAAAGCTAGATAGTGCTTAGAAGTTCTCTTTATGGTCATGTGTAGTCTAACAAGTACATACAGTATTACTAGCCTTCTCTAAATGACTGGCTTTGTATAGAACCTCATAGGAGTATATCAGTCTAAGTAATTCTGGTTACTGCTCTATCAGGCAGTAGTATGGGCACCATCATTAAAGGGATTCTATCATGATTTTTATGGTGTACATTTTATTTCTAAATTACACTGTTTACATTGAAAATAATTCACTTTGCCAATTAAAATGTTGTTCTTGAACCAACACATTTATTTTTAGTTGTAAAATTGTTGTGTAGACAGCCATCTCATTGCATTGTGTCTGATCCTGTTATTTCAGAAAGAGACAGCACTTCACAAAAAAACTGCTTTCAGATAATCTATTGGCTCTTGTACTCAATATACGCAACAAGTCCCAAGTCCTATAGTAAATTCTAATGTCTACCACTAGGTGGATCATGGGAGCATTTTTAGCTATGTAAATTATAGCTGAATTTGTTTTAATCTGTACAGTGCTGAAATCTTTTCCATCCTCTAGGTGATCTATCACAAAAATTTAAATGTAATATGATCTTCATCTTTCTAAAATAAGAAACTTTCAAAATATAGTTAAAATTCTGTACTGTTTATGAAATAATCAAGTTACTCTTTATTAACCCCCTCTGAGCAACCTGTCCCCTCTTCATTCTCTCTTCATACAGTAGGTAGACTCAGTTTGCACCCTTGCCTATAAGAAGTATTAGATCTCACTTTTTCAAAATAACCAGCTCTGATGGAAATCCTGTTTCTTTGCATGCAGGGGGTTTGCTGGCGTAAGTTATTTTGTTAGCTTTAGTTTGTGCTGGAGTTTATTTCAGTTAGCTCAAAATACATCTGCTAAGAAAGGGAGCCCCCCTAATGTCAGTGGCCGAGGGGGGAGATTTGTCGCCAGCAATTATTTATGCGTGACTGTGGGCAACAAATATCCAGAAAATTGCACTTTGTGCAGCATAATGATATGTTATTTTACTGCAAGCAATTTCAGTTATTTCCAATGGAGATGCATTATCGGAAGATTTTTTTCCTGCAGTCACACATAAATAGTCACAGGCAACACATCTGCCTTTTCCATACTTCAACTGAGTGGTCCACCTGTATTCAAGAATTGCAACTGAAGAAACCAGTACAGAACCATGTACAGACAGCACGCAAAGGGCTTTTTCCTCTGTATATAAGTTAATATTTAATATTGGTATAGTAAATGTCTCTGTATCATGTAAAACTGGGGCATGTAAGTGTCTGAAAAACACAATTATATTAAAGGAAAGCTATACCCACTGGACAATGTAGGTCTCTATAAAAAGATATTGCATAAATATATTGCATATGTAAAACCCTGCTTCATGTAAATAAACCACTCATAATAATATACTTTTTTAGTAGCATGTGCCATTGGGTAATCATAAATAGAAAATTGGCATCTTTAAAAATAAGGACAGCCTCCTGGGATCCTAGGATCCAACGGTGCACACAAACATACCAAACAAACTATAAAGTTAGGTCACATGAGCCAATTAACAGACAGAGCTGTGTCTTTTGCTTCCACATTTCTTCCTGTTACAGTTAGAGTTGAAATATTTCTGGTCAGGTGATCTGAGGCAACACACAGACCATCACCAAATGGTGGTTCAAGGCAAGAGATGTAAAAGGGCAATATTTACTTAAATATATACCAGTTTGGTAAGATTCTTTAATATGCCACTTAATTTGATACAAACTATCTGTGGCTAGTATTCATTTTGGGGGCATAGTTTTCCTTTAATGTAATTAATAGGGAAGTTTTCACTGAACACAATATATTTACGTTTTCTTGTACATTAAGGTCCCAAATTAGTATACCAGTTGCCTGTGGGAAAAAAAGACTGGTTGGGTATATACTACTGGTGTAACAATGATTTTTCAGGCCCCAAAAATGTTTACAGGTTGACTTGTTTTACCAATATTTACTGAAACCATGAATTAGGACCTCATGGGGCCACTATACCTCCTATACATCCCTGCAACCTTTAGGGTCTGCTTCCTCTGTAGTTACGCCCCTGAATGCAAGGATACCCATCAATCACAGGAACTCAATACGTTCTTTTTCAAATATAAAATTTTATTTCACATACAAAAGTATAAAAATATCACGGTTTTCTGTATTCAGTCTACAAAAAAGTGACAGCATATGGAATAAAAGGCAATGTATTACAATTAGGGATGAACTAAATATTTTGCCATGAGAAAACACTCTAATCGACTTTTCGTTGAAATTAAATGGGTCAGATTCACCCATCACTAATTACAATTCTAACAAGGTGTTAATAGGAGAGATAGTTCACTCTGTATTGTCAAATGACAGTACATAGCATAAAATATATACCTCAGTTGCCAAAATATGAACTATACTTATGTTCTGATAAATACACATCTATGTTATGCACAGCATTTCTAGGGATTTGAGAATGAACAACCAATCTTCCCATCAGTTACAGAATTGTCTGTTAAGATCACATGACCTGCTGGAACCTATAGTTCTGCAATAGTTTACTGCTAATTTGCATAAGAAAAAGAAACAAAGAATACATAATAGATATGCAAAGAAAGCCTCGCGTACAGCTTCATGCTTTTGTATATTCTCATATGTTAATATTCGTACAATAATGGGAATCCGACAAAAACAAACAAGCATGGCTGTTGTGCCAATTCCCACAATCGGCAGCCCTAACCTACTTAAGATAAGATGCCCCTTGAACAGCCCCTACTCACTTATTGGATTCTATTGGTGTGGCTTTCCCAAATATTTGTCTGGATGTGTGAAATGTACTGCAGTAAGGTGCACCTTAGCACTGCACCCTAGAGAAGCACATATGTGATAAGACTAGGAAAGAAAGAAAGCTACAGACATCTCAATGGAAGCCAAAAAAAAGCTTCCAAAAACTTAGGGCAGCACAGGGTGTTCTATTTTATGTAGCATGGGGCTGCCAGGTGTGTAAAGCAGCTGAGCATCGCTATGCCATTAGGCCAGGGCCAGACAATGTTGGATCTCAGCCTATGTTTCTCTGCAGACCTAGAATCTGCTGCTCCTCCGCTCTTGCTTTGCCTGCCCTGGAAGCATGGTTTCCACTTGGGTCCAGGCAGATTTGATGGATTCCGGAGCCAAAATCCACCAGCAGTTGAAAAGGGCAAGGGGAGCAGCAGGGCACTGGATTTTCAGCCTGCGAAGAATCCACAGTATTACATTGTCTAGTCCTAGCCTTAGGCTATGTAAATAAATCATGTTTACTTGAGGCTGAAGGTGCAACCTCATTTACTGTGGCATCTACCCAATATATTTGGTATTACCACACATTTTCACTAAATTCCCTCCCTCACTTATGCATGTTCTACAGATTTTCTGCAGAGAGAACATTCTTGAGCTTTGGTATCAAATAAATGGCTTATTTCTAAAGTTACTTTGTTGTTTTTGTGAATTTGTCATTGTGATAGGAAAGGTGTGAAAAATTGTTAAAATGCTCTGTAAAACGGCAGCAGCACTCTACAGCTTTTTAAACATACTTTTTTCAAGCTATCATTCTTTTTACTACATTGCATTAAAGCTGTGAAATTAGCAGGGTTGTATTTAGGTCCAGTACTGCTCTAGGTACCAGGAGCTCCTTAGAGATGTAGCTGGGAGGCATGTCCCCAAAATTTTTGCTGCCCTAGGCCCGGGCCTTTGTGGTCTCACCACAAATCTGGGCCTGTCTGTCCTGTGAATGCGCCGATCTCAGAATATAGGGATAACCCAAGTGTGTTGTTTTTACTATGCCCATGGGTTACCCGCCTAAAGGAGAAGGAAAATCATTTGACACTTGGTAAGCACCAAGTGATTGTGTCCGGACAATCTGGGCCAGTGCTTCTATCAGCAGAAAACTGCACTGGTCCAGGGTTCTCCCAGTGAGTTCTATGAAGCAATCATCTTCCTGCTTTTTTCACTCAATTTCCCACAACAGACGCATGTGCAGTAGAAAGAAATAGCCAACTTTTTTGATAACGTCTGGCTTTTCGCTCTACTGCGTATGTGAAGCCGAGAGAAGAAAGAAGATGCAGGAATATAATTGCTCCGTGGTGCTCAATGCAAGAACCCCAGGACCAGTGCAGTTTTCTGCTGATAGGAGCACCGACCCGGGTGTCAGGTAAGTAAATAAAATTACTTGGGGGTGCCTAACATGTGGCACCCCCAATGCCAAATTACTTTCCTTCTCCTTTAAAGCTGCTGTCCAAGGAACGGAGTTCAGGAAATTGCATCTTGTTGGACACTAGAATGTGTAGAATTAGCAAATTTAACATAAACGTGCTTATATATTAGGGTTACTGTGGTACAGCTGTTCCAGGCCCCAGTTCACTTTTTTGTGGCTAGCTTGAAAAAACTCTGTATAGACTTCTGTTTTCCCATTTCAGTCTTGATTCTTGCAGATGGTAACTGATCAGCTATATCACTTTTCCGTTTTTTAGACTGCAAAAGCATAGAGAAGAAATCAACTCATATGTTTTTATACACACACACTTCCCTTTTTATCATTGTACTCACCCTGTTAACAGCAGTACAGCTGGAATTGGGACCCTCACACAGCTTCATAATCTGCGTAGGCAAAAACACCAACTAAAATGAGAACTGTGCTGCTCATCAATGTTTTTAAAAGTTTGTGGTTTTTCAGCTTTTGGTTCAGCAGCTCTCCTGTCTGCAATTTAGACTGGATTGTAGGAACTCTCTTATTATATGAACTTTCTTATCATAGCAACCAAGCAGTTATTATGACTGGAAGATGAATTGGAGGGAGCATATACTGCTGGATCAGGAATACAAAATAACAATACAAATCTAGTTTCCAGATTGATTATTTTGTTGGAGGCATCACTGGTATTTTAAATTTCAGGCTGGATAAAGGCAGAATAGAAAGGCAAACCGCTTAAAAAAATCCAACTGCAAATAGGCTGTTTACATCATATAATATAAAGTAACTGTCATAAAACAGTAATATGGTGCATCACAGAATAAAAAACTTTCTACATATAATTTATTTAAATTCTAAACAGTTTCTAAAATACTGCAATGACTTACCCAGTGATCCCCAACCAGTAACTCCAACCACTTGGATGTTGCTCCCAGTGGTCTAAATGCAGGAGCTTATTTTTGATTTCCAGGCTTGGAGGAAAGTTTTGGTTGCTAATCCACACAGGGGCTACCAAATAGCCAATTACAGCACTTATTTGGCACCCCAAGAACATTTTTCATGCTAGTGTTGCTCCCCAACTCCTTTTTCTTCTGACTGTTGCTCACGGCCTCAAAAGGTTGGGGATCCCTGGACTTACCTATGTCACTTTGCCCTGGGCAGTTAACTCTAGTACAGTGCTGTCCAGCTGGTGGCCCGTGCCCCCCTTGTGTGGCCCTCCATTGAAGTCTGGTTGCTTTAATTGCTTATCTTTATGTAAGATTCAGAGGGTATCAGAACTGAGATTAACTGTCAGATGCATTGTTCACACCTCAAATTCAGTCTGTAAAAGCCCTGCATTGTTTACACTTGTAACCCTATGCATTTCCTTTAAGACCCTTTATTGTTCACACCTGTAAGGACCTTTGCCACACTGTGTGTGCCCTACTCTGCCCTGTATTAAAAAATTTGTTAGTGTACAACGAAAAAAAAAAAATCACAGAGACATTAAACTTTAAAATTGCTAAGTCTTTATTAAGAAATAATTTAACGAAATGCCACTTGTGCTCCTCTTCAGAAAAAGCGATCCGGTGATCCATCGTGCGGCACTCTATTTCTACTCCTTGGTTTCCTTATAGGAGATAGCCAGGGAGGAGAAATTGAGTGCAGCATGATGAATTGTTGCCGTGCCGCCTTTTCTGAAGAGGAGCGTAAGCGGAGTTTCGGTAAGTTATTTCTTAAAGACTTAGCGATTTAAAAGTTTAATATGTCTCTGTGTTTTTTTTTACGTTCTACACCAACAAATTTTTTAAGTAAAAAATGTTATGTTACTGATCCTTTAACAATTTTTTTGTAATAATATGGGTATTGTTTAAAGTAGGTGTGGTTAAAAGGTGAGTGGTCAAAGCGGTCTTCCATATTGGCCCTCCATCACATAAACCAGAAAAATTCTGGCCGTCGGTACCACAGAAGTTGGACAGCACTGCTCTTCATTGGTTTGTACACATGTTGCACTGATGCTGTAAGTAAGGAAACAGGAGGACTGTCCCGTTAAACCATCATGATTATTTTTATGCAATTACTAGATTTGTGCCGCATTCCTCCCATACATCTCATACAAACTGTATTCATCTTGGACATCATTGCAACAGCTTTTTAAACTATTTATTTTTACACCATGTTTTCCATTTTTTTTTTTATTAAATACACCATTTAATAAATATGTCCCCAATTGTAAAAAAAAAATAGCTATTATACAGACTCTCTGATTAGGTAGATTTGTATTGCAATGTCAGATTTAAGTAAACTCTGATGACAACTCTTGTTGAACAAGCATGATTGTCACCCAAATGAATGTGTGGCTGAGCAGTGCTTACCTTTTTCATGGCAGTGGGTATAGCTGAATTCAGAAACTGTTCCTTAGTGACCCAGCGTGTCTGACGTTGCTCGGTTTCCTCTATTTTCACAGAAAAGTTTTCAGTTGTGTTTTTTGACAGAAAATACACCACATATGTCTGGTGAATATGGGAGAATATGTGAACCACCTGCAGGAGTAAAGCTTCATCACTTAAACAGTCAGGCTTAAAAAAAGAACTGGAAAAATGACCAGATGTTATATGTTCAACAAGGTGTTCCTGGTATTCAAATGTCTTGCCAATAATTTAATACCAACAAACATCTCCTGAGAAATACAGTTTATGGTCATTTACCTCTCCTTTATACTGTAGCTTTTGCAAAGGGACAGAGTAACCTGACAAATCTTGAAGCAGCTTTAACAAAGAATGCTTTCGATCCTGCTCAGTAAAATCCTTGTCCAAGAGAATGCTGGGAAACTCCCACATCCCAGCTAGAAGCCCTAGGAGAAAAAAGCATGAAGCACTGGATGTCCACCAGCTAAACAGGTTGTCACATATAAGATGCATAAAGTTGCAGAAATACCTGAACTGGGTCGCTGAACTATCAAATATTCCAGTTCCCCAGGTTCTCCACACTTTTCCCACACACATGTTGCAGTTTGCTCCACCCGTGAAGGCTTTTTTGCAGATTTACGAGGAAAGTTTGCCACTCCCAGGGAGCTGTCCCATGGATCAGAAGAGGGAACACATAAGGTGCATGAACCAGATCCAAGATCTGTGAAAGTACAAAACGAGCCTCTCAGTCTACCACTGCACAGTCCTTTCCTTTACAAGCCACTACACATGCTGTAGTGAAAGTAAAGGAACATGAGAAATATAGAACATACTCACCACATTCTTCTATGTCAACTACATCTTCAGCATTGAGGACAGCATGTTTTTTAATAAGTGTTTTGACAGCTGACTCTTTTTCTGCTTTCACCTGCAATAATATGAACAACTCTTTGCTGGGGACCAGGTAAAAAGCAACATTTTTGTAAAGTAAATAAATATAATCAACTCTTTGCTGGGGACCATGTAAAAAGCAAAACATCTGTTAAGTGATAAAAAAAGAGATTTTTTTCTCTTTGGTCTGCTTGGGGTACACAGGAACAGTGGGGACTTACCAAAGCTGTCCCCTAAGACACGGGTGGGAAGGAGAGGCCTACGTGTAACTAGCCACTGCAGCTTGAAGTACCGGGTGTCAGATGCCGCAAAAGTGTCAAAATGGTAGGATTTTGCAAAGGTATGGATAGATGTCCACACTTTTCCCACACACATGTTGCAGTTTGCTCCACCCGTGAAGGCTTTTTTGCAGATTTACGAGGAAAGTTTGCCACTCCCAGGGAGCGGTCCCATGGATCAGAAGAGGGAACACATAAGGTGCATGAACCAGGTCCAAGATCTGTGAAAGTACAAACACGAGCCTCTCAGTCTACCACTGCACAGTCCTTTCCTTTACAAGCCACTACACATGCTGTAGTGAAAGTAAAGGAACATGATAAATATAGAACATACTCACCACATTCTTCTATGTCAACTACATCTTTTTTTTTTGTTGCAAAGGTATGGATAGATGTCCATGTGGTAGCCTTGCATAACTGTTCAGCGGAGGCCTTGTTCCGAAAGGCCCAGGATGTTCTCATTCCCCTGGTGGAATAAGCCATGAGTCTAGATGGGGTGTTTAGTCCCTGTGCTGTGTAGGCCCTTTGGATGGCCTGCTTGAGCCAATGGTAGATAGTTGCAGGAGAGCCCTGGCGGGACCCAGCAGGAATAATGAACAGAGAGTCTGATTTGTGGAAGTCTTTGACTCTGTGTAGAGAATACTTGAGAGCCAAACGGGTTCCAAGGAGGGAAGAGCCACCTCGTTACTGTTGGAAGGAGAAGGACAGACGGTTGGTATGGTAATTTCTTGGTTAAGATGGAAAGTGGATACCTCCTTAGGAAGAAAGGAAGGAATAGTGCAGATGACCACCCTGTCATGATGGAATGTGAGGAAGGGAGATCTTCAGGAAAGAGTGGACATCTCCTATACCATCCGCAATTCCCAGGGGGCAGTCAGAGTGTGCACTGCTAGGGAAAGAGGGTCCTGGTTGTGATGGGTTGCCATGAGGTCAACTTCTGGCATTCCCAATCTTTGAATGGGTTGGTGAAATATGTCATCCTTTAGAGACCACTCGCTTGGGTCTAGGGATTGTTGGCTTAGAAACTCTGCCTCCCAATTGAGAAGTCCTGGAATGTAGATTGCTGAAAGATGAGATTGGTGAGTCTCTGCCCAGTGAAGGATTAGTCCGACTTCGTTTAGTGCCTTCCCGTTTCTTGTTACGCCTTGGTGATTGATATATGCTACTGCTGTGGCATTGTCGGATTGGATTCTCCTCCTGTCCCGCTAGCTGTTGTGAACTACGGCCAGTCGGATTGCCTGAATTTCCAAGAGGTTGATGTGGAGATGCTGTTCTGCTGGAGACCAGAAGCCCTGTGCTGAGCATCCCTCTAGAACAGCTCCCAAGCCGGAAAGGCTTGCGTCAGTGGTGAGGAGGTACCACTGAGGGTCCCTGAGGGGTCTGCCCTTGGTCAGGTGACTGATTTGAATCCACCAGTGAAGAGACACTCTGGTCCTGTGTGAGAGACAAATCTCCTGAATTAGGGATCTGCGCTTCCAGACTGAGAAAATATTCCATTGAAGTTCCCTGAGGTGGTATTGTGCAAAGGGAACTGCTTCTATGGTCGAGACCATGACTCCCAGGACTTTCATGCAGAATTTTGTATTGTGCTTCGGCTTCGAGAGGAGAGACCGTACCAGAGTCCGTAAGTGAAGGATCTTGTCTGGAGGGAGAGACACTCCCTGTGTATCGAAGACCATTCCTAGGAATGTAATTGATTGACACTGGAATTAGGGACTTGTTCAGGTTGATGTACCATCCCAACTCCTGCAACCTATCCATGGTGAACTGTAATGCTCGTTGAGCAGATGGAAAAGTTGGTGCTTTGATCAGTAGATCGTCTAGGCACAGAGTTATGGATACCCCAGAGGATCAGATCAGTGCAGTGGCTTCTGACATCATGTGAACACTCGAGGAGCAGCGGTGAGGCCGATTGGAAGGGCCTTAATTGGTATTGATGATTTTGGACTGCAAATTGTAAAAACCTCTGATGGGGAGGGAAAATGGGTACATGAATGTACGTGTCCTTTATGTCCAGGGAGGCAAGGAATTGACCTGAGGACACTGATGCGATGACAGATCTGAGAGACTCCATCTTTCAGCCGAAAGAAGTTGTTGAGCTCCCTGAGATCCAAGATTGGAAGAAGAGTGCTCTATCCCTGGTGGCTTGACTTATGATCCTGTGCAGAGCAGGTCCGAAAAGAAGCCTTCCCTTGAATGGAATTGAAGTTAGTGGCTTTTTAGAAGAGAGGTCCGCTGTCCAAAGTTTCATGCAAAAAGTTCAGCCTATCACTTGTGCCACATGAAGCGTATGCCTCGCATTAGTAGTCGTTGGCCTCCTTTACATGTGATGCCAGCTTGAAGACTTCCTGCCGAGGGCCCCTGGAAACAATTGTTTGGCATAGCATGTCAGTCCAAGACTGAACGGCTCTACTCACCCATGCTGAGGCCCGGACGGGACGCAGGGAAGTGCCGGAATCGGAGAAAAGGGAGCACAGCAGGTTTTACAGCTTCTTGTCCATGGGATCTTTTTTTTTTTTTTTAAGTTTTTATTTAATGCTTTAACAGTTACAAAAAGAAACAGAAAAAACAAAAAAGAAACTTAAAGTGGGAAAGAAAGATAGGAAGAAGAGTGTATAGCAGCTAAGCCATTGCGAGTCAATTCCATTTACACAGATTGAGCGTTCAACCAAGTGCCCCATATTGCATTAAACTTGGCAGGGCATCCCCTTGACAAGTAAACCAGCTTTTGCTTGGGTAACACATCATTGATTATTTTTTTCCAATAATTAAGTGTTGGAGCCGTGGTGGCTTTCCATGTCAACAAAATAGCTTTTTTCACATAGAACATTAACTGGAGATAACATAGCCGTTGATATGACGAAAGGCCCAGGTCTTCCAGCACCCCAAGTAGACATACATACCTTTGGGCACAGAATGTGGGGGAGAGCCAGACTCTCGTTAATGAACTTCAAAACAACAGACCAAAATTGTTTGATAACTGGGCATTCCCAGAAAACCTGAAAGAAGGTACCCACTGCAGAGTTACATTTGGGACAAATATCTGATATTTGGGGATACAGTCTGGATAGCCTGTGCGATCCATGGGATCTTTAAAGGAAGCTGCGTCAGGATCTGGCAACGCAGTGTTCTTAGAGAGGCGTGACACTGGGGCATCCACCGAGGGGGGCGAGGCCCACTTCTCAGTTAAGGTCAGATGGGAAGGGCTATAGTTTGAGAAAACGCTGGATTGGTTGTCTCTGGCTTATCCCACGCCTGCTGAACTATTTGTTTAAGTTGGTCATGAGGGGGAAAAGAAGGGGAGGATCTACTCTGGCTTTTGAAGAACTAGTTCCAGGTTTCTGTAGGTGTAAGGTTTCCAGGACCGAAGTAATTAAAATGTCTATAGCCTTAGAGGCTAATTTTAGAGAGTCCTCCTCTTCTTGGTCAGAACTGTGTGACAGTTCTCCGTCACCTGAGTCTAGAGGGAGGGAAGATGGAGCAACAGGCTCTTCATCGCTATCTGCTGCGGATGGAGAGGGGGACCTGTGCTTAGAAGGCTTGGGCTTGTTTAGGCGGGCCAGGAGTCTGTCTAGTGAGTTGGCCAGCTTGGGAATGACAGAGGCCAGTTGTGAGGCCCACAGGGGAGGAAATTGAGAACCCCCACGTGGAGGGTCTCTGGCCTTGTCCACCAGTGCCCCAAGGGGGTCTGAGCTTACCTGGGATTTCCAGAACAGGTTCAGGCGGCTTACACCAGATGGTAAACGTTTGCGGCACTTGGCACAGGCTAAAAATTTTACTGATGCAGTAGCTGCCACCCTTGGAAAAGGGTTGTCACTGGAGCTCTCAGACATGGTGAGCCTAAGATGGAATAAGGAGCAATATTAATATTGTCAAAATTGTAGCAAAAAAACTGGTCTTTCCCACACAAATGTTGAGTCTGGCCTGTAGGCAGGGTATAGCAGCACCCTAAAATCACCCCAGTAATTATAGCACTATTCTGCTATTCTGTCAAAGTGCCCCTAACAGGAGATTTCCCTTTAACAGGAGGGAGGACAGTGAAGTTTATGGCCCAGAGACCCTATTGCTTAGTGCAGCGTTGCTAGTTCTTCACACCCTGTATGTGAAGGGAGACAGGGAATATGGACTAAGTGGCTCAGTTCGTAGAGGCTTGCAGTAAAGGGCGCGAGAGGAAAGCTCCGCCCTCCCGCCGAAAGTCCCCCTGCGCACACTTCCGGGTTGCGCTGAAGGGGAACCAGAAGTATAGTGGCACTGCACAGCGCCATTGAGGAGCGCGCTGTTGAATGGTGCTGGCGCTAACCCCCATGGCCGCCACCCCCCATAGGCCCCCTTCCCTCCTCCTCCCCGGCCTACCTCTCCCCCCGGGCTATTGCCCCTAAGTCACTACTTACCCCTCTTCTGACCCAGGAAGAAGCCGCTGGAAGAGAAGATGGCCTCCGTGAACTTCACTGGAGGGGACTTACACAGCGGGGTAAGAAGCGACTTAGGGGCAATAGCTCGGGGGGGAGGAGGGCGCTGCCAAACAAAGCACACCTGGTCCCCAGAGGTACAATGCCAGCTTATTGAGCAACAAGGAAAGCCCTGTTTTGCTGCTGCCGAGTTCGTAGAGCATCAGACACTGGGAGCAAAAAGCCAGACAAATAGGACTTCAGGAATTTGGTGCTTTGGTGACCAGGGAAGGGAATCAGCCTGGATGGTCAGAGCAGAGGCACAATAAGACCCTGGAGACATCCTTGTTTAAGGTGGATGGTAAGAGGCAAAACACACAGCGCAGATGCCCAGTCCAACCTCAATTGTAGAGTAGAGTAATTTAAATTAAAATGTCCTAACCTTCCAAGGACACAATAGAAGCTGTGTTGGCTCTGCCTGTCGGCTGAGGTATAGCGGCAGGAGGAGGGACTAGTTTGGTTTTTATTTTATTGTGTCCTGCCTCCTAGTGGTGCAAGCTATACCCCACTGTTTCTGTGTCGCCCAAGCAGACCAAGGAGAAACAGTGAGAATTCCATTAAATGGATAAGACCAAAAGGTATTAAGACCACAAAGGTGCAGAAACCCATGTCCTGCAATGATGGGGGTCTTCTTAGCCTAATGCACCTGGTTACATTACCTTTAAGTATGCTTTACATTGTCCTTGTAATGGGCACTCAGTACACAGAGGCTTTTTGGGGGTGCACACAGTTGCACCCAGCTCCATCATACCCTGGTTGAAATCTCCTGGTCTCTCTGGATCCACAAGGGCATTTGCCAGGTCCCTGTGTTGGAAACATACATCAGAGCTGAAACGCATGTAGCTGTCGAAACATTGTTTCTATAAGTAACAATTATACGCACAACATATTTGTACTTAGAAAAAAAATAAAGGAACTATAATTTAATTTGCATTTACTGCACAAAATAACTACATTGGCACACAGCCCTGAAGCCTTTGATCATCCATGGTGTCCTCAAAGAGTCATTTAATCAACCTAGTTGAACAGCTTACTGAAATAATGGACCCCTATCTTAAGCATTCTGTGTACACTGTGTGTAGAATAACTATAATATTATAGAATAACTATAATAACTAGAATGCTCTTATTATACCCACCAAAGTTTGTCAGAGACTGCAGGAGTGCTGGAATCTGCTCCAATGCACCGCATTCGGCTCAGTACCCTAATCACATTTCCATCTACAACACCAGTTACCTGAAAAAACAAAATAATGTGTGATTGCTATAAACCTGTGTTGTTCGCTTTGTCCTGCTCTAGTTGGAACTACTGCAACAGCATGTTTCCACTTTGCAGAGACATTTAAAGGGAATCTCCACCCAAAAATAATATTTTGCCTAATTCTAATATACTTTCATTACACATAAGCTATGATTTTTGAGATATTTGTATATCTATATATCTATCTATCTATCTATATA
>CM044437.1:82682283-82723634 GCA_024363595.1 Xenopus borealis
GTTATAGGTTAAAAGGTAGCGTGCTGGAGGCACCTTTAAATGGATTTGGGGATTTTTGCAGATAAAAAACTGTCACTCAAAATACTGTCTAGCATAAAAAATGCATTAACTCAAGCATAATATTGCCACTTTTAGAACCCTGGTAAGATCTCAACTTAAATATACAGTGAAGTGTTGGGCCCCAGGCCTTAAGAAGGATATTTATGAGATGGAATAAGTGCAGAGACATGTAAATAGACAGGTATGGAAGAATAAACTATGAGGAAAGAAGATCATGGCTGGGGGGTTGTTTTCTGTGGAGAGAAGACCCTTGCAAGGGAACATGTTTACTCTTTACAAGTACATTATAGACAGATAGTGAAGGATCTCATTTTACATTGAAAGGCACTAATGAACAAGAGGCCAAGCCTTTAGACTTGAAAAGCACTTTAATTTGAAGCAGTGTAGGTGGTTCTTTACAGTGAGTTTGTGGAATGCACTGCAGGATGATGTTCAATTTGTTTGGTGTTTTACATATTCAAATTGACTTAATTGAGGCATGAATTGATTGATTGTGTGATCTTGTTTTGGCTCCATTTTCTGCTACTTGTTATCCTAATTTGCACCGAAACGTTGGACACAAGTGGTATGTGAAAGAGTTTTTTTGATATATATTCTCATGCACTGGAGGTTATTTGGAGGGGGATATGGACATTTGTCTTTCTTTTACCCAAATTAACTATATAACTGGTTTATACATTCAACAATCTAAGTTTTACCTGCTCATAGGAAATAGATGCTATAGCCCCTGCTGTGTATCTACCCACTCCAGGCAAGAGTTTCTGTAGCTCATCAGCACTCCGAGGCATTGATCCCCCCAATTCAGAAACAACCTTCAGGAAACAGAAGTTAAATGCAAATTTAAAAGAATGCTTAAAGCATCCACCACAAATTACTATAAACTGTCAACTAATTGTTTTCTAGCATAAAGTTTAAGTTATTGTTTTTTATGGCAATATTAAATACATTGAATTACTTAAGTAAATTGCTTTAGCAAACAGTATAGTAACTAGACTTGCTATTTGTAACTTTATTTAGTCCCACGGTAAACTAGTATAGCTGTTCCAGTTTATTTGCTATTTAATACAGCTCCTTTCCTTTTTGATACCAATTTTGATTAAAATATCCATTTCCCACATTCCTAGTGCTACTATTGTAAATTCTTTATACGTGTGCTGACATTGCACTATTTTCTCATTGTGTTACTTTTGGTGAAAGAAATGTTAGCCATTTTGAAATAAATAATGAAATTCTCTTATAAATAGCTATGTATGCCAACCTTCTTTGCTCCTTCCTGTAATCTTCTTCCACGTGAATAATAACCCAAGCCTGACCACATCTCATTAACTTCCTGTGTGCAGAGGAAGATAATCGCCAAGAACACAATGTAAAAATAGAGTGTAGTCTGTTCATAATTGATATAGTTAAACAACATGTTTTTGACTAAAAAGTCTTCTTATGCCACTTTACCTCAAGAGATGCACGAGCAAGATCCTCAACTGTTGGCCACAACTATAACATTAAAAATAAAGGGTTTCAGTTACCATTTCTTTGAGTATAAAATTGGCATGCAGGGTGGCTTATTTATCAAATTTACAATGATTATATTTTAGAGTTTCTTAAATCCAAAATTTTTATGTGTTTTGCACAAATTCTGTATGATTGAAGTTTTTTAAACTCATTCAAATGTGGACGTTTTAGCTTAAAAAAATAAATAATATGGCAGTAGAAATTAGAATTTGAATGTTGAGAATTCAGGCCTTAATCTTTAGGGCTAAAATTTGTATTGCAAACTTCAGCTAGAAGCAGAAAGTGACAAATATATATAATATTTGCCATTAATGAACTAAAGTTAAGGTGCCCATACAAGGAGATATCAACATCGCCAAACGAGCGTTGGCACCTTGAGGTGGGCGATATTGGGCTGATCTGATTGTGGACCCTAGGGCCCAACGATCAGATCAGAACAGAGGTAAACGGGTAGTCGGATCACGGGGCCGCATCAACGAACAGATGCGGCCACGATCTGACAGGATTTTTAGTCTCATCTGATTGACATCTTTTGCCCACATATTGATCGGGGAAGCCTGTCGGAGGGCCCCATACACGGGTCAATAAGCTGCCGACTCTGTTGGCAGCTTTTATTGGCCCGTGTATGGCCACCTTTAGTCATACACAGGCAGATAAATACGAGTGATTTTTGCAGAATTTGTTTGGCCCGTAGCCCAACAGAAGAGGAGGTGGGAGGGGAGTGTGCAAATGCATCAAAGAAGGCCTTTATAAATCCATGGGTGTAGTTCTTATCAGTTGGTAGGGCACCTTTCACAGGCCAATAAGCTGCTGACTTTGGAGTGGCCAAAGTGGCATCCAATGGCTTCTTCATGGCCAGTTTAAGAGGTCAATATCAACATAATAGAATTGTAATGAATCACAAAGCAGTTGTCTTCATTGGACTGATTATTATACCAGGCAGCAATACTTTATGAAGCTGGCCTTTTTAAAACAATGCTTTCCACAGTTTTAAAGACAAAAAGCACACCAGAAAATCACCTTCATCCATTTGTTGTAATAAGCAATTACAGTAGCAACCTGGGTCTGTTGAAGCATCACCTCTGAAACCCACACTAAGAGTAAAAAGAAAGAAATTCTTAATAAAACTGCATTGCTACACTCAATCTGCTGATATATCAAATGCCTTATTGGATTAGTAAGTCTCTTACTATTCGGACAAAAAGAAAGCTGGAAAGATTAGCTAGATAGACAGAGCAACATCTGACTAAGAAAACTGAGAGTGCTTCTAGCTTGGTGTAGTTTGTGAATTAATTAAGATGTATGTATGTATATATATATATATATATATATATATATATATATATATATATATATATATATATATATAGTATGCTTCCATTTCTCTTTGGAGCTACATTACTTACTTTCGCTTACCAGTGCCAAGTGACTGCTTTGAACTTGACAAATATCTCATGAAATTGTGAAATAAAATGTATTTTGCAATTTGAGCTGCGTGTGGAGAGAAAGTGATTTGCCCAAGTGGCGATTAATTTGAATTGTTGGTACAGCTAGAGTGCTAGCTAAGAGGCACTGTTGAGAACATTTTCTATACTATACGAATAGCCTCCTATAATATGAAGTTGTGTATACAGATAAATATTACAATTAGGGTTGCCACCTGGTCGGTATTTTCCCAGCCTAGCTGGTAAAAATTATGGATGATTCCAATTTTATTAATAGGGAAAAAAGATAAATATATCGGAAGGACGGTATTTTTTTTCCTTCAATGATCTGAAGGACAGTACTTAAGCATGACAGATAGGGGTTGGTGTGATCCACAGGAATCCACAGTGCAGCATCCTATTTTACTTTTGGTTGAAGAACTGCTCATTGGTGAGCAGAAGCCTTAAATCCCACTCTCAGTTTCCAGAAATTCTGCTCACCCAAGCTGAGCACTAGAGCTGTGAATGACCTGGGCGAGATGATTAACAGCTCAAGAGTCAGCTGCTGTATTACAGAATAGCTGCTGCCAAAGGTTACTAATGAGCATCTGGAATAAGGGAACATACAAGTGGATTGATTTTATTAGAATCATACACTTCCCTTCTCAGAACCCAAGGTCAACTATAAAGAAATAAATGAATTTCTTAGTTAGCACAAGTATGCACCCTTATTGGTCACATAAGAAGCACCTGTGCCCCAGGGTAAGTGACACTCTGCTCCTTAGCCAGACAGTACTTGAGATACATATAGGAAAATGACATTGTTTAGCATACCTGCATAAGCCTTTCTATCCAAATCAGGTTCTGTGCTAGCCTAAAAGATACCAATTATAATTAAAAAATAAAGTTACATTCACTTTATAAGTGTTTGATAGAAGTAAGAACAATACATGAAAGGTTTGCATTCCATACTAATTACTAAACTTTTGTCAAAACATTTTTAGTCTTTATTGCCCAGAAAAAAACCCAGTTCTCGAATATTGATGGTACATAAAAGAACAACCTGAGAGATTTCTTGTAGCTGTGTGCTCAGACTCATAAAGGGGTGGTTATAGAATGGCTTAGTCTAAGCAACTTTTCCCCTTAAATTTTTCAATTATAGTTTTTGAATTATTTGTATTCTTCTTCATATTCCAGTTTCTTATTCCAGTGCATGGTTACCAGGATAATTTGGACCCTAACAACCAGATTGCCATTATAGCATTATCACAGCTCCATCATTGTATTTTACAAACATAAAGGGGCATTATGTTTCATTTAAGCAACAGGGTTTCAAATGAAAATATGTACTTTTTATTAACACAAAGTTCATAGATTTAGTATTAGCAGCTTGTAAGTTTATGGTGAGTTGGTCCCTTTTAGGAAAATTTTCCATAGACTAAAGCTGGCCATAGACGCAATCCTGGATTCGTATGATTTTCGGATCGTGTGTGGAGTGTCCTGCCATTTGTTGTGTCATGCCGATCGGTCGATCGGACAGGTTAGAAAATTTCTGTTGGCTGCCGATAATTGTAAATGTGTATTGTCTGTTGTACGATTTTCAGTGGGAGACTGTCATTAAGTTTTGTCGGACACAACTTTCGTAAAATCCCTGTAGGGGCAGAACATCGGCTGATCTGTGCTTTTACTACTTTATTTAATCTGAAGTTTTGTGGCAGGTTGGGAGATGGGGATGTCCGATTGTACGATGATTTGTACGATCGGATCTTTGCGTCTATGGCCAGCTTAAGATAGCACTGAAGAAGGAACTCAATAGACACTGCTTGCACTGTGGTAAAAGAAGTATACAAGATGTTTAGTTACTTATTACTTAGTGCTGTCACGCTAAAGGAAACATAAAATTCATGCAAAGCATCCTCAACATGCACTAGAGGGAACTTATTTTATTGAATTTCATTTGCCTCTAGCAGAACAGAGGAACATAATTATTTACCAGCTTTCTCAGGATTAGTCAGTGGAAAGCGAGGTTCCAATCCAGTGCATAGTCATGTTTTTAGGTATAAGTTCATCCATTACTCCAAATAGGCAGTGAAAGAGGGATACGATTAGTGAGAATTAGTGTAGAAACTTGATTATATTAGTCCGGTATCTACTTAAAAGAGAACAAGACCACATTGTATGGTAAGGGCCCTTACACATGGGCGTTTTAACCTGCGCTCCATTTTGCTGCGTTCAGCCGCAGGGGACACACTCAATTCTTTTCAATGGGCCTTTACTCACACAACCACATGTAGGCGCAACGCAGGTTCATACGCAACATGTTGCATTTTTCCTGCGTTTGGCGCCTACATGCGGTTGTGAGTATAAGCCCACTGAAAAGAATTGAGTGCGTCTATTCCCGCGCTCCACTGTCGCGGAACGTAGCAAAACAGAACGCAGGGGAGCGCAGGTTAAAACGCCCGTGTGTAAGGGCCCTAAGTCTGCTTCCTCTGTACCACATATTAGACACGCCTTATCTGCCATTCTATTGCATGGAGTCTCATAGAAGTTATACATAACTGATGATTATTTTAAATTGGATTACTTCTTCTAAAAATGTTGGACAGCACTGCTGTTTATATTGCAGTGTCTCACATTTGGCATATATCCTACCGTTGTCCTCCATGGTAAATCTCTTTTGCACTTGTCATACCAAGCAAGGAGTCTCTCTCGGACTGCCTCAGTCTCTTGTGATGTAAAGGAGTGATACAGTGAGGACTGGAGAACATGTTCTATGAAAAAAAAAAAAACACAACAACATGACCTACTTTGCCAAACACTGATCTGTGCAGAACTATAAGCTTTCTTCACTCTCTTATTAAAACCTACCTTCCCTTTTTGGAAAGGCCTGCTTTGGCGGTTTCCTCCTTCCGTTAACTGATCCTGATCTACCCATCCTGCATTGAACGGCAATTGACAAGTCACCACTAAAACAATGTAATTTGATAATAACAAGCTAACATTTATGTTGTTTTGCATAGGAAAAAAAGCACACATTTGCATAATACAGACACGTATATATAGGGAACAGAGCGTGAATGCAAAAAAAAAAAAAAAAATCCCAAACAGGAAACACTCCTGATAACACTGACCCTGGTGGGTGTGCATAATAATAATAAATATATTTTGTGGAACATTGATGGGTGAAGTATAAGCATGGCTGCCCCCATGACGACACATCAGCTTATTTATATAAACTGCAGTATTAAATTTTACCAGCACAGAGCAGCAGTGCATTATATTTTAAAGGAAAACTATACCTTCAGAATAACTGTAGCTCTATCTGTAACAGGAAGATGTTTGGAGTAAAAGACAGAACTTTGTCTATTCACTGGCTGACGTAACCTAGCATGTACATGTGCCATTGGTTTGTGTGCGAGCACAGTGAATTGTGTCAGCCAGGGGATGGCCCTGAGTACTTAAAATTGCAATTTTTCTATTTATTAAATGAAGTAGTATTTTACAAATGGGCTGTTATGCAATGTATTGTATAGAGAACTGCACTGTTCAGAGGTATAGTTCCCTTTTAATCCCTGTAGGATAGTTAGAACTTTTAGCCCTGTAGCAAGTACCCAATGTACACACTGGATCTGGATTGTGGATTACCAATCAGTCTGCATTGGATCTGTTGAGGATTTTAGGATTCCTCTCTCTATCTTTTGATTGCAAGTTCAGCGTTTACTAAATGCCAGGCTGGCTCCTAATATCTGCGTGGTCTCTTTACTTATTTTATCACTGAATGTTGGAGAGACACTTGCGAATGGTGCTTCAATCTGGTGTTGCAACACATAAAATTACTTCTGTACCTGTAATCCTCCCAGACCCATAGGGTGCACACTCAGCATTCTTAAAAGAACCTTGGACATTTTCATGTAGGGTGAAGTCCCACTATTTATTGTATGGTTTATTTATTTCAAAGTAGCTATAGCAATTGATACAATGCAGTCCCTATGTATTTTTAACACCATCTGTACCTGGTTTTATCTCTGGATGGAGGCATTTCAATCCGGCCAATCTCCCACTTAGCAGAGGCTTGGAACCTGCTCTGCAGCAGTATGGCCCTGGAGATTAGTACCAAGAAGACCAATATAAAAAATGTAATAATAGCATAATGTTGCATATTCAGGTTCTTTTTATTTAACATGAAAATAATTTATGCACATTTTTAAACAATTCAAGAACAGAAAAATGGCACTGCCAAATCACCTGCATACCTCCAACATACTGGCAAAAGGGTCAGGCAGAAGTCCTGCACATCAACCTGCGGCAGCCCATAAGGTCAAAGGCAAAACAGCATCAAATGATACAATACAAATTCTAAACATACTCAAACAGTCTGCCCCATATTGTTTTAGAAATATAAGTGAAGTAATACATGCTAGAGAAAGGTAAAACACATAGTTTGACTGTGTGCATTGAAATAAATGGATTTACAGCTATAAACCAGCATACCTCCCAACTGTCCCTTTTTTGGAGGGACAGTCCCTCTTTTGAGAGCTCAACCCCAAGTCCCTATTTTCTCTGCACCGAACAGCCAGAAAAAGAAACGTTTCTAACTTAATTGGCTTTTGGCAGAGAGCCCAGAACAATTAACAGGTGCAAATAAGAGATTTTGTAACAATTTTGATTTAAAAAAATTAATAATTTTAACAGTTTAAATAATGAGAAATATTTTCAAACCTAACCTGCCACATTTAGTAACATGAACATGGTAATTAAGGGGTGTGGCTACAAAAATGGGCATGGTCAAAAATATTTAGGCATTCTACAAGAAAAAAAATTGTTGTCCCTCTTTTTACTTTCAAATGTTGGGACTCAGGTACAGTCTGATCGAAGTAGTCTAACCTCTCGCAAAACAATCTGCACTGATAATATTTCGGTCCTATATCTTACCGTAGCAATAGTCCAGTAAACCCCAATACACTAACTTTGTATACAGATCCTCTCCCAATACAAAGTATCGCAGGTATGATTAGTATCATAAGCCACTCTGACAACCAACTATTCGAGCGTAAACAGCAGCCGCACAACTCCCACGCTTTCCTGTGCGTTTCAAGCTAGTCTGCTGCGTTCCACCCCTCATTCACGCCCTTCTGCCTTTGTATTTATCTTTGATAAGGCAGATGCAACAAAAAGGAGACCGGAACTACAGCTATTGGGACATTTTTAAGCTGCCATCCTCGTGCACAAAATAGAACGCACGAATACAAGTGCTTATACGTCATCTGAATGCGCCGGAAGAAGAGGGGAAGCTGGTAGCGCCTGAGTGCGGTATAACTCAGACTCAGAGTGAGTGTTAAGTGGTGTACATTTTTTTATCCAAATACATACCAACAATGAATATATTTATACCGTAGTATCACATTATTTGTCTGGTGTAATAGTATTACAGTGTTAAATATAAAGTCTGGAGAAAGGAGGGTAATGTATTGGACAAAGGAAACCTTTTCCCATCACGGCATCGCCATGTGTAATAAAAGGCATTACGTTTGCCCAGGAGCAGTAACCCATAGCAAGTTGCAACCAATAAGATGTTTGCTTTTAAACAGTTTACCAATAAATGCTTCCTGCTGATTGGTTGCTATGGGTAACTGCTCCTGGGCCTTTTATTACTCCAGTGTCTACTAAATCTAGGTTAGGTATGATAGGAATTCTACACGTGAAGGCAAAGTAATGCAATACAGACCTTCTGTTTTTGTTCATGGAACACAGAAAAAGAGTATGTTTATTATTAGTATAACTTAAACTAATGCACACCACGTATATACCATGTGCATATGTATGTATGTGTATATATTTATATATATATATTGGCATATAATTATATATTATTGTTTTTAGTTTTTAGTAAATGTGAAGATGCAATACAATACAAATAACTGTCCAGATTATTTCTGTGTTTACAGAGTGTGATTGACATGTATTTGCCTCCCTTGCATACAGGCAACCAATGAGGTGACCATGAGCTGTTTAATTATCCCTGTGGTTGACATCCACAATGAGAACTTCAGTGAACTCTGGCCTTCCCTGTTGTTGGCTCTGAAGACATCCACTTTTATAGCTGTAGACACTGTAAGTGCCAGCAGTGAATTGGTTATGCACTCATCTCCACAGATAATTCCACTAGAGAAGTTTAAATTGTTCAGTATAAAAATAAGAAACGGGCAAATAGGCTGTAGAGTCCGGCGTGGAACCACTTTCTAAGACCCGTACCCGAATTGCCACCAGCAAATTTAACCACTTTGATCCGCTACCCGACCCAGACCCGCAACTGCGTTGGAGTAAAATATAGACACTATAAGATAAGAGATTTAGATGAGACCCGCAACCCACAGACCCACCACCTGCAGACCCGCATCTATGCCCACACCTGAAAGTCCTAACCTTGTGTTGCAGGGTACCTGACCCGCTGCAGAACTCTAATAGTCTGTGAAAAATAAAAATTGTTTCCAATATAGTTAATTAGTTAAAAATGTAATGTATAAAGGCTGGAGTGACTGGATGTGTAACATAATAGCCAGAACACTTTGCAGCTTTCTTGGTTTCCACTGATTGGTGACTTGAGGGGGAGGCACATGGATCATAACTGTTGCTTTTCAACCTGTATGCTAAGGATCAATTGCAAACTCACTGAACAGTTATGTTCCATGTGCCCCCCCCCCCATCTCTTTACACTGAACTGTTCCTAAGAGAAAAGCTGACATTTTTGTGTTATTTATGTAGTCCATATTCAGACTTTTTTTTAGCAGAGCCCACCACTGCCTTTTAAATTCTGCAACAATGTGCATCTGCTTCAGGATCACATATTTTTTATGTGTAAATTGTCTTGTGTTAATCGGTTTGTATAACCTGCAGGAGATGACAGCACTACATCACAATTATAATGATTATAACAAATGCAATTATCTTAGTCTTAGCGGATGAGCTGGAAACTAAAATCAGTGTTTCTCAGTATTATCTTTTAAGTTGTATGGTAATGTTAGACATAGAAATAAATTGCAATGTAGAATACACTATAGAAAAAAATGTAGATAAAAATTAAACCTAACGCAAAAGTTTTCTGTTCGATACATTTAGATTTTAAGTTGTGGTGCTCTTTAGCATCATTCTTATTTTTTGTGATTTTACATGGATTGGTGCAATCCTACTGTTGCATGAAGTCTCGGCGATTCCTTTCACTATCCTTTTTTCAGCGTAAGGGAACAGGTTTATCAAAATAAAAGTGAAAATTATATAAAACGAAATTAGGGATATAACTTTTTGTGCATTTCATATCTTTGCAGGAGCTAAGTGGCTTGGGAGAAAGGAAGAATTTGCTAAACCAGTAAGTAAGAAGCCCTATCTTGGAGCTGAATTAGTTGATAAGGAGACTTCATTAGCTTTTGAGACCCCAGAATTTCAGAGTTGCAGTATTACAATCACCTAAAAAACATTGGAACTTAGTATCCTTTCTCATGCCATGCCACATTTTTTTTGTGCCACAGTAGACTTAAAACTAAATTACAGTTCATTTAATGTATCACACAGCAAATAGGGATGCATTGAGATTATCTTTTTTTGCAGTTTGTTATACAATATACAATAGTAGTACATTTTTCTTTGTGCTCTGTTACAGGTGTGTAGAGGAAAGGTATAAAGCCATATGCCATGCTGCCAGAACACGGTCAGTCCTCTCTTTGGGTATTGCTTGCTTCAAAGAACTAAAAGAAAAGGTACATACGCATGATGCTGTGGTACAGAGACCCTCTGCATACTTACACCATACCAGCTTATAGGTTAGACTAACCTAAGCACAGCACACCTATTCCCAGTAACAAGAAGGTGGTAATTCTGAATAAAAAAGGCCATCTAAGATTATTACGTTAAATATTAAAATCTGTTTGAAAAATAACTCCTATCCATAAACTTAGCATACAACGCTCATATTTTATCAAAATAGCTTGTCAAATTAATGGAATTCTTTTCAGCATTATAAATAATTTTTTTGTAATCTGGTGTTGTATGTTTTGTTTTTTAGGGGGAGAATGCATACTTGTCTCAAATTTTTAACTTGACACTGCTGTGTATGGACGACTATACTATAGAACCACAGTCTGTACAGTTTCTAGTTCAACATGGTTTTGACTTCAACAAACAATACTCAGCAGGTATCCCTTACCAGAAGGGCAATGACAAGGTAACTATCAGAAATGCATTGAGTACTGCAAGAATTATTATTGCCTCATATACCCTTAATATACTGTCATTATGCTGCTTATCTTATCACTGGAGTGATAAATGTTTGAATGTTGCGTGATTCAGCCACATAACATGAAGAGAAGAGGGAACAATTTGCAGCACCTGTCACTTCTTGGTTTCAATTCATTAGCCAAACTCCAGAGCTTCAAACTAGAGACCCAGACAGAAAGCCAGAAGGCAGACCTATATTTATACTTTTTTGATAAAAACTGTGTTCCTATATTTGCCCATATTTACTAATTATAGGCTGAATTTCTGAAGTGTCAAACACCCGATAGGAATGCAAGATAGTCTTTCAATAAAGACACTGCCTGTATGACGATTTCTTGGCTAAACACAGTGGCTCTGGCTTTATATTGAAATGTAATTATAGCATACACACTTTATTTTTTGTAAATGCTGGGACTTCCAGTAATATGAATATATATTTTGTATCCTATTCCATGTGAGTGTAGCTTATAATTAACTCATAGCATGACAATTTTGATATTACTGCATATGCTTTTTGACACAGATCATGTCAACTCTGCTATTTATTGTTTAATCAGCTGAATTTTTGTATTGTTTTTTTATAGGGCCATGAACATCATGTGAAGGGGGTTCGCACCCTGTTTCTGGAGTTGCTACGCGTGAGAAAGCCTTTGATCTTGCACAATGGTTTGATAGACCTGGCCTTCCTTTATCAGTGTTTCTATGCCCAACTTCCAGACAATCTGGGCAGCTTCATCGCTGACCTTTCAGAAATGTTTCCAGCAGGAATCTATGACACCAAATATGCCTCAGAATTTGAGATTCGTTTAACAGCATCATACTTGGAGTATGCATATAAAAAATGGTGAGTCAAGAGGTTATACCTCCATATCCAGGAGGATTAACAAAATGTTATTGTCAAATACTTAAACAGCATAGCGCCCAGACTTTTGCTATGGCAAAACTATAAAATGTGCAATTTAAAGAAAATTAAACAATGCATTGGATGACTTAGGGATGCTTAGTTCAAAAGCTAAACGCACAACGCTAAGGGTACAAATCCGCAACTTCCACTCTTTAAAGCAAATACAGTCATATGGACCAGGACATAGTGCATGTTATTTTGGTAACTATTCAATTATCTTGTGGTTTTTTTGTTTGTTTATGCCAGATTCTGCATTTTCTTTTTTAGCAAGCGTGAGAACAGCAAGTTAATTGATTTACACACAAAACACCTGAGCATTGAGTTTTGCCATTACCCTGCCAGCATGTCTACTTTTGTGGATTATCGGTACTGCTCTTTGCCAGACCCAAACAAGCCCAATGCTGAAGAGGAGAACATCTGCGAGAGGTTTTCAGTGAGTTATGTTAATACTGGTCATAACCATCACACACAATAGTATATGCTGTACCCAAAAGTAGTAGTCTGACAATGAATTAAAAACAAAAATTAGACCTTTATTTTTTCCATCAAGGTTTTATTATTTTTCCAATCCTCTAAACAGACCCCAGAAAAACATACCTTTCTCCCTCCATTTAACTTTTTTGGTTGTTTATATACTCCATGGATAATCTGGGGATAGGAAGGGCCAAAAAAAAAAAGCATCTGTATATCTTATGTAGCAATACATTACAAACAGTCAGTAGTCAATTTTGATACACAATATGAATTTGCACAGTAAATTGCCTTAACAACAAATGTAAGAGGGGGTCTAGTGTGTGTCGTTCAATTGGGGGTCCGGGGGACCCACTGTCAAGGACCCAGTTGGTAGGGCTGGAGCCAAGAACCCCAAATTATATGGAAACGTTTACTATGACCCATTCTTCTGAAGAACAGAGTTTTTGGGGAACACTTGTTAGACATTGTAGATATCCAATGACAAGGAGGGAAGCATTTTGGATTCCAGCCTATGAGCTTGAAACAGTGCCTTACTGGCTTGTGTCCCAAACAGTGTCCAGCGTTCAAAGTGCATCTTGTATGGAATGCCAGATATCCTCAGATTCTTGAAGAAACTGTGCAGAATCAGGCACTATAAACAAGCCTGAATGATAAATGCATGCACTGTGCCAATATATTTACTGTGCAAATCTACCTCACAGCAGCAACCAATATATACAAGACCGATATTTGCTTCTGTTTTTTACTTGCACTAGACTAATCAAAGTAAACTCCTGGTTGCTAGGGGTTACTGTGTACAGATTTGCCAAATGTTAGTAAATGAGCCCCACTTATTTAGCGTTTGTATTGCGTGGTTTTATGATACACACCTGTTTCAAGAATGCTTCAGTAGAATCTTAACTTTGCAATTTCTTTTATAAAATCCCCATTTTATTTCTGGGGTTAGAGCCCTCTTTTAGGTCTGTTGCAGAACATCTCTTGCAATTTGATGTTGGCAAAGCTTCATATAGCACACCAGGGACTGAATAAATTAATGAAATTCTAACATTTCAGAGAGTTGCCAACCTGGCTTTCTGAGCTGCCTGTTGTTTGTCTCTACCACTGAGCAACATGGAGTTTGATGATGATGTTGCAATATTTTACTTTAACTTCTGTAAATTAACTTTTATATGCTGAAAAGAAACAAAACCGATAGTTTGTTTCAGCCTTAAAATTATCATCTGGTTCTATAGACTTAACATTAGTTTGAATCTCAGAATAGAGAACAGGAAAAAATGTCTGGTCAGTTACATAAATATATTATTACTTTGTACAAAATAGCTAATTTCATTCTAGGTTAAGCTCTTTGTACAGTTAAACTGGAGCATTTTGTATAACTAACAGTACAAGTTTTCTTTTAAGGCATATGGCTGGTGCCCAAATGGACTTAATTGTACCCAGTCTCACAATATTGACCTTATTATTGATGAGGATGAAAAGACGTGTGGAGAAAAGAAGGAAAAAAAGAAAAAGAAGCACAAGAGGAAAAGACAAAAAACCATGGAGCCTTCAGATCAGAGTGTAAAAGAAGAGGGTGCAGAAAAAGGGTTGTTTACCGAGATGGAACCCCCAAGAAAGCAACCATGTGGGACCACTTCTTTGGCTGGTACTAGTATAACACGTGGGTGTTTAAATGAGGGATCACAGGAAGAACTTTCAGGCACAGTAGATTGTAGCATGGAAGAAGACAAAGGGAGCAAGAGTCCAGCTAATATCAATGAAAGCGCTGTAAGGAGCCAGGATCCTGCAGTTGATGTGAAAACCATTTCCACTGTAAGCCCAACTGAAGGCACCAAAGACTTGGCGGGAGAAGTAAAACGAGAGAACTCCAAATCTGCCGAAGGTGGTACCCACAGAGCTGGGTTTGATGCCTTTATGACAGGTTATATTATGGCCTATGCATGGATGCTAAAGAAAGGGGGAAGCTCAGACATCTCCCCAGGAAACTGGCTTCCAGATTGCCATAATAAGGTATACCTGAGTGGAAAAAATGTCCCACTTCAGATTGTGAAAAGTGTTTTCTCCAAATCCTCCAGGGCCCACACTCAGAAGATGAAACTGCTGTCTGGTAGTTTGTGAACAGTGGTTTACTTGATTTTACCCATAAGGTTATGGACACAAAGGCTGTTATCCTGTGTATTTTTGCAGGCTGAGAGAAGCAGATCTGCTCAGTACCCCTGCCCCATTGATTTGAATCTGGTCAGCCTGTATGCGGACTGTAGCCGAGGTCAGTATTTGGGTTGACCTCAGCCTGTGTGACCGCACATAGGCTAATCATATTCAAATTAATGGAACAGGGGCACTGAGCAGATCTGTATAGCCTTAGTCCTGTTTATTACAATGAAGAGCATGGGGGGGTAAAAGGAAAGTTCAGGCTCATTTCTCACCACTAGAATGTAAGGAGCAATTTATTTTAAAGATTGGAATCTGAGTTCTTTAAGATAAGCTGGCTGTGTTGATGGTGGAATGTATGTTCTTTGAATTTAGGCAAGGTAAAGCGTCCACTAGTTTGTTTGAGTGCTCATATTCCTTCAACTTTTGCAAATGCCAGTACCCATTATCTTCAAGTGGTATACCAATTGCGGATTTTTTTTTTATATTGAGATTTTATTTCCTGTTAAATCATTTCACAATTAAATCTCCATAATCATTTCTACTTTCACTATTGCCTGGCATGCTAATCAATGTTAGATTCAAAAAGAAAAAAAACTAACTCTAGAGCTTGCCAGTATATACCATGCTTAAAGTATATAAGGCCTTCAATTTCCAGCAAGCAATATATTTATTGTAACATGCAGCGATCCTTATATATTTGTCAATGTCAAATAAGTGGATGTAAGTCTGTAGGGGTAGCTAATCATTGTGCTCTTTAATACAGCGTTAAACAGGACGTGTCCTTTCATGATTCTCTGCACGTGTATACATTTTAATACTGCATCCCTGCATGTATAAAAAGTGTTTCCTTAACAAGCTCGAATATACTTTATATAAATTAGCTATGCTTAGCTGTTGTTAAGGTAAGCCCAATTATTTATTAAGCATTCAGTTTTTGGTATTACTGACAACAAAGCAGACATGCAGGGGTATATTTATGAAAGAGTGAAATTCCGCCACTCTCCAATCATTTCTATGGGATTTTAAATGGCGTATTTATCAAAGGGTGAACTTTCACTTCACCCATTGATAAATACGCCATTCGAAATCCCATAGAAATGATTGGAGAGTGGCGGAATTTCACTCTAGTGCCGGAACTTCACTCTTTGATAAATTTACCCTGAAGTTTTTCCAGGAGAAAAAAGGACCATACTGATCAGTCAAGGATAATGGAAACTGCCTGTCACCCGGTAAAGAGACGTTTCTGCCAAAATTGCTGGCTACACCATTAGGGCAATGACACACGGTGCTACTTGCCATGGCTACAGAATGCCAGAAAATACCCTTCCATAGACTAATGAAAATTGTCTTTTTTTTTTTTAGCAATTATGAGATTTGAGTGTTTTAGCAAAGGCAATTCTCAGTATTGTGTATTAAACAATATTATTTGGCATTTTGTAACCACAACAGGTGTGTGTAATTGCCCTTAGTGTTACGGCAAACAGTGTCCAAAATTGTCCAAGCTTCCCCGCCATTGACTTTAAAACCACAGGACACTGCTAGTATAGGCATTTCTTGTTCTGAAAACATTTTTTGTTGACTAAGAACCAGTGGCAGGCACTTTCTGTAAGTGGGAGACAGTAGATTTGGGCTTTTCTCAACTAGCTATAATATAGTAGCAGAGAACAGCCAGTCTACAATAAGCTTCAAAGGGGTAGCGCATCTTAAATTTAACTCAATATAGTAAAGAATGGCCAATTCTTCATATTTTATCCTTTTGAATAATTTGTCTTACAGTTCTACTCTTTTCAGCTTGCATTTTAAAATGCTATCAATCTGTTAGCGGTCGCTGATCCCTGCAGCTAAAAAAAAAAAATATCCCACATGTAATAATCTTTTTAAAAAGTGCAATAGAGATGTTTGGGCTGGCATAATACCAGCAGGTCAGGCATGTGCAGGCCGACCTCGCACCCCAGCGACCTTACAACTGCCAACTTCTGGGTTCACTTTTTATAGACGCGCGCCTGCTCCCCCTGCACCTTTTGTGAGGTCATCTGCAGGGCAGGTCTATAAAAGGAACCCAGAAGTCAGGTTCGGGTGGCAGGAGGGCGTTTGTGAGTTGGAAAAATCCCACCTAACCTGCACATCACTAGTGTGTGTTTAACCGCCTTGTACTCAAACCAATAATGAAATGACTCCGTGTAGATCCTCTCATATTCATCTTATCTGTGAGCCAAATCACTGCTCAGGTTGCTATGGTAATTTGGACCCAACCCAAAAGCTGTTGAAATTGCAAACGGCATAGCTGCTGCACAAAATGCTAAACAATTCAAAATCCAGGAAAAATAAAAGATGAAGACCAATTACAAATTCTCAGAATATGGCTTCATTGTACTAAAAGTTTAGTCTAATTTAATGTTCTCCCCTTTAAACTAGCCCATCATTGTACCAACTCAGCCACTTCAGACCAAGTTAGGAGCTTATGCGCCTGTCAAAATGGTGGTCTACCGGAGCTCTAGGCTGGACATCTCGCATATTATCCAACAATGTTTATATCCTCCGCCTATGCTAAACCCAGGCCTGCATACTGTAGCAATACAGTGGAAACATTCTCTCCTAATGCTTTTCATTTGGAAGACCATGAAAACACAACAATCATTACAGGAGAAACTTTAATCTGAAAGGAAGATATTACTCCAATACAGTCATAATGGAAAATCTTTGGTTTCCCATTAAAGAAACATGTACACAGCTTTCATTGGCAGAGTGAGGAAGCACATGGTTAATAAATATACATACAATCAATAAACAGGCTTAATAAGTAATTCACAGGCAGTGTTACATTTCCACGGCTCTCTGATATTCCTAATCTATTAATTACATCTGTTATACACAAAATGAATGGATTTTAAGACTTAATACATCTCCTTCATAAATATGAAAATAGACCATCTCGCAAAGTGTCTCGAAACCAAAGTTGACTGCCAAAAACATCAAATGTCTTGCATAGAAATGTAGTGACAGCAGAACATAAGTGCAAACAAGTATTCAAGTGTCCATAGCTATCAGATTAGGAAAAGGGTTCATGCAAAACATAGGTCATTTCCACAAATCCAGTCTGGATTACCTTCCAGGGAAATAAGGGGTGAGCCATGTTTAAGTCCGTCATTTACTATTGTCACAGTCGTTTATACAAAATAAAACTGGTTAAACCAATTTTTATGGAACAGAACGATGAACAGACTAGATCACTGTTTTCATATCAAACCATTATATACAATTTAAAACAAATAAAAAAAGACACACTGATCACTTATATCTGTACATATTTATACATCAACATCATATTGGGAGGCACAAAGAAGACTAATGTTCCATTTGCAGTAACATCAAGCTGAATAGTTGCACCCACCCTGTGGCCTAGATTACTATTTCCTATAGATTTAGGGCTATGGCACACATGGAGTCGCCAGTGATAAATCTGCTATAACACAGGCAACAAATAGCCTGAAATGGTGCTTAGTGATGTCATTTCTGTTTCCTGTGTAACAGAAATTTGTGTACTAGGAAGTAACCCCTGTGGCAAAATGATGATGATAATAGAAGTCACCTTGGAGTTCCATGACCTGTATTGTGTGTGTGTGTATTCCCACAGTGATTTACAGTACTGCTGGTGGGAAAGCATTTTCAGGAGATTAATGGGGAGATTTAGCATGGGCAACTAATGGCATTTACTGAGGCGCATGTAGGAAAAATCAAAGGTATTTGGAAGGGTATGTTAACTGTTTGGGGTTAAACATGGCCTCATCCCAGTTTAAGATCACTCCGATTCTCCCAAAAAAACCTCTGAGCTCAGAGGACGAGAGGAAAAACTCTATCTTGGGAGTTTCTGCTCACTCTATAGCATGGCTTATGTAGGAGCAGGCATATGGAAAATCTGCAGAAGCATGGATTTACATAACTCTGTATATTAAGTGCTGGGTTACAGTTATAATATCTGACCCGCAATTAATCATTTCCTAGTATTCCCTTGTTAAACAGATGGCTCAGCAATATAATGGCTACACCATTCTGGTATAAATACAACACAATCACCCTCAAATTGGAGTGTTTTTTGTTTGTTTGTAAAGAAGGCCATTGTTGAAAAATCAATGATACATACATCAACATTTTTTTAAAAAATTCTTTAGTATACATTAAAAAAAAAAACACAAATGAGACTTTAAAATTGCAAAGCCTTTATTAAGAAATAACTTCCCAAAACTCCACTTTCGCTCCTCTATAGAAAAGGTGATCCGGCAATCCATTGTGTGGTGCTCCGTTTCTCCTCTCTGCCTTCCTTATAGGAGATAGCCACACGGATCGTCGCCCCATCGCCTTTTCTGAAGAGGAGCTGAAGCAGAATTTTAAGTTTTTTCTTAATAAAGGCTTTGCGATTTTAAAGTCTAATTTGTCTTGTTTTTTTTTTTTTAATCTATACTCTTGCAAGCTTTTTTTTGTTACTGTAAAAAACAAAACTAGTCAGTCAGCTGTCTAACAAGGCCTTAACTGCATCGTGCTTGGCCCAGACTTATGCTGGAACATTTTTCTGAGATCTGTGGCTAAAAGCTATATGAACAATTGGTTATAATCTTCTGCTGCTAGGATGAAAACGCCAGTAGGAGGAGGAAGAGCAAGCAGGTAGTAGCCACCATCATTAGAACAAAAGCTGCTAAATGTGCAAGCTGGGCCAATAATACCCCCCAGAGAAGCTAAAGAAACCTGAGGAGGAAACGATTTATACATCTGCTTGTTTCCTTTTACCCTGTGGTACCAGAAGATGGCAGATGTTCCCTAGATTTTGTTTGGGGGGAGATGCTTAAGCTGTGAGACTAAACACAAGGTTTTAACCCAGACATTGATCAACTGATAGACATGTCACTTCTATAAATAAACCAAGATTTCATATTTAAAGCTCTTACACACCTCAACATGCTCATGTGTACAGCATTTATACTAGCGTTAATTCTAAAAGATAGGTCACACTTAAAAGTGTTCACATGTATTCCTTGATCAGCCATCTATACACTACAGTGATGAACGGTGTTTGGACATGTGTTTACTGCCTAGTGTATTTCCTGTGTTGTGCAGCTGGGCAATGCAGGGGTTAAACATTTAATTCTAGTCTAGTGGAACTGATGCCCAATTTAAGTAGTTTTTAGGTGGGCCCTTGTGGCTACAGACCCATACAGGAGACTGAAATAAATTAACCTGTTAAATGCAGGTACATGTGTAAAAGGGCAGCCACCTGGCCTTTGTGAATGCATTAAATACAAACACACAACTCCATTGTAAAAACTGGAAAGATGAATGTAACGATTATAATACAGTTTTTGCTCGCTCCACAGAATTGTCTTTAGGAGCTGTAAATAGGGGGCAACTGCCATAGGCTCCAGAGTAAACGTTGGTATGAATGGTGGATCCAACAAAACAAGCAGACCCCCCCCCCCCTCAGCCCCACCATTCCTCCCTATCCATGCAGGAAAGCTAGGGTTACACATTTCAAGTTAGTGCAAATCTACATTTTGAGAAGGAACTCGTGTGAAACATCACAGTATGACTAACAGCCATTTCAGCTTCACTGCCAAAAACCCATGTGCATTTAAACATCCTCATTGAATCTGTATATAAAAAGGCATGTCTGGGCCCCAAAGCTTTTAAGTGTTCACAGTAGTGTAATTATATCCCACACACCTCTGTAATTTCCATTTGTTAGTAACCTCTCTGTAGGAGGCAAGCAGCGCTACATTTTACAAATTATGTACAGACTGACTTGACTCATCATTCCATCTGTTATGTGCTGGAGTTTTTCAAAATGCATCAGTTAATAGTGCTGCTCCAGCAGAATTCTGCACTGAAATCCATTTCTCAAAACAGCAAACAGATTTTTGTTATATTTTATTTTGAAATCTGACATGGTGCTAGACATATTGTCAATTTCCCAGCTGCCCCAAGTCATGTGACTTGTGCTCTGATAAACTTCGATCACTCTTTACTGCTGTACTGCAATTTTAAAGTTCGCTTTGGTGGTTTTTTTTCAATGTATACTAATGAATTAAAAAAAAAAAAAAAATTTATGTTACTGTTCCTTTAATTATTTGCCCTTTTCTTCTGACTCTTTCCAGGTTTTAAATGGGGGTCACTTAGCCCACATAAATACTCTGTAAGGCAACACATCTATTGTTACTGCTACTTTGTATTACAGGTATGGGATCTCTTATCCAGAAATCTCCGAATTATGGAATGGGCGTCTCCCATTATAATGAAATAATCCAAATTTAAAAAAATTACTTCCTTTTTCTGCGTATTAATAAAACAGTAGCTTGTACTTGATCCAAACAAAGATACAATGAATCCTTATTGGAAGCAAAACCAGCCTATTGGGTTTATTTATTGTTTACATAATTTTCTAGTAGACTTAAATTTTTTGGTGTTACAGTTCCTTTGAGTGTTTTAAAGTAAAGAAAATATAATGTAGTGTTGCCCTGCACGGTTAAACCTGATGTGTTTGCTTCAGAAACTCTACTATAGTTATATATAAACAAGCTACTGAGTAGCAATGGTGGAAATTGAAAATGGCTATATGGCACAGGATCAATAATGCATAACAGATAACATTATGTTCTACAGAGCTTATCTGCTATCTGCTGTGTAACTTGAGCCATTCTCCTTTAAATGGCTGCCCCCATGGCTACACAAAAGCTTATTTAAATAAACAATAGTAGTGTTTCTGAAGCAAGTGTGGGGCAACACTGCATTATATTTTTATTACTTTAAAACAATTTGATTTTTTGATGTTACTGGTCCTTTAAGGTATGAAGATCCAAATTACAGAAAGATCCATTATCCGGAAAACCGAGCATTCTGGATAATAGGTTCCATACCTGTACTTTCTGTTCAGAGCCTCTGGTACTCATATTCCAGTATCTTATTAAAATCAATGCAGGGTTTCTAGGGCAATTTAGATCCTAGCAACCACATTCCTGAAACTGGTAAGCTGGTGAAAAAAAAGCTAAATTAATCAAAAACCACAAATAAAAAAACTGAAAATTGTCTCCGCATATCACTCTCTACGTCATACTAAAAATTTACTCAAGTTGAACAACCCCTTTAAAGGGATACTGTCATGGGAATGTTTTTTTTTTTTTTTCCCCAAAACACATCAGTTAATAGAGCTGCTCCAGCAGACTTCTGCACTGAAACCCATTTCTCAAAAGAGCAAACAGATTTTTTTTACATTTCATTTTGAAATCTGACATGGGGCTAGACATATTGTCAATTTCCCAGCTGCCCCAAATCATGTGACTTGTGCTCTGATAAATTTCAATCACTCTTTACTGCTGTACTGCAAGTGGGAGTGATATCAACCCCCTCCTCCCAGCAGCCTAACAACAGAACAATGGGACGGTAACCAGATAACCGCTCCCCAACACAAGATAACTTGTGCTTTCCATTCAGTTACATTGAGAATGAAAAACAACAGTCTGCCAGAAAACAGTTCCCTCCTAAAATGCTGGCACAAGTCACATGACCAGGGCAGCTGGGAAATTGACAAAACGTCTAGCCCCATGTCAGGTTTCAAAACGGTATATAAAAAAAAATTTGTTTGCTCTTTTGAGAAATGCATTTCAATGCAGAATTCTGCTGGAGCAGCACTATTAACTGATGTGTGAAAAAAACAGGTTTTCCCAGTATCCCTTTAAGAAGGAGCAACATATAACCATCCTAAGACCCAATCAAACGGACGGGATAAAGCCATTCAGTATGCAGACTGGCGAATCATGCAAAAAGATGGCAGACAGAATGAAAGTACATAGCTAGTTTGTCTCAGCAACAGGAACTATGTCTGGCCAGACTACATCACTTCCTGTTGCCTGAAAGAGTGAAGTAAGAGCAAGTCTATAAAAATAAAAGCTGCTGCTATATTTGTGAACCTCCAATTGTAGTTCAGTTATGGCACCTGTTATCTATAAAGTTCAGAATTACAGAGGCTATCTCCCATTGACTACATTTTATCAAAATGTTTAAAATAAGTTCCTTTTTCGGTGTATTAATAAAACAGTACCTTATACTTGGTCCAAACATAGATATAATTTATTCTTATCGGAAGCAAAACCAGCCTATTATGTTTATTTAATGTTTACATGATTTTCTAGTAGTCTTAAGGTGTGTAGATCCAAATTAAGGAAAGGCCTGTTATCCGGAAACCCCCAGGTCCTGAGCATTCTGGATAACAGTTACCTGTAAAAGCTCCAATCATAGCAGATTTTATTGAGGCTGTGATATAACATGGAAACACAATAGGACAGGTCCAGTAGTGAGAAGATGAAAGATGGTTTGCCCCTGTGTATTACACTGAGAAAGAACCACCTTACTCATAATAGTGATCCCACTCACAGAAAACAAACCATTATCAATGAAAATCTCATCTGACAAGAAGGACTGCATCTGTTGTTACCCACTTGTTATACTATGAAGGAGGATTCAATGTGGCCGTTCAAATAAATGAAAGTTGGATCTATTTAAATGCAACAGAGTTAATGTCAAAACGAATGTAAAAACAGAAATGGTTCTTCAGTGAACTTTGCATGTGACATTTGTAACCCATAAAAATCTTTTCCATGATAGGAGGAAGAAATGGCTCCACCAGTCTGCTGGCAGAAACAAACTAGTACTTTACCCCCAGATCTCAAGTTTTTATATTGCTCATAATTTTACAGCACCATTAACTGATGCGTTTTGAAAAAAACACGTTTTCCCATGACAGTATCCCTTTAAGGACGCGTTTCATTATTAACTTCAGCTTGGGAAAGCAGCTTGAAGATCTCCAGCTCCTGTTAAACTGCATTTCCCAGCATCTATGGAGACTTCAGCTGCAAATCTTAGAAAACACAGTCTAAATATACACAGTCTTCCCAGGGTGGGAAACCTGCAGCCTACTGATATAACTGAATTAAATCTCTCTGGATCCTAATGCTTCCAAACCCTTTTCCATGAATTGTTAGGATGACACAGATTCAGTATCCATGGAAACTAGACGCAGCACTTACTCTTACACTTATACTATTGGTATACCACCACCATTAATACAACGGGTAACTGTTGATACTGAACCTACGACCTGGTTTTATATTGGAGGTGAACCCAGTTAGCTAGCTAGGCAGAGAGGCAGAATAATAGGAAAGCGAATATAAAATTTAACTCATTAGGGTACAGCACAAAGGGCATTTTGCCTGCCATTAGAGGATAAGACACATCTATTCACCTGTCACCACTCCTAACAGGGGGGTTTTCATTCAATGGTATTAAAGGAAAACTATACCCCTCAAACAATGTAAGTCTCTATAACAAGATATTGCATACAAAAGCTCGTGTAAAACCCCGCTTCATGTAAATAAACCATTTTCATAATAATATACGTTTTAGCAGTATGTGCCATTGGGTAATCATAAATAGAAAGCTGCCATTTTTAAAAACAAGGGCAGCCTCCTGTGATCATATGATTCACGGTGCACACAAACATACCAAACACACCATACTTGTTAGTTCACATGAGCCAATTAACAGACAGAGTTGTGTATTGTGTTTCCACACTTCTTCCTGTTACAGTAGAGTTGAAATATTTCTGGTCAGGTGATCTCTGAGGAAGTACACAGACCATCACAAAACGATGGTTCAAGGCAAGAGATGTAAAAGGGCAATATTTACCTAAATATATATTCCAGTTTAAGAAGATTTTTTAATATGCCACTAAATTTGATATAAACTGTTGCTCAAGTGTTTATTTTGGGGGTATACTTTCCCTTAAAGATTAATAGGCGGCATACAAGTGAGTTTTGCCCAGCGTGGTTTCCACTGGATGGCATCAGTGGATAAAACACCCCATGTGCCATATAGCCATTATTTTGGAGACACGTATTCTAAACAAGTGTCTGGTTTGGTTTTGTTACTTGCTAGGAAAAGGATACTTAACCCTGAGTAAAGGTGGCCATACACGTAGAGATCCGCTCGTTTGGCGATGTTGCCAAACGAGCGGATCTCTCCCCGATATGCCCACCTTCGGCCCAACGTTCGGATCAGTACGGGCGGTCGGATCGCGGGACCGCATCAACGAACAGATGCGGCCGCGATCCGACGGGATTTTTAATCCTGCCCGATCGACATCTGGCCAACTTTCGGCCAGATATCGATCGGGAAAGCCCGTCGGAGGCCCCCCCACACGGGCAGATAAGCTGCCGACACAGTCTGTCGGCAGCTTTTATCTGCCCGTGTATGGCCACCTTTAGGGTTGAGACTCAAATATGGATCTCCATGCTGTTTATGATGCGTCACCATAATCCTCTGAAGTTAAAGTTCCTCTCACAGTGTGTGAATAAAATTTTTGGGGCTGCATAGTTAATTCTCCAACTTAATGTGGGTGCTCTGAGGGAAATTGTTTTTGAGAAACAGTTGCATATAAGATGTGCAGTGCAGCTACTGTGAATATTTATTATTTGCAATTGCTCATCTTTCTGTTCAGACCCTGTCCTATTCACCTTTCATTCTGACAACTAATTGGTCTTAGAATGCATCACTGTAGATCATACTTTACATTCCCCTTTTAGGATGTTCTTACATGCTTACATTAGAAAAGCTACACATTGTTTTCAATTTTATGGCAAAAAAGGGCCCAACGCAGCCCCAGCCTCCTCTCATTCAATTATATGTGAGAGTGGTTTGAGGCTGAAAAGCTTTTAGGTGTTTTCAATTCAAGAGTGAACTTATGTAGCTTTTCCACTAGCAAATATATACCAGCAAAGAAAATGCTGTATATGAGCCATCAGCATAAAGTAACTGCCATACTGCTGAGCTCACTTGCCTTTTTGTTAACTGTAACTATACACAAACACAATACTGGCCTACTCTCAACACATCTTTTTTTACCCCAAGAAAATAAATATGGCAGGTATCCTCTTTGGCTTCCTATATATACATGGTATATAGTTTTACATAAGCTTGAACTGTAAACATCATTGCAGGTATACGACACATACTCATCTAATTTAAAGCAGAACGTAAGACATAGCCCATAGGTCCTTCTATAGAAACAGCACATTTATGTAAAGTTAAAAGCAAAACGTACCTCAAAACACTATACAAATACATTTTTGGAAAGGCCAAATCTGTGGAAATGAAATGGTGTCATCATGGAGTTACAATTTACTAGACTTATGCTGGTGCTTTAATTATGTATACCAAAGCAGCAGGAGTTGGTTTATGCAGTAGTCAGACTACAGCTCCAAGAACTTATGGCTGCTGGGGGATGCTAGCTATGGCTGGAGGGTTACAAGCTGGGCACCCTGGAATTCATCTGCAAATGTCTACACCAGAAAGTATTAAGAAGAGTGTGATTTAGCAACCTGTACTGTCCTAATGAACTAGAAAACCAAGCAAAACAGGGGCCATTAGCTGCTAAGAAATCCCCCTTTGGCCTTTTCCACTACATCCTTCCTTAAAGCAGCAGACCCCTTAACATATTTTAGGGAAGTCATGGCACATGGCTTCCTTCTATTACATCAGTAACTGGTTAAAAGTAAAGGAAACTAATCTTCCTCTTCCAAGCAAAATTACTGCAAGAGAAGCCTGACCCAACAATGAGAATGCCATACACCAAGGAAACATATCAATGAATAAATATTATTAATGACTAAAGAATGCTGCTATTTAGGATTAATGTTTGATTTCAGATCAGTATTGACCAGAGAGAAAAAGACAGCTGATTCACACTTACATTTATAATACAAATCCTATAGTGTATCCACAGTCTGCTACAATAATTGTAAGCAGGTCTGGATGCTTTCAGTATGCAACAGTAAGAAATGCAAAAAAGTCACATTTTGACAGTGCTTTGCAGAATCCTGCAGCTGGACAAAGAGTCTTTACTGTCTGCAGCAGTATTCTCTAAAGGTAGCGACACCTCCGACCCAGGGTGGGCTTCTACAGCTCATAGAGGATGCTGACAAAGCAGAGGAAAGATTCTGGCTTCTCTCCTCCTAAATTTCCATAGCTTCTGAGTTTGGGAACACATCTAAGGAATTCTCCTCCTCTGAATATGAATGGAGAGAATGTTGAGAGCTGAGTGTGTGCTTTTTATTACTGACCAGCAGTTGGTTATAGCACACATGCAATTTATTCTCAGTTCTGCCAGGGCAAAATCCATTTGCTTCCTGTGGGAAAGTTGCGTCGGTGCAGTCCATATCCTCCTCATTTACCTGCAAATTCTCAGGAGATCTTGGCCTAAAGGTAGGGATATCCTGCACACTATACTTGACACTTGAGAGGAGTTTCTGTTGTACTTCAGACCCAAGTTGTGCAGGATCACGTTTGCCAACAATAGAGAGCCCTGAAGTTGTATATTCCTTTCTAAAAAGCTCAGGAGACACTGGCAAAGATCTGCATCGTCTTCGGGGGTTTACAGAGAAGTCCACGGTGTCCTGACTTAATAGCGGCCGAAACTGTCCGCTTGTTCCTGCCACCAGAGATCCATCTCTTTTGGGTGAATGTAGGTCAAACACATGAGAAATAACTGATTTGCTAGGCATGTCAAAGAATTTGATCTTTCCTTTTAAGTCTTCCCTGGCACTAAAGGGATTAACTTTGCGCACAGCTCCCTTGCTGGGCGTGTAGAATGGGTCCAGCACATTGACCTTCCGCAGTGGCTTACGTGCAAAAATATCTGACTGACTGCGGGATAACGTGATGTTTCTTCTGGGGCGTGGGGACTTCTGAGGAATTTTATCATCCTGAGGCACCATGGAAATCAGGCGTTTCACCCCTTGGCATTTGTCATTGGGCCCTGAAGGACAAAACAAAAGGATACAGAATTAAAAAAAAAAAAAAACAGTGTGCATTAATATTAATTAAAAGGCCATATTAACTGTGTGGGAGTCTAAAGGGGTCTCTAGAGCGTAAAGCTGGCCATAGACGCAACGACTTGGTCGTACGAATCGAGGATTCGTACGACTATCGTACGACTTTCGGATCGTGTGTGGAGTGTTCCGACATTTGTCGTGCCATGCCGATCGGTCGTTTGGTCGATCGGCCAGGTTAGGAAATTTTTGTCGGCTGGCGATAATATCTTTGCGTCTATTGCAGATCGTACGATTTTCAGTGGGAGACCGTCACTAGGTTTTTAATCGTACAACTTTCGTACGATCCTTGTCAGGGGCAGAACGTCAGCTGTCTGTGCTTTTTACTACTTTAGTTGATCTGAAGGTTAGTGACAGGTCGGGAGCAGGTCGGGAGATGCAAAGATCCGATCGTGGAATCATCTTACGATCGGATCTTTGCGTCTATGGCCAGCTTAAATTGCTTGCAGGATGGCACCCGGATCGCTTCTGTTCCTGGAGATTTACCAGGGAAGACATTTAGAGGAGATTAGTCGCCCGAAGAAGAGTCAAATTTGTCGCTGGGTGACTAATCTCCACCAGTATCCACGCCTGCCACCACCCTTAAAGGTACAAGATCTATTATCAAAAATTCTTGGGCCCTGGGGTTTTCCATATAAAATTTGTCTGTCATTTTGGTCACCATACCATTTAAAACGCTACATAAACCTTACAGCAGGGATCCCCAACCTTTTGAACCCGTGAGCAACATTCAGAATTAAAAGGAGTTGGGGAGCAACACAAGCATGAAAAATATTCTTGGGGTGCCAAATAAGTGCTGTGATTGGCTATTGGTAGCTCCTATGTGGATTGTCAACCCACATTGAGGTTCTGTTTGGCAGTGCAACGGATTTTTATACAACCAAAACTTGCCGCCAAGCCTGGAATTTAAAAACAAGCAGCTGCTTTGAGGCCACTGGGAGCAACATCCAAGGGGTTGGAGAGCAACATGTTGCTCACGAGCTACTGGTTGGGGATCACTGCCTTACAGGATTGTTTTGCCACCAACATGGATTTTGTAGCTAAGTTACCATCAAGTACACAATTCTGTTTTATTATTTAAAAAAAAAAATATCATTAAAAAAATGTACATGCACACATACATATAAATATAAATACAGTACTCAAAACGGATTAGGAATTTGATCAACCTCTGCCCGTGTTTTTCAGCATTTACTATAGCTATACTTGAACTTTGTAGCTTTTTATAAAACAAAAATTGAGGTCATCCAAGTTTTTGAGCAATTATTACACCTTTCAATTATATCCTCCGTACAACAGTAATTTGGCAGCATTAAAACGTAATTAAAGAGTTATTTCCTAAATGTTGATGATCTCCTGTTCTCTTTCAGAAACCCCTGTTCCTTTCTGATCAGAGAAACTGTAAACTGCAACACGGTAAAGAAAAAGCCTGAACACTGGTAATCGCAGTTCCAGTAGCAGGGGGCCTACTGATTGATAGTGGTATTAAATGTGTCAAAAGCACACCACGGCAGGCCTTAGGCTGTTTTTACCAATTTGTCCCAATCACAAGGGCAGCCTCTGATGTGTTGTGGAAAGATGGGTAGACAGCATCAGTGGTTCATCAGTTTAAAATCCTTCTTTCAACTCCCCCCCCAAAATGCAGTTGCTTTTATGATCTCTATAATACAGTGAAATTAAACTTATTGGATGTGCGGTAAATTCAAACCGCACATTTATACACGCAACCTAGCTGCATTACAGAGATCATCTAAGCAAGAGTGCATTGAATAAGCTGCCAGAAGAAATGTTCAGCATCTGCAGAGTCAGTTTGGCTTCTGTTTTATTAATACCAACAAACACTTCAGAGTGAGCAAGAATAGTCTTTCTCCCTCCCGTTAATGTTAATTACCCACCACCTCGTACTGAATGTGGTGTGATTAGGGTTGCCACTTTCCTACAGTGGTGGTGGTGGGGGTGAGAACAAAAGAACGGGCTGTGACATAAAAGGGGGCAGGCATTGGTATAAAAGGGGCATGCCGCAACATAAAAATGAGTGGATCACAATGAGCGATTGGACAGAAGGCGGCAAAAAGTTACGTTTTGAGCAGATTGTGGGCAGGCCAAGGGATTTTCTTAGGTGTATTCCAAATTTACCAGCAGCTACATTGCTGGTAAATTTGTATTATCGGCCCCATCCTTGGCAGGTGTTTTACCGCCTAGGCCGGTAAAATACCAGCTGGGTGGCAACCCTAGGTGTGATATAAATTCAATATATGGGGGGGGGGGGGGGGTGTTTAAAACAAATGTTACTGGCCAACAAAATGTTTCAAATTGAGCCCTGCAATGGCTAATATCAATCCTGAAAATTATCTTCAAATATAGGAAACTCAATTTGAATGGACAGCATACCTCAATATGTTCAATATGACCTCATAGAATAGGGCTTGTGTAGAAAATACTTTTATGCCTAAAACCCAATGAAAACCCAATAAAATATGTTACAAACAAAATCTACGATTTTTGTAATTTGAGCTAAATAGGCCAAATAGGAAGACTGAAGCTTCTCCATTTTTGCTCTTTGCAAAGTAGAAAATTAGATTAGAACAGAGCACAAATAATCCCACTGCATAATGGAGTCCTGCTGACAAGAGAAACACAAGAAAGGTGAAGGGATAGAGTTACAAACTGGGTCCTGTTCATTGAATTCATGTTGAACAAAGGAGTATACTGCCCCTATTCACTCAGGTGAATATAATAAATTACATTTGATGCTGGTACAACTGTATACAATTCCTGTATGTAGGCACACAACTCATTCTCAATCCAGAAGACAGGGTTGCACTTCTCCCCTCTTTTCACAGATATCGGATGTATGAAAACCTTCATAGACAATTCATAAAATGGTTCTGCAGATCCAGAAGTAACTTGCAAAGTGAGTTAATTTTATATCTGCATGATTTACTAAACAAAACACATCTGAATTCCAAAACATCATTATAATGCCCTGTGAGTGGAGGCATTTTCTAAAACAAAAGCTACGGGGCAGATTATAAAAATGTGCGATTAGAGTGCAACACAGAAAAATTCACCCACTTCCTATTCATTTCTATGGGATTTTTAAGTTTATTTATCAAATGCTAACTTTCACCCATTATAAATACACTTCTAAAAATCCTATAGGAATAAATAGCAAATGGATGATTTTTTTTTGTGGTGAACTCTATTTTCACACTTTGATAAATCTGCCCCAGTGTAGTGTACCAGCCAGCAGTGCGTTTTAGTTCCTGTGAGCCACTTACCTTTAGTGAGAGAGATAGGTTTGGGCTCTATGTTATCATCACTCAGATTTTTCCTTTCCCTTTCTGCCTCCTCATTTCTTAAGCGATTTGAAATGTTCTCAAATTGCTTTACGATATCTACAAAGGAAGGACGGAGTTTTGGGTCCATCTTGAAAAGAAAATTTAAAAAAAACGTGTTTATTTTGCACTGTTTTACTGTTACAATTTAAAACACATGTTTTAATTTTACTGTGTGTGTATAGTTAAAGAAACATACACCCCTTTGTTTTGTATGGATTTGTCTACAAACATTACAAAGCATGCCTACATCTAGTAGTAACCGAATTTTTTATTGCATGAGCAAGTTTTACAATGCAGCCCGATTCTGCACAAGCCAGTGTTAACTAGTTCCACTTGTGTACCTGGTCTCATGAGAAGCAATTAATGCATGGTAGCAACTAGATAGGCAGTCCATCCACTTAAAGGAAAACTATACCCCCTGAACAATGTAGGTCTCTATAAAAAGATATTGCATAAAACAACTCATATGTAAAACCCTGCTTCATGTAAATAAACCATTTTCATAATATTACACTTTGTTAGTAGCATGTGCCATTGGGTAATCATAAATAGAAAATAGCCATTTTAAAAAATAAGGACAACCTCCTGGGATCCTAGGATCCAACGGTGCACACGTACATACCAAACAAACTATAAAGTTAGGTCACATGAGCCAATTAACAGACAAAGTTGTGTCTTTTGCTTCCACACTTCTTCCTGTCACAGTTAGAGTTGAAATATTTCTGGTCAGGTGATCTCTGAGGCAGCACACAGACCATCACCAAATGGTGGTTCAAGGCAAGAGATGTAAAAGAGCAATATTTACTTAAATATATATACCAGGGTGGTAAGATTCTTTAATATGTCACTTAATTTGATATAAACTGTTGCTCAAGTATTCATTTTTGGGGTATAGTTTTCCTTTAAAGATTCAGTACAGAATCAGAAACAGTGTTGTACAAGTGCTATGAGACATCTAATTGCAACGAGACCTACAGACATATACAGTACATGCTCATGGACATGGCACTGCACAGTCATTAAAGTGGACCAGTCACCCAGACATAAAAAGCAGTATAATAAAAGTCCTTTTCAAATTAAACATGAAATCCAGATTCTTTTTTGTATTTAAGCATTCATAGCTTTTGCAAACATGTTTAAAAACCCCAGCTGTCAATCAAATAATGCCTGTCCCCCCTCTATGCCTAAGGCAACCTTGGCTCTCCAGCTGTTAAGGAACTACAAGTCCCACAATGCATTTGCCTTTATTAATCATGACAGACTCCATTGCATTCTGGGACTTGTAGTTCCTTAACAGCTGGAGAGCCAAGGTTGCAGATCCAGAGGCAGGGCAGACAATTACTTTCACTTTCCATTCAGCACTTCCTAGATGTCACTGCTCTCCACATTCCCCCGGTCTCTTTACCATTTAATTGTGTTGCCAGTTCATGGGGATAGACATCAGGTCACCCATTCTGGTGCAAAAACACAATTTTGAGAGGTTGCCTTAATAACGGTGTCCACAAAATGGCCCCTGCCTGCTTGCTATAAGTATGAATTCCCAGATGGAAGGAAACAAGATTAAAATAATTTTTACAGTGCAATTAAAGTTCATTTTGCTTGACTAATGTGATAAAATAGAATTTGGGATGGGAATCATTTTTTTGGGTGACGGCTTTAATAAGGCCTCATTTGCATCTGAATTAGACTGAAACAATCTAGTTTCTCCAGCATAAAAATCCGGCGTGGCCTGAATTTCATGCAACGGTCAGATTCACTGTGAGGCAAAACACACCTTGCTGAATAAACTCTGTTCTAATAGATTAATTTTTATCAGGCATGTTTAGCCTGGGCACATAGCAGCACCTACCCAGCCCTCATCACCCACTTACAACCGCGGTTTCCCAGCCGAGTTGCTATAAGTGTGGCTGGGGAGAGGGCAATTATTAGAACTATAGGGGAAGCAGGGGAGCTGGTGCTCAATGTGCTCACACACAAGCCAAAGGGATGCATACAAGTTTAAGGGAGTGTATATTATGGAATGGCTGATTATAAGCAAGTTTATAATGATTTTAATTTTTTTTTTACAGTTCTCTTTTACTTCTTAACAGATGTCTGGGGGTCAATGACCATGACAGCCAAGAAAAACTATTGCTCTGTGAAGTTACAATGTAATTGTTACTTTTTATTACTTCTCTCTGGAAGCAGACCACCTCCTATTCATCTTCCAGTCAGCCACTGCATGGTCCCCAGGGTAAATTGAGCCCTAGCAACCAGATAGCTGATGAAATTCCACACTAGAGAACTGCTGAACAAAAAAGCTAAATTAAGCAAAAGTCACAAAATCAGAAAATGAAAATAGTCTCAAGTAACACACTCTATGTGGTGCCACAAGTTTATTTAAAGGTGGGCAACTCCTTTAAGGGCAATGGCATACATGTCACCCCTGGTAAATCTGTTCTAACTGTGGGTGACAAATTTACTGTAAATACCTTTGTATTGTATGCATAACAAACATATTTTTTAAGAAGTCACATATTAAAGTGGAACTCCAGCTTCCAAAACAAAATTTGATAAAGAGGCCCACTTAACACAGAAACTCCTAATATACCCATAACAGTTACCCAGGCAATGCCATTTTCTATGATGAAACCCAGCTGTTTAAAGGGATACTGTCATGGGAAAACATGTTTTTTTTCAAAACGCATCAGTTAATAGTCTTACTCCAGCAGACTTCTGAACTGAAATCCATTTCTCAAAAGAGCAAAAGGCATCATGAGACGTCAGCCCTCCCTCATGAGACGTCAGCCCTCCCTCATGAGACGTCAGCCCTCCCTCATGAGACGTCAGCCCTCCCTCATGAGACGTCAGCCCTCCCTCATGAGACGTCAGCCCTCCCTCTTGTGCACTCCCACTTGAGACGTCAGCCCTCCATCTTCATGCCTCATTCCTCCGTCTTTAGTTCTCGGCATTCCGTCCTCAAGCTTCTTCCCTCAGTTATTTGAGAAGGGAAATTACCTGAGGGAAGAGGGTTGAGGGCGGAAGGCGGACAACTGAATACGGAGGAATGAAGCATGAAGAGAGGGCTGACGTCTCAAGAGGGAGGGCTAAGGGCACAAGAGGGAGGGCTGACGTCTGATAAGGGAGGGCTGACTTCTCATGAAGGAGGGCTGAGGGCTAAAGAGGGAGGGCTGAGGGCTCAAGAGGGAGGACCGAAGACAGATACCCGACTGCAGCTTTGGAGAATGGGTGAGTTAAAAAGCACCCGACGGTGCATTCCATAGCCGTAGGAGGGCCATGCAGGATATCGTTTTGCCGCGACGATGTCCTAAAATGCGTTCCGTACAACTTCTCCACAGCTTACAGACAGCATGCAGGACTACATAACCCACAATGCATTGCACAGTGATGTTCTTATCCTTATTGAAATCATGTGTGCAGGAAATTGTGGGGTTTGGAGGATGCAGGCTGAGGGCAGCTGGCTGTTGATACAAAGTAACAATAGACAGCCAGATCAGCAAAATAGTCAGAAAGATCAGCAGGAGGCTAGGCTTAGGGAATGGTTTTAAACCATTAAAAATCATGAAAAGCCTGCATATTTTTTAATTGATGATATTTTTAAATTGATGTATATTGCAAAGTTGCTTGAAATTAGGTTTACTTAAGTTATGTTTTTGTGGCATTCCCCTTTAAGATATAAACTACCAGTTAAGTTTCCAAGCAATACATATACACTTTTCACAGATCACTTTTGAATCACAAAGGTATTTCTCCTGCAGGTTTGTGTATTGATCGCACAGCCGTTGGAGTGGTTTCCTAACAGTAACAATAAAAAATTTAAGTGTTCCAAAGTAATTAAAATAGAATATAATATTGCTCCATGTACTGGTAAAAATGGTACGTTTATTTATAAAATCTATAATAGGCTTTCTGAAGCAAGGCTCAGGTTAAATAGCAGATAACAGGTGCAGGCTATAGAATACCATTGTATTTCATTACAGAGCTAATCGGTTATTGGTTAATAACCTGTGCATTTTCTCCTTTTTTGGCTTAAATGGCTGCCCCCATGGCTACACATTAGCTTGTTTATATAAACTATATATAGTTTTTTTTTTTTTTTTTTTTTTTTTAAACAAACACAAAACTGGCAACAGTATATTAGATTTTACTTTTTTTTTTTTTTAATGCTTTTTAGTGTTACCGTTCCTTAAAGTGGTATATGTTTTGGAGGATTTTGATCTTTTGAACAGTCAGTTGCCTGTTGCATGAGCTGTAGGTCACCTTAGCTAACATCTCCTAGCAGTTCATTCCTTCTCTGCAGTGTTTATGTCAGCATTTCCACATAGAAGGTGCCCTGTATACACTGTTCCCTCTAAGCCAAGTGTACTAGAAATTAAGCAATATAAAAGCCACAAGCTGAGAAATACATGTGGGTTACCTGCCCCGATGATTGATGCTTGCCATTAGTTTGGCATGCAAGGTCTGTGTGAAATTCTTTCTGTACACTGCAAATTATGTGGTCTGTTTCTCAAACCTGAGATGATCTTTATAGTGTAATGTACCAGGAGATTTTAGATTCTTTGGTAAATGTAACAATCTCACAGATCTGGACTGGCATTCAAAATAGGCCCTGGCATTCCAATACAGAGAGGCCCAATCATCTCCTCACCAGCCCACTAAATAGTGACTTTCTATGGCACCTTTTGGCAGCCCCTCTGGCATTTGCCAGAACCCATAGACTACCAGTCCAGGCCTGAATCTCACTGTAAAAGGATTAAGCTATTGGGTATATGTTCATGGATATTAAGAATTTACTTGCACTATGCAGATAACAAACTTTGTAATAACACCTCATTTGTCATTACAATTCCAAAGCAGATTTGAGATACTTTAGCAAAACTTTGGTATCTCTTTGCCACTCCATAGCCAGCCAGTTTCTATATCTGTGCTGTATCTGACTTTAGGGGTGGCATAGTGCAAGTACTGCCTTGGGATCATGCAAGAAGTCAACTGTGGGTAAATCACAGCCTGCCCTAAGATGCAGCAATCAAAAAATGCTAGGAAGGAAAGACGGGTTATCGTTGATTCATTTAATAGGTAGGTGGATAGGGTAATCTGTCCCAAGGACCCTGCATGGCGAACTGTTGCTTGCTTCTTGCTAGGTTTTGGCAGACATTGACTGGGAGGAGCTGAGGAAGACCTGATGGTCTGGGTACACAGTAACAAATGAGAAAGTTAGAGGAGGGGGGCAATTCATCAAGAATGGCTTAATAAAATGTGTATTTGTTATGCAGGATTTCAAAGCCAATATAAAGGAAGAAGTGAGGAGGGAAAATGAGGATGCTGAAGCCTTGGGTGGCTATTTTTTTTTAGATTGTAAAGAGTCCTCCAAATTAATAGTAGGGGTCCCAAAATTAGTGAAGCGGAAAAGGCTAAGCTCCTGTTCCAGATACAACAGGCTGCTAGTTTGGGTCATGTAATGATAATGGTGGATTTTAATTACCCAGATATTAACTGCATTGAAATTATGCTATACTGGATCTAGTGATATCTAACAACCTATACTAAATAGAAAATGTGCAAGTAGTTGAACCCCAAAGTAATAGTGGCCATACTGTTATCTCATTTAAAGGGTGTTGGAAAAACCAAAAAGAGGATACAAATTAGAACGTCAGAGGTGTCGGAAAGGTTTCCCCAAACACCAGTACCCTATCTGGTATGAGATTTGTAAAGTCAAAGCACAAGACATTATGGGTATGGCCTCTACTCACTCACTCAAATTTAAAAGTAATTTCCCAACCCTATAAATGTATTTGACAACAGAATTCATTACAATCCCAGTATTTTTCAAAGCCACTTTACTGCTTTAGACTGTATTTTTCTTGATACAGAAAGGTGTAGAAAATGAAAGTCAAAAGGAAGGCCAAATTAAATGCATCCAACCCCTCAAAAGCAGCCCTGAAGATGAAAGTTTAAGTAACGAAAAGAAATGATTATTCCTTACTATTATGAGCCAAAGAAAATGCTGGCAATTTACACATAAAGAAGTTGTTTAATCTAAACAATAGGCCAATCATTTCTCTTGGGATCACTTGCCAGGTTCTGTCTGTGTCAATTCCTCAGGATTTCTCTGAGCTGTACCTATCATTGGTATTAACTTCCACACTCCATCTTCAGGTCTTTATGGTTTCTCACATTTTAACAGTTAAGTAAAATTCCTTGGCTAAACAAAAACTTTAATAAGCAGGTATTAATAATGCATTATTGCTGAAGGTGAATTAACCAATTAAACTGATAACATATCTGTTTTCCACCAAGCGCTGTTCTTATATTAAGCATTTTCAGAAGCACTATGCCGCACAGTGTCCAACTGCATCTTAGAAGAATGCAGTAAGCTTGCCAAGAGCTGCAGGCACCATTCATTTTGTTTTTGATCACCCATCAGAATGTCTATGAACTCCCCACAGTAGTATTCTGCTGTGTCTTCAAGCTCACCCCTACATTTTAAGAACTACTGATCTAAGCTGTGATCTTGGAGCTAAAGAGACTATATGCTGGATCTTCCACTAAACACTCAAGCAAGCTGGTAAGTCACACTGAGCAAAAAACATCAGCTTAGTAGACATATATACTGTATCGGGTAATGGCCATTGAAATGTTCCTTACCGATATGATTACATATAAGTGACAGATGCATGCAGATGTTTTTAAATATTTTGGGTCCAAGCTTCTTCTGGAGGTGCATGCTCCTTGTACTGCACTGGGCCTTCCTAAGTTAGCTGTATCTTCTATAAAGGCACCAGAGCACCCGTGCCTAGGTTTTTTTTTTTCTTCAGTTCCCTCAGCCTGATGCTGGAAACTTGCTGCAAAATTTAGTGGCAGAGCAGAGGGTGAGTGGAGGTAACCCTCTCTTATTGGACTGAAGCATGCACCTAGGGATGCGCCTAGGGCAGCACAATTTATTCATATACCACAGTCCCTAGAGTGGCAGCCTCACTAATCTAACCACTAATCTTAAAGAAGTACATTGGTGTGTAAAATGTTGCTCTACAAAAGGGGTTACACTGACACTGTAGAATGTATTGCACTAGCTTATAAATATACTCCAATTCATATTTGCATTGATACATCTAAACAAGCACTTCTGTGTCTCTGGTTAGGCATTCTCAACCAAACACCACAACGTGCTTTATCTGTAAGAAAATTCAGCCAAATATATTTATATTTTTGATGTTACACAACTTAAAGATACTGTACATCCAATTTAATAAGGCAAAACGTTTGTGCCAACAAATGTTCAGTTTTGGTAATACTGCCCCTTACAAGTTTACCCAGTTAATGCTCCATACAAAGCCTGCATATCCCAAAAAGTAAGGGAAATGAAAGGAATACCTACATTACAGCAGTTGAATGTGAGCTGAAGGAAGTCAGGGGGGCAGTCTCCCACCATGTGCTGAAAGCCATCATAATCTAAGCCAAAATTCTAAAATAACAAAGAAGAGACATTAACTTTTTTAGGTAGGAAAGTGTTGTGCAATCGGGCAGTACCAATGCACAAACTTAAAGTAAGAGGAGGTTGTTTGCTTCAAAATCTTCATGGCGACCAGTAGTAGTTGCACAAACGGTGTAAGTAAGCTACATTTATATAACTATATCAAGTGTTACTTTTCTACATTATGTTACATGCTAGTCAGGCATTACCACAATTTAGAAAAAAAAAAAAAAAAAACTAGGCATGTCATTCATAACACAAAACTCATTTTGCAGTGTGGTTGATTAGTGACAGCAAAACACTGGAATAGCAACAAGGCTGGCTATAACTCAACCAGAAGGTTTCCTGTCACCTGCTCACCTCGGTGCGTGGCAGATAATCGGGGTCTGCTTGTATGCGGGCTATTATTTCACAAAGGATTATACCATAGGAGAACACATCTGCCTACAGGAAAGAAGAAAGAACATGCCATCAGTACAAATCTCTTTATATGTTAAATTCCCACTTAAGTGTGCAGAAATCCATATTCAACCCCTCTATGAATAAGATCCTTGACTGCTGCTATATTCGGTATTATTCTGCCATTTCTTAAGTAAGAGAATGCCCTTTGGTTACTTCCAGATGGGGCACATTCTTGGTCTGTCATAAAATGTATTGGTTATACTTATGGTCAACATGTATTAAGTCTGTTTTACAGACCTCCACTACGGTAACTGCCACAAAGGGCTGATTGTCAGCCCAATAATAAACCAATACCCTGGCCTCTGCTCCCTCCTTTGTCTGCACCATGAAACACTGGGTCAGCCTGTGCACAGACACAGAGTGGAACTGTTCCATGTGTCGGTGCAGAGGATTGGCAGATTTTCAGGTTCCACTTATATGCTGAAAATTTACCCCATCTGGCAGTAGCGTAATGGAACCAATCATGGATTTTAAGGCAAAATTACAGCGACGGCCAAAGGTCAGCCACGTATTCATATTCGGAGTTGTGTGCACCTTTCAGGCCTTCAAAATCACAGACACCACCAATATTTACCACCATTTTGTGTCTTTTCTAATTCAGCTATCTAGACAATATTCAGCTATATATTAGTTATATTCAGTCTAAATCAGTGATCCCCAACCAGTAGCTCGCGAGCAACATGTTGCTCTCCAACCCCTTGGATGTTGCTCCCAGTGGCCTCAAAGCAGGTGCTTATTTTTTAATTACTGGCTTAGAGGCAAGTTTTGGTTGCATAAAAAACAGATGTCCTGCCAAACATTCTCTCCTGTAGGCTGCCAGTCCATATAGGGGTTACCAAAAAGCCAATCAGAGCTCTTATTTGACATCCACATGGACTTTTTCATGCTTGTGTTGCTCTCCAACTCTTTTTTACATTTAAATGTGGCTCACGAGCAAAGTGTATGTATGTATGTATGTATGTATGTATGTATGTATGTATGTATTTATTTTAGCTTAAAGTTGGCATACTATTAAAGAACGTTTGCAAAAATAAATAAAGTATTTTAAAAAATCTTATACTTTTTAAGTTTTCTGTAGGCATGTCAAATATATTTGACTGGACTAACAGGTAACGAACAAACGTGACTACAGATGGAGACATTGATCCCGACTCTAGTAATTTGCCAAGTGTTGTCAATACTCTAGATTGGATGTGAAATAATATATGGTAATGGACAAAAAAAATCAATAGCTTGCTGGGTGTAAAAATATAGAGCAGTGAGTACTTAAAAATTAATTTGGCACGCCTCAAAGTTTTTCCATCAGTTGTCGATGACAGGTCTAGATTACAAGGGCGTGCCACCAGTACCATGTTTTAACAATATAACTGATAAGGATCTGGGAAGGCTTCTAATGTCCTATGCTTTGAAAAGCTTCATAGAGTATAAAGATTAATCTTTTACTACCAGTCAATGCTCAAACACTGTTGCAAGCTATTTGTTTAGCCTCTGAGGAATTTCACATATTCCCATCTGACAGCATGGGAAAAATATTGACTCATAAATTCAAAGACTGTTACCATGGACATTTATCTAGATTTCTATTGCACAGAACACCCTGCCACCATTAAATGCTGCCCAACAGATAAAATAATTATAGCTGCATGCTATATGCTAGTAGAGCTATATCTCAGTCCTAAGAACAATTCTGCTTGAAAATTTGAGGTTAATCAGCGTCCAATGAAACAAGCCTGATGCGTTTGAAATAAGGGTCAAGATCATTCAATTTTAAGTTTGCACAAACAGTCAAAGAATAAAAATGAAATCTACATGTACAAGTGATGTGTGCAGAGTTTTTGGCTAAACCAACCTTTTCGTTATAGGGTTCATCTCTGAGAACTTCTGGGGCCATCCAGTATGGTGACCCAACAACAGCAAGCTTCTCACTTCCTTCACTGAAAGAGAGACACAAGGAAAATAACCACAATAAGTTTTTCTTAGCATTCCCTCAATCTATTGCATTCCACTCAAGTCTAAGCTGAACCTAGAATGCTATCATGCCAGCCCATGAGTAATGGGAAGGCTGATGTATCCAAATTCTACTAACAATGGGCAAAATGTAACTTGTTTATGCATGCTGTGTTCTACAAATGAACACTTTGGGGCAGATTTAATAAATGAAGGATTCGAAGTTCGATCGAATTTTCAAAAAAAAATTTGACTTTGAATTTTGGAATGTTATTGAAGACCACTTGGACCAGTGAATTTTGAAAATTTGATCGAATCAAATGATTTGAATAAAATCTATTCAAATATTCCACTGCCAGATCAATTAATGGGAATAAGTTTATAAACTTGTTGCAAGACAATTTTATGGCA
>CM044437.1:82725878-82763129 GCA_024363595.1 Xenopus borealis
GGTTGAACTTGATGGACGCGAGTCTTTTTTCAGCCTAACTTACTATGTTACTATGTAAAGTACCTCCCCTTTAATCGAATGGTTAAAATCGTTCGATTCAAAAGATTTTATCGATCGAATTTTTACTATTCGATCGTTCAACCAATCGAATTGCGATAAAATCCTTCTAATTTGATATCCGAAGGATTTTACTTCCCTGACTATTCCCAACTATTCACATGGTCGAATTCAAGGGGTTTTTAACCCTCAAATTCTACCAATAGTAAATCTGCCCCTTATTGTACCTAAAATTTACATGGACCTTTAAAACCATGAAAACATTTAACTGGATGGCATGAACTGAAATCAAGAACTGACTGACAGAATTTAAATTGACTAATCACTTGATTCTGTCAGTGGCATTATTAAACATTAAGAATATTAAATATTGCTTGATTACATTTTTGTCAAGCACCATTACATGGCCAGCTGCAGAAGGAGTTATGGGAAAAAAAGGAATGAATGATTGCATGAATACACATACTAAAGAGTAACCCTGCCCTATAAGGATTTTCAAAAAAAGACTTAAAGGGTGAACTATTGCGAAAATTAATATTGAATATAAGCTTCATCATACTGAAACAAGAAACTTTAGAAATACAATCAATTAAATATTCTGCGTCGTTTCTGAAATAATCAAGTTTATGTTTACTATTCCTCTCTAAGCATCTGTTTCTCTTCATTCTGTCTTCAGGCAGCAGTTGGGTGTAAGATATTCATTGACAATTAGATCCAATATATCTTAAAGTGGAATTCAACCCCTCCCGGCGCTAACCACTCCCTCCCACCCCCCTGTAGGCCCCTTCCCTCCTCCCCCCGGCCTACCTCTCCCACGGGCTATTGCCCCTAAGTTAGGATAGGTTTGCCTCCTAACCTAGCAGATGTATTATTCCAGTACAAACAAAATAACTGCCGTTTGCACAAATCCTGCATGAAGAGAGATATGATGTCTGGTGATTTTAATAGAGTTCGAATACATCTTCTAAACAAATGAAGCCCCCCTATAAGATATATTGGATCTAACTGTCAATGACACCTAATTGCGGCATGAAGAGAGAACGATGAGAAACAGATGATAGTAAATATAAACTTGATTATTTCAGAAATAATGTAGAATATTTACTTGATTGTATTTAGAAAGTTTGTTATTTCAGTATGATGAAGCTTATATTAATATTTCATTTTCGCAATAGTTCCCCTTTAAAAACCACATTGCTTTTCAGACTTCATATGTAATGTTATGCTTGGAAAAGAAGTAAACCACCACCAGACTGCACTGCAGCTACAAGGCAAACACTCCATGTTGACTGGGGCCCGGCTTTAACATCTCTGCCATAATGTATAGCCAATACAATCACTATAGGCTTGCAGTCATTAAACAAAGCAGGAGGTCATGCATGAAATGCTTTGCTTTCTTTCACAGAATCCTGTTCCTTTTACAATACTATAGTAACACGTTGCTTTTTAAAGGAAAACTATACCCCAAAAATGAATACTTGAGCAACAGATAGTTTATATCAAATTAAGTGGCATATTAAAGAATCTTACCAAACTGGAATATATATTTAAGTAAATATTGCCCTTTTAAATATCTTCCTCCACCATTTCGTGATGGTCTGTGTGCTGCCTCAGAGATCACCTGACCAGAAATATTTCAACTGTAACAGGAAGAAGTGTTGAAGCAAAAGAAATAACTCTGTCTGTTAATTGGCTCATGTGACCTAACTTTATAGTTTGTTTGGTATGTTTGTGTGCATCGTTGGATCCTAGGATCCCAGGAGGCTGTCCTTATTTTTTAAAATGGCTATTTTCTATTTATGATTACCCAAATGGCACATGCTACTAAAAAAGTATATTATTATGAAAATGGTTAATTTACATGAAGCCGGGTTTTACATATAAGTTGTTTTAGGCAATATCTTTCTATAGAGACCTACATTGTTTGGGGGGGGGGTATAGTTTTCCTTTAAAACAAATAGCTTTACATGGGGTAGAATTATCTGGCCCTTAGAAACATAGGCGGGTGCCTATATACATAGCACTGCTTAGCATAACAGGCATATTTGAAAAAGGATAGAAACATGCAAGTCACTTCTTTTATTGTAATTTAGATTATGCACCCGAAACGGCTGGTTTATTTATACAAACCAACTAAAAGCAAAGTCCTCTTAATTCAATGTGCAGACTGCTCATTGGTGCATGACACAGGATAATAGCTTCTTAGAAGTGCATCAAAACAAAAAAAAAAACGAAGGCCTTTGTAAGGTGAACACCTTCCATATAAAGAATACTTTTAATTAATTTATTTCAGAGCTGCTTTTACAACCTCACTATAATTTTTTTTTTTTTTTTTGCTTTGTTAGAAAGGGAGCCTTTTCATTTGCTTTTGGTACCATAATAACTCTCATTGACATAAGCTGATTTGTGGCCAAGGACATTGCCATTATAGATGCAAGGGATTGGCAGATACTGATGAACCATTTATGTCATTGTACTTTTACCAAATGAAAGACAGACAAGGGTCAAATGCCATTTACAAAAATACAGGATGCCCTGCAAATTTCTGAAATGCTTTATAGAAAGAAAAACCGGCTATGATAATGCATGTTTTTGCTGGTGTAGAATCTTAAATACACAGGTGCATTTTAGCAAGTCACAGAAAATTAACAAGAAACCAAATCCTACTGCAATAAGCCTGCGTTTAATCCGTCTTTTGAATTAGGCCACACAGGCAACCAGTGAGGCTTTTTTTTCTGTACTGTAATACAAATGGAATTAGCTGCTAAACTATTTAGATATCAAGTATTTCTGTTGTCAAGAAGAGAATATCCACATTTTCAAAAAGGTCTGCGGCTGAATACACTAACTGGTTACTCATTTATAGCTAGATGCACTATGTGTATCTTTGTAACAATAAGTGACACATTTGTTTCCTTGCAGACCAACAAAGATTACAATATTTAACAGTACATTAAAGTAACGAAATACTACAGGCCAAAACTCTAGAATGCTAAAGGAATGAATCTGTGAGCATATTTCCACTATACACTGCCCTAAGGAAAGGATTGCACTGATGGTGACCTTAATTTCTTTTCAGCATTAGGAACGGAAAGGTTTGAGGGGTGGTACATTATACAACCTTCTTAATAAAAGAAAGGAAATATTTATACAGGGGACACCAGACAACCAGAAGGACCTCACAATTGTGAAATAACATGAATACAAAGAAAAAAAATATCAATCAAAATAGATTAGAAAAAGAAAGGTTTTAAACTAGATGACACTTGTGGTCCACACTTTGTGTTTAGGTCGATGTCAACAAAATCTTTACAACAATAACACAGTGGCTCATCTAATATGGACTCTTAGCAATGTTAGCCCTGTAGCACCCACAGCAAACTAATAAGCAAAGATCACAGTATAAATACACTGGGTTCACAGTAGTTACAGCTACCCAGTTTGCTCTTTAGGTTCCGCCACAAAGTGCAGCACTCTGTACTCCTGGAATGGACTGCTTCTGCAGCATTGAATTCAGATAAGGCAGGCAGATATTCCATGGAATAAACCAAGGCTTGGACATTATTCAGGCCTGCAGGCTAGAGAGAGTGTAGTATAGTAGTGATGTGCAAGGTGGGGGAGAGAAAAAACAAAACAAAAAAAAAAAAAACTTAACCTGGACCTGACCCATCCAGCTTTAATAAATTACATAGCCATAATAACCATCTTTGATATGATGGTTAGTGGGGCTTGCAGGCACAAGCATTTAAATAAGCCAATGGCAGACAGAACTTGGGGCTTGTTAACATCATGGGCGAGTCTGATCTGCCATATTTTTGCGACCCACTATGTGTGCAAGACGTATTTTGCTGGCCGGCCCACAAATCGCAGTACCATATACTTAATGCCTGCCTATGGCAAGCTGCAAAAGTGGTATAAAATAAAAGTTAACAGGAAACTACTGCCCCAGCAATTGAACATAATTTGTAATGTTATTAGAAAGAGCAAAAAGAAGTAAAAGATCTACAGCTACACGGAAGCGGTGAAAATTATAGTTGCTCCAAGTTTAAAACTGGCACACAACAGCCCCAGGTGCCCTGACCCAAGTTACATTATGAGACAATTTAAGATGACATGAGTTTCAGTAGACTCCAACACAAACATAAACAAAGTTAATGCAAACACACACACAAAAGTCAATGCAAACCAAGAAAACGGACAAATATTTATGGGTGTTATAAACTAGCATGGTTTTTATTTTTAGATCTGGCTTTATTTGCTTATGCTACGGCTCAGACTCACATCTGACAGTTTAGGTATGAGGCCAAATGCAGACATACTGCATATCTATTTAACAATTCTGCTCATTTTAACCAATGGTAGCTATATCCCTTTAGTTGTTACTTTGAAAAAGCTGAAAGCGTTATTTAAACATATCTATAATTTCCCTAGGCAAGAAAAGTAGAAACAGATGTGTGTGTCTCGTGGTTATTAAAAAGGAAGCTTAAAGTGGTCTGTAGAGCAAGTATGGTTTTGTAAGAATTTCTATAATGATTGGATTTTACCTCCAATGCTTTGTGTTCCCCTTATTGATTAGTAATGGTTACATTAGTATATGTTAATTCATCTATTATTATATGTATGAAATCTATTATCTGGAATGTTTGAGACCCGAGGTTTCTGACAGTTTTTTCAGTTCAGATGTTTTCAGGTAGTTCACCAGAAATGAAGACTTTTTCCAATATGTGATCGTTTTTTAAATATTGATGTTTAAGTCACTTTCTTATTTCTTTCAATGCGGCTGGGGGGGGGGGGGATCACATACTCTGTAAACTGTAGTAAACGGATACATTAGTTGATAGATGTCTGTGAGGCAGAAGGGGAAGAGTTTGCAAAGCCTTTTAGCATATCAAAAATTTAGTTTTTAAAAAGGGACATAGAGGAGGGGGTCATTCTTCCACTTTATAGAGCCCTTGTAAGGTCACATCTAGAATATGGAGTACAGGTTTGGTCTCCATCACTCAAACAGGACATTTTTGTATTGGAGAGGGTACAGAGAAGGGCAACTAAGCTGGTAAAAGGTATGGAAAATCTTAGCTGTGAGGAAAGACTGGCCAAATTGGGGATGTTCACGCTGGAGAAGAGGCACTTAAGGGGTGATAAGATAACTATGTATAAATATATAAGGGGATCATATAATAATCTCTCTAATGCTTAATTCACCAGTAGGTCTTTCCAGCTGACACAAGGTCACCCTTTCCGAAGAAAAAAAGAGGTTCCGCCTAAATATTCTGAAGGGTTTTTTTACAGTGAGAGCAGTGAAGATGTGGAATTCTCTCCCTGAATCAGTTGTACAGGCTGATACATTGGATAGTTTTAAGACAGGGTTGGATGGCTTTTTAGAAGTATGGAAATACAGGGCTATGGAAGATAGCTCATTATACAAGTTGATCCAGGGACTAGTCCGGCTGCCATTTTGGAGTCAGGAAGGATTTTTTTCCCTCCTCTGAGGCAAACTGGAAAAGCTTTAGAGTTTTTTGCCTTCCTCTGGATAGACTTAGCAGTTAGGCAGTTAAAAAAAAAAGGTAAAAGGTTGAACTTGATGGACTTGTGTCTTTTTTTTCAGCCTAACTTACTATGTTACATTACCAATACAGTACAAAGAAAAAACTAAAACGGAGTATAACTTGTGGACACAAAAATCTGTATAATAAAAGTCCTTTTCAAATTAAACATGAAATCCAATTTCAAATTTTTATTAAAGCATTCATAGCTGTTTTAAGCGCATTTAAAAATCTCAGCTGTCTATGCCTTAGGCATAGAGGCGGGGCAGATAATTACTTTCACTTTCCATTCAGCACTTCCTAGATGTCACTGCTCTCCACACATTCCCCCAGTTCTCTTAATCATTTAATTGTGTAGCCAGGACATGGAGATAGACATCAGGTCCCCCATTCTGGTGCACAAACAAGATTCTGAGATGATTTAATACTTGCCTTAATAACAGTGTCCACAAAATGGCTCCTGCCCGCTTGCTATAATTATGAATTCCCAGACGGAAGATAATAAGATTAAAAGAACTTATATAGTTTAATTAATGTTTATTTTGCTTGACTAATGTGATAAAATATGATTTTGAATACTTTTTTGGGGTGACTTTAAATATGCTTTTGTGCTAACTGCCCACAAATGAGCATGCTGTCAAGTATATAAACAGAGGTGATTATGGCCCTTAAACTGCACAGCGATGGCTCTTGTGATATCACTCCCCTCTCCCCAACATTGGGGTCTGTACCACTAGTGCGGAGAGCCAGAAATTCAGCTCTTAAACTTACCAGGGGTGGCAAAAAGTACCCCTGGTAACTTGCAGGGCAGTGTCACCTGAGGAAACATTCTCACCGTGCCTCATGGTAGATGGGCCCTGTATATACAGCTGTAGATAGTGCCACATGTAGTTTCTAAAGGGAGATCCCTAATCTTCATTTTACCTGAGGAAATTGGATTGCACTGTCAAACATGAGAGAGTTACTGGAGTTAAAGCACTTTATTACCCCTCCAAATTGTGTCTGTAAGTTACCCTCCCATATAGACTGTAAGCCCCAAGGGGTAGGGTCCTCCATCATCTTGTCTCCTCAACAATGTGTAATTATATTTTATATTTATGCAAACTGTATTTATAATAATGCACTTATTGTAACTGATTAATGCAGTGATCCCTTGTTTGTTACTACTAAATTATTCTTGCTGTACAGTGCTTTGCCCTCAAGGAGCGCTATATAAATAAAAATATACATACATACATATACATACATACAGTTAAGAAGTGGACTAAACTGTTTAAAATTCTGAGAGAGCTGGCATGTTTCCTGTTAAACACATGCAAAGTATTTTGCTATTTATAATGCATGATTTAATAAAGAATCACCATGACTCACTTACCTGTAATCTGGGATTTTTTCTGCCAGCCCAAAATCTGCCACCACAGCAGAATATCCGCTTTCATCACTCTTTATCAAACAGTTCTACAACAAAACAAATTACGTAACAATCAGGAAGCTTTCTTTATAGTGATGGTTTTAAAACACACGTGTGGCATTACGATGGCAATATCATGGCATAAAGAGGTTATTTCTTAGTCAGAGTGTGAAAAAGCGAATTAGAAACAGTAGACCACCACACAGGTCAAACTTAACCTTTTAGTAATTTACATAAAAACTAAATGATCATCAGTCCAACCCTCTGTAATCAAATCTGTACACAAAAAACTAGTCAAGTCAAAACAGTCAAACAGCTAAGTTATTACAGAACGAGCATTTCATATATTCGGGAAGAGACAAATAAGTACTGGAATGTTTGCTAAACTCTAGACATATCAAACAAACAAGCATTTTATGTAGGACAGTTCTGCTTGATATTGTATCATTAAAAATAGAGGAAATCCCTATGGTTTGGGTTTCTAGCACTGATGTGCAATGCTGTGCATTTGTGTTGTTAATAGTTCATTACACAGTCAGGTTCGTTTTCTTTTTTGTAGTTCAAAAATTGCCTCTTCTTGTTGACAAGCAAAATCCCAAGAATAAGACCCACATGAATGTGCATAAGACCATGGCATTAAGGGTACGTAGCTCATTTATTTTTAGAGAGCACAGTTTGGAAGGTTCAGAAACAGTGGGTTCCACAAAGACTAGACTATACACATTAGGACATTAAAAAAAAAATTCAAATGTACTCCAAGCGAATAAGAATCACTGAGCAACATAACAATGACCGACCCGGACAGAGGATAGAATTGGAAAGAAATCAGACACAGGTAAGCAGAAAAGAAACTATAGGCAGCATAAAAATACTTTAAATACCAATAAGCTGAATATGCGAATTACTAGACATCTGCATGGCAAATACATACCAACACATAAATATCACATTTCCCTATTACCTGTAAATGACACACAATGCAATCAGTTTCATACACACCCTGTTACTTACAACTGTTTTCATTCAATATTGTATGCATATTTGTATGCTGAAGTGTATTTATTACATCACACAGTAAGGAGAGCTACATTTTATGAGCAGGAATATAAAAGCAGCAATACAAATAAAATAAACTTTCTAGCAGGAAAATAATGTGAGGATTATTGGACCAAATGCTTACACCCCATCTGGGTGGAAGGTACAATATTTAGTACTAAAGGTATGGGATCAGTTATCCTGACACCCGATATCCAGAAAGTTTTTGAATTATGGTAAGGTAATCTCCCATAGACTCCGTTATAATCAAATAATTCAAGTTTTTAAAAAGTATTTCCTTTTTCTCTGTAATAATAAAACAGTAGCTTGTACTTGATCTAAACTAAAAACACAATTAATCCTCATAAGAAGCAAAATTAGCCTATTGGGTTTATTTCATGTCCACATGATTTTCTAATAGACTTTAGGTGTGAAGATACAAATTACAGAAAGACCAGTTATCTGGAAAGCATCCGGTCCCAAGCATTCTGTATAATAGGTCCAATACATGTAGTAGTAGCAGCACCAATGCTGGGCATTTATGTAAGAGGATATAGACAAGCTATGGGGAAATACAGTGTGGGCACCAATTATAACTAAGGTAATTTACTAAGTAAATACACTATATGAAAGTTCTAGAAATCCGATTTTTAAAACAGTTCAAATGGTTTGTATAATGTAAATCATCAGCTCACTATAAATCTCCCCTATTTCCAGGCATCTTGGATTTCACTGGCTCCTCCTACCTATGTTTTAACAGCCAACGGCAGCTCAAATCTCAGATGAAATTCCTTGGTTGCCTAGCAACCCTTTCAAGATATTTTCAAATCAGCCAAACCTCTGGGTTAGCTGCTGTTCAGTAGTGCGGCCACTGTCTAGATTATAGTTAAGGTGGCCATAAAAGGAGAGATCCGCTCGTCTGGCAATGTAGCAAAATGAGCGGATATGCCCACCTTGAGGTGGGAGAGATCGAGCTGATCTGATCGTAGGCCTTAGGGCCCAACGATCGGATCATAATGGGTGGTCGGATCACGGGACCACATCAACTAACAGATGTGGCCGCGTCGGAGGGCCCCATACATGGGCCAATAAGCTGATGACTGTCTGTCAGCAGCTTTTATCAGCCCCTGTGTGAGAACCTTTAGTGTGTACCTATCATTTGCATTATAACATCACTAGCAGAGGACAAGATAGGGAAATCTTATGATACTTTTAGTAGAGGAGTTTACTAAAATCTAGGCAGTTTGGGTAAAATACTCAGGGCAATGCTACAATCTGAGCATGCTCATGAACTAATTTCCATGTTATAGTCACAGTATGGACTCCCTCAGTGAAAGAACCCATTTGACAAAGGGATGTTTTTCACTGTTTTTTTTTTTTTCCAAAAACTATATATGTAGTTTGATTAAATGTGTTTAGGTAGTACTAGTCAGATTGTTCATGTGTGTTTGATTTTGGCTGTGATAGGTGCCCTAAGCTACTGCTAGGGCTATAGAAGTCATAAATAATCACAGATTAGGTTTCCATGTTTTCTGAAAGATTACACTGAAAGCATTGATTGCTGCAGGCGTGGAGGATTTCCCCTGGACACCCAACTTCTGTTTCTTGCCAAAGAGAACCATTTTCGAGCCAGGAAAGATCAAGAGGCAGATTAATCAAATATCAAGTTGGGGAATTATGAAGTATTCCCAGTTGTTATAGTACAAGCAATATTTCCCTCATTCAGTAGAGTAACTACTGGAGGTGTGATCACACCCAGGCTCGCTGCTTGGGGACAACTAGAGCCAAGATAAATGTTATTGTGGACAGTACGGCAGCAAGAATATTTATGGCACTCTATTCTGTTGGGGGGGGGGGGCTGAAAAAAAACCTTTGTTTTGATTTAGTTAGTCGACCAAAATGTTTTTGGTTGAGAGGGATTTAAAAAGATACAGAATTCTAAAAAAAAAAAAGCAATTATTTGCAAAATCTATATAACTAAAAGGATGCCAGTGGGCTATTTTCTTTCCTAAATCATTTAGACAGCCTATACCTAAGAAGCAGGTAAGTATTTTCATGCAGCACTGCACTATTGACTTTGTAGAATACATCCCCTAAAACTTGCACCAGTCCAGCTGCTCTTACTCCCTAAACTGCAACACAGCTTTCACATGTAGGGTTGCCCGTCAGTCAAGCACCACTGGTAGCTGCTCTATCCTCCCATAAGATGAAAATGATTGCACTTGCGACAGCCCAGTGAGACTGCAGGAGGACTCTCTCTCTTCAGAAAGTCAACACACTTCCACATGGAGTATGTTTGGCTAGGCTGGGGGGGACTTGGGGTAAATCTTTTCCAGAAGCAAAAGCGTAGTGCGGCGTTATTAGGAATACTGACACTTACAGACTGTAAGTTCCAATTATAAGAAAGTGTCCCTTTAAAAGACCAGCAACACTAAAAGTTTATAATGTAAAAACCCACACTACCACACTCCAATAGCACTTCTATAGTGGACAATGTTAACTTCCATTGATATTTAATAAATTTGATAAAACCCCACTTCCGGCCGTGAGCTTTAGAAAAGGCAATGTAGAGACATTCACTCCAGTCTCCTGTTTTCCTACTTTCCTTTTAAAACTGGAAGTTAGTTGTCCCGGCTTCACGAAGGCTTTTCAGCCTGCATTGTTCTCCCCCTTGCTTACATTCCAGCTACCATGTTCAGGTAGAGAGGGTGTGCAGCTAAATTTATTTCCAAACCAGCATTTATTTCCCTAAGGGCTGTGAGCAGTGAAGACAGCAGTCAAGGACCAGAGAAGACCCACCAGTTAGCATGCTCACATTCCGCTGCTTCACTGCTTGCAGCTCTTAGTGAAATAAATCACGATGATGAAAAGGCAGAGCAGTCTGAATCCTCAGTGAAGTCGGGACAACTAAATACTGGCTTTGAAAAGAAAGTAGGCAGACAGAGGCTGGAGCATGCACGTAACTGAATGTCATCACATCTCCTTTTCTAAAGAACAGTACACAACTGGAAGTGGGATCTTATCACATTATTTTTTTTATTAAACATTACAGATATTTAACTTCCAGCATAGAAGAGTTGCTGGAATGGGGTAGAGTGGATTTTTCCCTTATAATTTGTTAGTGTTACTGTGCCTTTAAAAAAATGTACAAACTGTGTAGTGTAGTTTTCTGAGCTCTATGGTTATTAGACAGCAGTAAGATATAGCAGGAAAACACATACAGCAGAAATGCTTCACCAGCTACAGCAGTTTCTTAAAAACCTTTCAACCATCCCTTCCATTATATACACACACAAATACCAAACAATGTGCAAACAATGCAAGAGGCAATATTATAGCACACATACATTTGTAAAATGAAATAAGATGTTTCTTAATATTAAACCAAGCATATTAAACCTGTCACCATAAATGATCTTAATGGCTTGTTGTGTGCACATATTCCAAGATTTACTGCCCCAGTTACAGTTTGGCTTATCATCACAGCGCTCTCAGCATTTTTATTTAACAGTCAGTTATAAAACCTGATGTCACAATTTATAGTTCTCTATTAAGACTCAAAAACACCCCCCACTTTCCATAAAGTAACCAGGCTTGCAAAACCTGGCCACATCAAAATTTGTTAGTGTCTTACTTTAAATGTAAATTACACAGCACCGTGGAGCATGTAACATTTATTCCTTCAAAAGGTTGCCATGTGCAATGATTTGCTTGTTCAGTAAGAATTATAAATGAATCAGATGGCACCCACGTAGCAATTGTGCTAATATTTTCAGTACTTTGTGGAGATCTCCACACTTGCTTGTTCAGTAGCCCAACTGCGTGAATCCAAATATTCAAAACTCTAATACAGAACCAGAGAATATGTGGGTGCTTTATATAAGTGATAACAATAATAATAATACCAATACTACTAATAAATATATCACTCTCTGTAATCTAATCCCTTTTCTTATTAGAAAAAACTACAAATATTTGTCAGCAATATAAATTGTTTATCCAGAGCACTCACTACTATCCCTTTATGACATTTATCCAAGTAATCAGTGTATCCTGGCAATACTCTCATGACTTTGGGCACATAATGAAAACTGTGAAGCCTCTTGCTTAAACAGCTGTAGGTGGGTTGTGAAATTGTTGCAAAGCTTGTACAGGTACGGGACCTATTATCCAGAATGCTCTGGACCTGGGGTTTGCCGGATAATGGATCTTTCCGTAATTTGGATCTTCATACCTTAAATCTACTAGAAAATCATGTAAACATTAAATAAACCCCAATAAGCTGGTTTTGCTACCAATAAGGATTAATTATATCTTTGTTTGGATCAAGTACAAGCTACGGTTTTATTATTACAGAAAAAAAGGAAATAATTTTTTTAAATTTGGATTATTTCATTATAATAGAGTCTATGGGAGATGGCCATTCTGTAATTCAGAGTTTTCTGGATAACAGGTTTCCGGATAAGGGATCAAATACCTATAGTGTACAGACAATACAGGAGAATTGGAAGAGGAATGGGCAACCTGTGGTTCTCCATTGTCACAACTTTTCCAATCCATAAATAGTTTTTGGTTTTGGAAGAAGCACTTTGCATTTCATGCATATCGAGAGTTCTACAGCCAGGTTGGACAATTATGATCCAGAGTGCAGCATAATCCACCTTCTGTAATACCATTAAAGGTGGAATTATCGCAGCAGAATATTCATTTTACTGAAACTGGCTCCAGGAAAGTCCTTCCATGTGTCAAACCTTACAAAACCTAGTCATAATCTGTAGCATGCAGTGCATCTTGTATGTCATTTGTTTTGCCACAAGTGGGTTAAGAAATAAGAAATAAATGACTAGAGCGAATCTAAAAGAACCATTTTCTTTCCTGATTTCTTATGCATTAGAAACCGTATTTCAGCACAGGGTAATTTGTCACCCTCTACCAAGAACAATTATTCACAGCAGTGCTCTTTATAAATGTCATTGAAGAAGCAAATAAAGGCATAACTCTTATTTATGGCCCAGATGTTTCATCTTATTGGCCCTTGTGTACAGAACAGTAAGCCTCGTGCACTATGGCATGCAAAACATTCATTAAAATTACCGCTGTATCACAGCAATTATCTTTTCAACTCATTACATTCAATTCCTATCAGCTGTTTGAACGGTTAATCCTAGTTTATCCTCCCAAACAGGTTTAGTCGAAATTAACAATTTTAAACAATGAAAGTAAAATTCACATATATGAAATGAGGTTTCTTTTTAGAAATGTATGTTTAAAAAAATGTTTACTGCTTTTCATTTAACATGGTTTTTTACTGAAAGGCACAGATATACAAATGCCTTACCTTTGATGTGAGGTCACGGTGGAAGATTCCTCTGGAGTGTAGATAGGCAAGCCCCAAAGCAATATCAAGAGATAGTTTTACCCTCACTGTCCAGGTCAAGTATTGGTTGCTGTCCAACAACTGTTCAAGGTTGCCACTATTAATATACTATAAGGAGAAAAAAAATTCAATATATGAAGGCCAAGGGCACTAGGACTGAACAAACAAACCAATTTATATAAGATGACTGCTAACAACTTTTTTTTTTTTTTTACAGAGGAAAAAACGGTTATGGCACATACCCTGAAGAATGTAGACCCACATTTACTTTTTAAATGATTGTATCAATATAAAATATTTGTGTATGACAACTATGTGTAACATCAATTACATATGTTTTAAGTTAGAGATTCTAACACCTGAAATTAAACTCTTTTTTTACATCTTTTATAATTTTCCTGTATGAGGGGGCTGCCATATTTGTGCAGCAGGCATCTGTTATCATTAGAAACTGTAACTAACAGACTGAGATGGGACTGTTAGGTTGGCAAAGTCAGGCTTAGACGTTTCAGCTAACAATTATATACAAAAACAAACCTTTCAGCAAAAAATGATCAACATGACCTATAGGTAACAATTATTATACATTCATATGTTAAAATAAATTTTTTAGTGTCAGTATCACTTTAAGTTCCCGGTTTATATGAGGAACCAAGGTGGCATTAGTCATGTGACTATCTTTAAACTATTTCTATATAATTTAGATCAAAACAAACTAAAGCTTCTGTTATATTCCTGGTGTATTTGTTTTAAACAATAGCAAGCTTATAAAAACTTACAATGATTCAGTGTAACTGTGTAGCTCAAGGTTCACTCTGTTTACATTTATACCGATATGGTATAGGGGTTGAGTAGAAAATGTTGATTATTAGAATCAACCACTAAGTATAATTGTATTTTTTTTTTTTAAACTCTCTCTCTCTCTCTCTCTCTCTCTCTCTCTCGTTCTCTATAAATGCACACCAATTCAGTCACTGGGATTAATAACAAAGTAAGCTGTATTTTCGTTTCACTAGTCCTCTGACTGGCTTTCTCAATTCAGAATGGCCTGTACAAAAATATTTGTGGCACAGAAGAAACTATGAGGTTACTTTTTAAATGTATACCTTTTTTACATGTATAAATATCAGAGAGGCAATTGAAACGGTGAAACATGGTTGCTACAAGACAACACCCCTGGCAATAGAACACAACTTCACCCAGATCAAGTGTGCTCCTTATTGGACTTCTGTCTGAGTAGCACCTATTTCAAGAACAAGGATAAATTCTACTGGCAGAAGCATGGCTGCGCCATGGGATTACCCAGTTTCACCCATTGTTGCAAACCTGTACATGGAGGAAGTAGAAAGAAAGGCTCTGGGTACTTTCAAAGAAATGACATACAGTCATCAGTTCAGATTTGTGAACATCATCTGGGTTAAGATACACACAAAAGAGGCACTGACACAGTGGACCACAGCATCAAGTTTACACATGAAGATGTGCAAGATAACACACTGGACTGCATGATAAGGGTTAGAGAGGGCAGACAGCTGAAAATAGAGGTCTACAGGAAACCAACTCACATACACAGTACCTGCTATTTGAATTCCACCAACCATATCATAAACTGGGGGTTATCAGAACACTACAACACAGAGCAGACAAGACCCCCAACAGCACAAAGGCTCAGGCAAGAATAGAAAAACCTCAACTCAGGAGCCTTAAAACGTTCGGGTATCCAGACTGGGCCTTTGTTAAAACTGGGAGAGGGAGAAACAACACCAAAACTACGAGTGAAGATGGAAAGCAGGACAAAAGAAAGAACTTGGTCCTCCCCTACATCTTTGGGGTGTACAAAAAAAAAAACTTATAAGTATCTTTAATCAACACTGCTTCACTATCTGCTTTAAACCCAGCAACATACTGTGGAAGCAACTGTTTAACACAAAAGACCCAATACCAAAGGATAAGTAGAGTAACGTTGTGTGTGCAGTACATTGAGGAGTTGAAATTAAACAACTATTACACAAACGTATGGCATAGCAGAGAAAAGCCAGCTCCTCTGGTCAGGACAGTGGAGGAAATGTTCAAAAGCAGGGTCAAAGAAGCCAAGTTTGGACAGAGGGTGGGAGTGCGACACCTATTGTCTGCCACATACAATGCTGTTTTGGCACTAGTGATGTGTGGGCCGGGCTGATGCCCACGGATCGGGCAGACCTCTTACCCAACATTCCGGGTCTCGGGTTGAGCTCTTCTGACTGTTCTCCTCACCCGCGACCTTACAACTGCCAGCTTCCAGGTTCACTTTTTATAGACTGCATGCCCCTCCCCTTTTGTGACATCATCACGAGGCGGGGGTCAATAAAAGGAACCTGGAAGTCGGGTTCAGGTGGGTGCAGGTCGGGAAAATCCCACATCACCATCACTGGAAGGTTTAAGAACTCATAGGTCCAATCATGCCAATACTATCAACACCTTTTCTCCATGAGGTCTCCAACTCCATGCTGATTTTACTAAACAGATTATTCACATTTGGAGTAAGATTCCAGGTTACATAACCACAAATTTTGTACAGGACATTCTAATATGAGAAAGCCATTCAGATGACTAGCAAAATTTTTTCAAGGAAAAAGAAAATGTAACAAGTTCAGCTGATCCGACTTATTACTATAGATATTCCCCTGTATATTTTTTCAAAAACATATTGCCATTTAATATGCAACAGATAAAATTGGCCACTTGGCTTTAACAAGCAATGAGTACATCTTAGACATGTGAGCTGTGCATGACTTGTTTTACTCTAAAAGTTTCATACGAGAGTTATAAAAATTCTTGTTTTTATTCATATAAAAATGTGCCATATAATACACAATATGTCAACAGTAGGTGTTAAAATATAAACTGTAATGGAATATGTGCAAGTAAGAAATATGTGGTTCTGCTGCAGATGAACATTTGTATGTACAATTAAAATGTTAGCTGCTTGGATAACCCTGTTTTATTAATGTCTGAATTTTTAGTCAACATTTAGGAATGGCATCCACCTGTCAGTGCCTTTCAGTGCACACAGACCACAGGACAGATCTAAGCTGAATGAAAACCAATGGCATGTTGTCTCAGAATATCACATATCTCTACATCATACAAAAAGTTCTCAACGGTAACAATGGGGGGCCAATTCTGGGTACCAGACAAAGGTTAAAGGAAAACTAAAACCCCTTTCTAACAAAAAAAAAATACATATCCCCTACCCTCCATAGTCCTCCCTCTCTGCACAGGAGTTACCACAAGTAAATACCCCTAAGCCAGTAATTACCCCTTGTTGCAGAGTCAGAGAACCATCTTTAGCTGCTTGGGTAATCTTTGGGTCTTCTTCCAGCGCTTCAGTTATTTTTGTCACTTTCAGAGCATGCAAAGTTGTAGGAAACTGGGAAAGCGCTCCACCTGAGCATGCACCAATACGGCGCTTCCTTACGGAGATTACCAAAGCAGTTGAAGATGGCCCCCATGAGCTCTGCTGTGCTGACTCTTCAACCAGGGGTAATTACCGGCTTAGGGGTATTTCCTTGTGGTAACTCCTGAGAGGGGGAGGGGGGCAAGCAGGAAGGGGGGGGATTGAGGAGGGTAGGTGTTTTTATTAGAAAGGGGTTAGTTTTCCTTTAAGGCACACAGTGACATTACTAAACAATATTAAAAAATACCCTTCCTCCGTAACCTACATAGACCTCCCTCCCTGCTCCCCCCCAGCCTAAGGGCATTGGAGTTCACAGGCACCATTTTTTTTCTCTTTGTTTATCTTCAGGAAGATATCTGCGTAGCCACGCATGCACAGTTGGAACAATCTTCTGTCTTGCAGCAACTGTGAATGGGCCAAAAGTTGAGGAAATTGCAGAGTGAAGGAAGAAGACCCAAAGATTTCCAAAGAGAAGAAGATGGAGCCCGTTAACTCTGATACACAGAATCTGCACTGAGGAGTAAGAAAAGTGTTAGGGGCATTAACCAGGGTTACCACCTAGGCTGGGGGTGGAGCAGGGATGGAGGGTCTTATGTAGGGTTGGGGGTTACTTAGTTTTTTTTTTTTTTTTAATGAAGGGTTTGTAGAAGGCTACAATTTACATCATTATAGAAATATTACAAAGTGGCTCTTAGGGGCAGCTTTATCAAAATGCAAGTTTAGAGTTTAATACATAAAAGCTCACATTCACCCACATTCCATTCATTCCTATGGAATCTTTAGAACTGTATTTATCAAATGGTGAGTTCTAACTTTCACCAATTGATCAATAATTCTAAAAATCTCATAGGAATTAAAAGAATGCATTTTGATCTAAAGCTGCCCCTAAGAGTCACTTTGTAACATTTATACAAGGATGTAAAACATAGCCTTATTAACATTGTTAAGTGATGTCACTTTGTGCTGCATAACTCATGACTGAAATAAGTGTCTTTTTAAAAGAGAATTAATCATTGTTGTAAAATTAGGTAGTCTCGGAGTCCCATGTCCTGCATCCCTGTGCCTTCTTATGGCCACTTAGATTTTGCAACAGGATGTACAAAGATTCCTATATGTGCAATTCAAGATACTGCCAGGAATGAGAATACTAGCTTACAATAACCACTAAATATAATTTATGTGATATACACTTTTATCAAAGGTCAGCTAGCATGATGGCAAAAAAGGCAACAAGGGATTAGCAACAAATACATTGTGTAACACAATTAGTGCCATCCTTAGGGTGTGAAGAGGCTGGGAAAAAATAAACACTGAATGAAATTCTCAGATTTACTCTCTGTAATCCCTTTGTGTTCTTGTTTTGCTAGGCTGGTAATTACAGTCACAAAGAAGCACTGTAACTTCATTCACAGTTGACTGATGAAAAATGATTTTCGTATAACAACCACTGGATGTTTATAGTCTTACACAGTGCATAAAGGTTGCAAGTCATCAACATAGCAGGGGAAAATATGTAACAAAAAGGCAACAAAAGCACAAGAATCTGTAGACACAACAGTCTAGTTATCATTCAAAAAAATTACATCTACCTCACACTTCTGGGTATCCATATCTTTATATTATTGGAAATGGTTGCTTACCACAACATCATATCTGTTATACAACCACAGAAAATGTAACTTTCATTGTGCAACACTTTAGATTGTAGACCTCGAGGCCATTAGATCACACAAAAATGCCATGAAAAAAGATGCAGGTATGGCAATTTTCATTAACTATTGTCACTCTTTTAAAAGCCCTTTAGAAATAATAGATGCAAGACTCAAGATGAAATGAATGAAAGCACTGACCTACACACATTAAGCTACAAAATTAAAAATAGTTTGGAGTAATTCACTACATACAAGCTGAAGAAAGAATTAGCTGCGTTATTAAAGAGAACTGTGGAACACAACAATAACCTCAGAGCCACATCAGAGCCCAAGTACAGAATGTACTGGTTTTTAGAGAACAAGACCATGGAAATAGAAAACCCAAAAAGGAGACCACAAACCTGAATGTTTAGCTTTTATATAGTTATATTCCTTTCTTGTAGTACCTTTATTGCCAATTCATGCACATTGTGAGATCTTATCTCTTATTTTCGTGAAATGTATTATTTCTGCATTGGGCTGTCCATCTGAAGGTTTTGTGGTCAAACACTTATAATTTCAGCCCACAGTCTACTACACATAGTACATGGCATGACATCTCCCATACAATAAAATTGTGCCTGCTAAAACCAGGTAGATCAGGAAATGGTTCAACTGCACGCAACAAATTGAATAACATCGCAAAAATACAATAACATATATAATATAAAATTGAGGGCAAATGTCTTATTCACAGACAGGCGCACACACAAAGACACACAAAACTTAACAGCATACACACAAACTGAAATAAGTATATTGTTTAGTAATAAAAGGAAATCTACAATACACAGTGATCACAGAAGATTGCCAATCCAGTGCATTTTTTTAATGGCTTATTAGCAACTAAAAAAAAAAAGTAAGCCAGTACCTTGTAAATTAACCAACCTTGTAATTTAAATGTAAATTAAGTGAACCTGGCATAATTTAAGATATTCCTTTACAGGTCTTATATCCTTTATAGATAGCTTGAAAATGCACAAAAAGCCCAAATATTGAACTGAAAACAAATGCAAACAGTAACACCAAACATATCCAGTTTAGTAACAGTTTACTATAACATGACTGAAGATACTTGAAACTGTATCTTAAGTTAAGTACCCAGAAAGAAGGAAATGTAGTCTGCTACTTTATCATTTGCTACTTTGTCTGCACATAATTTGTTGTAGGCAATGTACACAAAAATTACCCTTTGTGCACACAGAAGTAAGATATGGACTTAATGGTTTGCATACTAAAGAGAACGTTGCAAGAGAACGTTGGAAATTACAATGTGTCAAGGAATGGCATTTCATAAACAGGGATATTGTGTAATAAATTAAAAAACTGACACACTGACCACATCTCACTTCAAAAAAAATTCAAGACCTGATTTAGAATTAGAGCAAGTACCTCCTGTGAATTTCTTACAGTCATAAAGACAAGCAAGCTGCGGAAGATATGTTTAACCAACATTAGAACCCTTGTTAAAGGAAACCTGTCATGATTGAGTAAACACTAGGAAGAAAATAAAACTTTTAAAACAAACCACATACCCCTATTTATTATGCTCAAATCTCACTCAACTCAATTTTTAACTACTTTTCAAAATGTGCATGAGACACTAACTGAAGCCCTGACTTTCCAGAAAGTCAGGAGAGCAAAGCATCATGGGTAGAATCAGTACTGCAGACCTCTCACGATATCACCAGTTTGTGCAGTTGTTAGTGGCTGGAGTAGCCCACACAATCTGAATAGAACAATAGAAGGTGTTTCATATAATTCCCATAGAATATCAAGTCCTGGTGTGACATGAGTTATACAGAGCTTGTCTATCATAGAGTATACTCTGACTAAGCATGAATGAGATTTGGCAGTTTGGCACAGCCCACACATGGAAAACAAAGGGGTCCTGATTAAACATGGCAGCACCTATGAAGCCCTTTTTACATGAAGGATATTTTCTAATCCGTTTCAGATATAGACAAAAACAGCTGACTAAAGGGTTTAACTAAGGATGGAAAATAAATATTTTACTCATGTCTCAAGGTGACAGGTCCTCTTTAAACCCTTCCAAAACAGTCAAGCTGGAGAGAAAACACTTTTATAGTTCCTAAATATAAACACATATATAGCTCATCATGTAACCAGTATCCAAGCATCCAAGGTAAAAACCATTAAACCACCCCACACAGTTTTTGTCACCACTCAGAATACAGACCCCAAGTCTCGAACATCTACTCTAACTCCAAAATTACTCTTCTCCCACAATTCCTATTAAACTGCACTGGTGTTAGCAGCTGCCATGCTTGGAAAACTTATTTCTGTTGACAGGTTAAATGGGGGTATTCAGTGGTAACTGCACTGACCCAAACACCTCCATCCAAGTGTGCATGGCCAAACATGGCACTGAACATCTCAAATTGATACATGGAACACTAAAAATGTGGAAAGTAGGGATGATGTGCCTGGCGATAGGGTCAGTGTCCCTATTAGCATGGAAGTAACATCCCTTAAAGGGCAAGGAAAGGCAAAAATAAAATCCCATTTTTACTTTCGTTAATGAAAAAGAAATCTATCTAATCTAATCTATTTTTTTATCATTTCTGACGATTCCTAAGAAGCCCAGACCACATTGAGCATGTGTATGTAGTCTATAGTCTTGCAAAGATGTATAACAAAGTTACAAGATGACAGCCCTCTGTGGCCAACTTTGAAAGCATAAATCATTTGTTTGATTAGGCTTATGGTGCAGTGAGTTCATGTTTATGTTTAGTATTTTAGACTTTCCTTGCCCTTTAAGATAATCAGCAACTGAAAGTGAAAATTTAAGATGGTGTATCCCTGTAATTCCCAAGATCAAGTGGTAATAAAAATTAGCAGTCTGATTAAAGAACAGTCTGTTGTGAAATTGCGGCTAGTCCTATCTTGATAAATAGTGTACTTTAAAACTTATTAACATATTGACTGCCTCTTCAACAGCAACAGTCAGTGCCTCGCTCTTTTGTGTGCTATTGACCTTCTATTACACATGCATAAAAGAGTGTATTGTCAATAATAAAATCAGATTGGTCTTCCTTCTTGCAGATTAAAGGTTTTTAATTTTTTATTAGGAAAGAAAAAAAAAATAAAAACTGGTACATCTATAATACAGCATTAAACTGGGTAGATAATGAAAATTAAAGGCTGCCAACTTGACAAATTTTAAACTGAACTGCATGAGATCTGTCCATGTGCATATTACAATCAGCAATTTTGGGCAACTCCATTCACCATATGAATGCATACAGGTGCTTTTATGCTTATAGAATGTAATGTTCACAACCAATAGCTCTGATATTAATATTAGGGCCTTTACTGCCAAATGGAAACACCCAATTAGGCTACAAGTGTTTAGAAACATAACTAGCCAGTGACTGAAGTCCTAAACCAGATCAGAAATCTATATGTGGAGCTGGTTTAAGATTACCTACATTACACAAACTTTAGTAGATTAGGTTTCATAGCAGATCTTACCTCAGTGAGAGCATGCAGTTGCCCTTCGTGAACACATACTCCCATAAACCTAGAAGGAAAGGAAAATAAAAAATTTGAGAAGATAGGAAACCAGGACAAATGTCCAAACATTCAGAAAACTTTTGAAATGAACACAAAATACTCAAAGTCAAACAATGGCATGAGCTTTCTTTTTAATCTGTCATGCATAGTATCAAGTATTCTAGTTGTGTTTGTAATAGAGCATTCAGGACACCCCCCCCCCCCTCAAGGGTTGATTCCAGGAAGGACCTCAGTTGGTAAGAAAAATTGAGAGCAGTGCAAAGAGTGTGTCCTGGTCTAAAATATGTGTGACTAGTTATGCGACTGTGTACAGAGCTACCATCAGATATCACGGGGCCCCGTACAACAAAATCCAACAAAATAACTGCCTTTTGCACAATTTCTGCATGTAGAGAGAGGATTTCTGGTGATTTTAATTGAGTGAGCTCTAATACATCTTCTAGGCAAAAGGTATAAGATATATTGGATCTAACAGTCAATTAATATCGGACACCCAACTCCTGCATGAAGACAGAATTAAGAGAAAGAGATGCTGAGAGAGAGAAAGAGAGAGAGAGAGAGAGAGATGCTGAGAGAGAGAAAGAGAGAGAGAGAGAGAGAGATGCTGAGAGAGAGAGAGAGAGAGAGAGAGAGAGAGAGAGAGAGAGAGAGAGAGAGAGAGAGAGAGAGAGAGAGAGAGAGATGAGCTTTATTATTTCTTTCAATATGGTGATGTTTAGAATACATTTTCACTTTGGTGATAGTTCACCTTTAAATTTTCTGACTAACTCAGAGTTAGAGAGATGTAAAGTAGGAAGTAGTGTTCTGGCTATTAAGTTAGACATCCAGTCACTCCAGTCATTATAAATTAAATTTTTGGCTGACTAACAATATTAGAAATATTTTTTTTGTTTTGCATCGTCTATCTTTTTAGATTTACACCGAACAGTTCTTTTAATAATCTATAGCAAGACTGGAAAGAGGTCTGCTATCAGGTGACCTGTCCTAAGCAAATACCCTCATACCAGGCCGGACTGGCAATCTGTGGATTCTGGCAAATGCCCGATGGGCTGCTGTAAATTGCCATAGAAAGTGACTATTAAGTGGGCTGGTGGGGGGGGCTGTTTGGGCCACTTTGTAGCAGTAATGGCAGGACCTATTTTGAATCCCAGTCCAGTCCTGCCTCATACAATACACTGCAGAACTACTATAGGTGCAGCTGTTACTAATACTTTCTGCCAGCTCCTTCTGGGACTTCTGAATGAAATGATGTATTTTTAATTACCAAACCATTTCCAGAAAAATCTCCACAAAGTCAAAGAAGTTTGGCACACCATTTGTCTGGAAAAGTGAAACTGTGTGAAAGTTTAATGAAAAGATTTATTTCAAAAGTCTGAAGCAGGAGCAGACCCAATCTCTTGAGCATGAGCTCACACCACAAACATTTTACTTGCTAAAAATACCTCATAAATGTCCTGCAGTGGAACTGCAAAGCAAGCAGAAGAAATGCTCATCAAAACATAAGCACATCTAGCTCTGTATAAATAAGTGGCTGCTTGCTGCCAGAAAGGCCAGCATTTTCATGCCAAAATGGCAGACATCCAAACCATTCATAACCCATAACCCAGGAACGCAGTTAATACAGGAAAGAGTTATGAAAAGATATGGCTCTAATTAAGGCTCATATTCATAATTAAACAAGGGGACACGTCTATTCCCTGAAATAAAACAACCCCTGGATTAAATTTAAAGGGATTGTTGAGCTTTCAGTTAACTTTTAGTATGTTAGAGAATGTACAATTCTGAGCAACTTTCACTTTTTATAGTTTTAGAGAACTATTTGCAGCTCTCTTCTGACTCGTTCCAGCTTTCAAACATGGTTCACTAATCCCATCTAAAAAAAATAAAAACAAATGCTCTGTAAGGCTACAAATGTATTATTACTACTTTGTATTACACATCTTTCTAATCAGGCCTTTTCCAGTTTATATTCCAGTTTTTTATTCAGATCAGTGCATGGTTGCTAGGGTAAGCTCCTGAATAAAAAGCTAAATAACTAAAAAACCACAAATAAAAATTGAAAACCAATTCTAAACTCTCTCAAAATGCCGCTCTCTATACCAGGGGTCCCCAACCTTTTTTGCTCGTGAGCCACATTTAAATTTAAAAAAGAGTTGGAGAGCAACACAAGCATGAAAAAGTCCATGGGGATGTCAAATAAGAGATCTGGCTTTTTGGTAGCCCCTATATGGACTGGCAGCCTACAGGAGAGAATGTTAGACAGGACATTTGTTTTTTATGCAACCAAAACTTGCCTCTAAGCCAGTAATTCAAAAATAAGCACCTGCTTTGAGGCCACTGGGAGCAACATCCAAGGGGTTGGAGAGCAACATGTTGCTTGCGAGCTACTGGTTGGGGATCACTGCTCTATACCATACTAAACGCTAATTTAAAGGAATTGTTCAGGAGTAAAAATAAAAACTGGACAAAATATAAAATTCTACTGTTGCTTTTGAATCTGAGCTGAATGCTAAGGATCAATTGCAAACTTTTTGAACAGTTATGTCCCATGTGGCCCCCCCTTCAAGTTGCTGACTAATTCAAGCGTTAAAGAGCTGAAAACCAGGACACTCAAGCCTTTAAAGATGATATTTTTGGCTAACTATATTAGAAACATTTTTTAATTTTGCACATGCTTTCTATTTACCCACTTTATTTTTACACTGAACTGTTTCTTTAAAGGTGATAAACCCCTTTAAACATTTTTTTGCATTGCAGGTACAATACATACATGCTTATTTCCCTTTTCTTACCAGTCATATTTAGGGAAGTATCTATTGCATTCTAGACTAGTCTCTCAGACAGATGTTCAGCAGCACAAATGAATATTCTATCCAAGGAGTCAAAAAACACAAAGTGCAGCTACATTACAAACATGGATGTTTCCATTGTATCTACAGTTCTAGTTGCCATCAGCATATGCTGTGCACATAGAACACAAATATGAAATATAAAATATAAAAGAACCCAACATATATGATTGTCAGACAGCATACTATATTTCTCTTGGATGGACTGCTTACGGAGAAAAAACAAATAGACGCTTACAAAAAAGAAGCAGGAATACTGCGTAAAGGGATACGGTCATGAGAATTTTTTTTTTTTCCCCAAAATGCATCAGTTAATAGTGCTGCTCCAGCAGAATTCGGCATTGAAATCCATTTCTCAAAAGATTTTTTTATATTTGATTTTGAAATCTGACAACATGGAGCTAGACATATTGTCCCAGCTGCCCCAAGTCATGCGACTTGCGCTCTGATAAATTTCAATCACTCTTTACTGCTGTACTGCACGTTGGAGTGATATCACCCCCTCCCTCCCCCCCCCAGCAGCCTAACAACAGAACAATGGGAAGGTAACCAGATAGCAGCTCCCCAACACAAGAAAACAGCTGCCTGGTAGATCTAAGAACAGCTCTTAATAGTAAAAACCCATGTCCCACTGCGTACTATTCAGTTACATTGAGAAGGAAAAACAACAGCCTGCCAGAAAGCAGTTCCCTCCTAAAGTGCTGGCACAAGTCACATGACCGGGGCAGCTGGGAAATTGACAAAATAGCCCCATATCAGATTTCAAAACTGAATATAAAAAAAAAACCTGTTTGTTCTTTTGAGAAATGGATTCAGTGCAGAAGTCTACTGGAGTAGCACTATTAAATGAGATGTTTTAAAAAAAAAAAAAAACATGTTTTCCCATGACAGTATCATCATTGTATACTTACTGTACTGTTACCCATAATCCTGTTGTGCTTTAAAAATCACTCCATATTTGGCCTTTATACAAGCACCTTAACTATGATGAGCATAAATATTAATTAATTTATTAATTACACTCTGCACTAAAAAGAGTAGTATTACTTACTAATGAACAGTTAAAAGTCTGTCTGTAAATGTAGATGTGATCCTCCTTACAAAGGCACATTGTGACAGAAAGTTATCTAGAGCCAAAATACATATATAGGTCTGACTGTTTATTTGCATAAGAGGGAGCCAGGTTCTGGCAATAACACAGTTTCACATTTGGTTTCTTATGTCTAAAGCCAAAACATAATGTACAAGTGCTTACTGTCCTATAGCATCAGCATAACCCCTTAATACAAACAACTCCTGAACACAGAAATCTTAAATTCATACATTTGTCTATAACCATCCTGAAAATTATGTAGACACTTTATATTTTTACTGCACATATATAATCTGTAATTTTGCAAAAAAAAAAAAAAAAAAAAAAAAAAAAAAAAAAAAAAAAAAAAAAGTAATGTAGTACCTTCTTTGCAAAGTTACGTTATAACTGAGGGGGGAGATATAAAAAGGGGGAAACTATACTGAATTTTTTTCTTTTTAACACTTCCCAAGCAAACCACCACAGTCTGCCTTATTTATTTGTACAGGTATATATGCGCTAACTCAATGGGAGTTTTCAAAAGATATATACAACCAGAAATATTTTTGTACAGGTCATTCTGAATTGAGAAAGCCAGCTGGTTGAGTAGCAAAATATTTTCAAGGAAAATGAAAAGTACAGCAAGTCCAGTTGACTTGACTTATTAATTTAGAGAGCACTATTGCACAGTACTTTCCTTGCTGAGTAAAAAAGGGAATTGCAAATGGGGCAGAAGTCCCCTGAATCATCCTTTAATGTCACCCATGGCGTTTCTGAAAGTGCCAGCACTGGTGGTTTTCAACATCAATAAGCTTAAGCATGCATTTGGCTCTAGGAAACCCAAAGAACAGCATTCAGACTCCAAACTACTGGCTTCATGTAAAACCAGTGTGATACAGTACATCTATGGACAAAGAATAAGTTCTGCGAGCGACAAATCTGTCAAAAATTAATCTCCATTGGAAATAACGGAAATTGCTGGCGGGACAGTCAACATATCCCAAAGGTTCCTGAAGTTGCCTCTGGACTTCCCGACATGTTGATTTCCAATGGAGACACATTTTCAGGCAATTTGTTGTGCATAAATAAATCACAGGTAACAAATATCCCTGTCAATCACTGCCCGAAGGACTGTGAGCCCTTAAATGATTATGTCTAGGGGGCAGATTTACTAAGATTTACCAAGGGTCGAATTCAAGGTTAAAAAACACTCAAATTCGACCATGGGAATAGTGTGGGAATAAAAATCCTTCGAATTCGAACATCGAAGTCAAGGATTTTACAGCTATTCGATTCTATCCATTCGATCAAATCTTTTTATTCGATCTAAAAGTAATGAAAGCCAATTCGGTAGGTTGAAACTAGCGAACTAGGCAGTCAAATAAAAATTTAAAGGGGTTAAATTTATTAGACTGTTGAATTTTCAAAATTCACTGGTTGAAGTGGTCTTCAAAAACATTCAAATTCGAATAATCTTTATGAAAATTTGATCCAATTTCGAATCCTTCATGTGAATTTGATAAATTTGCCCCTAGGACTAAGATGACGAGGAGGAAGGATTATAAATTATATAGATGAAAGCAACCAAGAATGTCCTGCGAGAATGAGGGAACCTAATGTGTCTCGTGAAGTGCAGAGCTGGATAAATATAATACACAGTACTGTACCAACGTTTACACAAACTTTATAAAATAAACAGTCTGTTGTCTTCAGAAAAACTACAGCAGGTTAAGAATACATGTAAAGTAGTTTTATTACATAATCAGTTTTATTTCAAAATAAACATGCATGCCACAACAGATGCTACCCATCTGCTGCCCATTATGCACAGAGCTGAAAGAGGGTGGATATAAAAGCAATTCTTCCACAGTTATCACTGCCACTGAAAATACAGGGAATAAACCAGAATATAGCCTGCTTCACTTTAGGGCTGTTGGGAATCAGACACCATATAGACGTTGCTCATTTTGCCAATAAATAATGAAGAAAGTACCTCAAGATATTGGGATGGGACAAACGATTCATGAGCTGCACCTCCTTAAGCATATTGGCTCGATTACTGCTGAGTTTGTTCATCTTCAGAGCCATAACTTGATCAGATGTCCTGTGGCGTACCTTCAGAGAAATAAATAAAAAGAAATAAATAAGACTGTAAAAAGAAGGAAAAATATATACAAATCAAGGGGCCCATTTACCATCTAATTTATTTTTCTTTTTCCACAAATCTCAAAAAAATTATGGTTTTCCTATTTTATTTAAAAGCTCTAAAAATTGGATATTTATGAAGTGTAAAAGTTTTCAAGGTCCTACAGATGTGATTGGGAGTTGTGCTGATCCTATAAGACCGTTTTTATTAAATAAATTGGGACTGCAGATTTGGATTTTTTTTTGCTAGGAATGTCTGAAAAAATAAAAAATTTTTAGAGTGTTTCGAGATACTGGTACTGGTATTTTTTAGGGCATCATTCAGTTTAATTTTCAATTAGTACAGGTATGGGATCTATTATCCAGAATACTTGGGACCTGGGGCCTTCCAGGTAACTGGTCTTTCCATAATTTGGAACTTCACACATTATATTACACTACTATAAAATAATGTGAATATTAAATAAACCCAATAGGCTGGTTTTGCTTTCAATAAGGATTAATTATATCTTAGTTTGGATCAAGTGCAAGCTACAGTTTATTGTTATAGAGAAAAAGGAAATAATTTTTAAAAATTGGGATTATTTGCTTATAATGGAGTCTATAAGAGACAGCCTTTCTGTAATACGTAACTTTCTGGATAACTGGTTTCTGGATAATGGATCCCATCCCAGTACTTTTATTTGGATCTTTTAAAAATGGTTATGACATACATAGTTGTAGAGTTTGTGAGTAGTGATGGGCGAATTTATTCGCCAGGGCCGAATTCGCGGCGAATTGCCGCTGGAGAATAAATTCGCGAATCACCTGCGAAATTTCGTCTGGCGAAAATTCGACAAAAAACGAGTCGAAAACAACGCGACGTGCGTCAAAGTTGACGCGAGGCGCGTCCCGCGACTCGTTTCGCGAATTTTTTGCCGATTCGCGAATTTCTAGATTCGCCCATCACTATTTGTGAGTTTAGCCATGGTTTCAAAAACATCTAAAACCAATAAAATCTGATCTATGATAAATAGAGTATATATATATATACTGTGTGTGTGTAAATAAATAATCAATGCTAAATCAGTGTTTCCAGAGAGCCAAGATGACAGCAAACCTATAACTGGGACAAAAACAAGATTCATAAGATTTCTCATATGACTTCTTGCCTTGAGCACAGAGACAGGAAAACATGCACCGCAAAAGAGTTTGTTTCGTTATGTTTGGTGCCAATGTATTTGGACAACTCACAAACAATATTGTGTTTATGTCTCTGCAAGTTATCATGTGATCAGTGGGAGACTATAAGAATACAGGGCCCTGGGATGTTCGCAAGACATACAACCCCAACTACTATCAAGCCTTTAGTCCAAGCCCTGCCAAGAAGGAATTATGAGCAAGGATCACTACTTTTACTACTCACACTGGTGTATGCAGCAAGCAAAACCCATTATCATATTGCATGGTGATCTCTTTTAGGCACGATAACCGGTGTTAATATAGAAATGCCCCAGCAATGGAGAGAGACTGGCAGACTTTAAAAAGGTCTACTATAATCTACTACTCTCTAACACTTGTGTACCTTATTCAGGAATCCATTTGTAATCTCTTTATGCTATTAGGCAGAGTAGGAAATTAAAATAAAAGCATTTACCTGTTATTTACTACCATTCTAAGAAACGTGACATCATACAAGGAATAAATAAGGTATTTACAAAAGTTTACTACATATTAGTAAAGGCTTAAGTTCTATAAACATTTTGTTCCACTGGCAAACATGTAGAATATAATAATATGCACATGGTTGTAAATAAAACTGAACAAGTAATTTAAAACCACACCCCTCTTATCACGATTTGAAGAACTTCAACAACAGAAAGAACACTGACCTGCATAGGTTGATTCTAATTAAATCAGTGTATCGCTAAGGAAAACCATCAGCCTTTTTGGGAAAATACACCTTATTTACAGTACAGTATTTATTGTACTACAGTTAAGATGTGTGAATTCCTCAAAGCTTCAACTTTGAAATATACCTATATTGGGTTTTTTTGTACCATTTTGAAGATTCCAGTGCTTTCATCCCAGTCTATACTCTTTTTGAAATGAAAGTGGTCAGCAACAATCAAGTAAGAACAATCAAGGTAAAATGTCAGCTATCATAGTTTGTCTTGTGGCATAAAGCGGTTTTCCACTTCCCAAGGCCAGCAGCCTATTTAGTTACAGCCCACCTACATTCCAGTATTACTAGTACAAGTATAAGATCAGTTATCCTGAAACAAGGGTTGCCACCTGTCCAGTTTCGACCCAGAAAGTCTGTTTTTTTTTTTGTTTTTTGAAGGGCTGTCCAATTCAAAACTGACTGCACAGTTTTCCAAATTAGGAAACTGGGCAGGATTCCATGAGATTGATGCGGCAATTGGGGAATTGCAGATCACCATGTCATAGCTTCGCCCTGACGTCACATGCCGCTACGTCCTGCCCCATTAGGCCATGCCCCCACATCCCCATACCTTACGGCACCTCAGGAGTTAGCCGGGGGGATTACGGAAAAGAATCTCCATTTTATCCAAATAATACACAATTTTAAAAATGACTTGCTTTGTCTCTGTATTAATAAAACAGTGACTTATAATTGATCCAAACTAAGAAATAATTCAAGAGATACAGACACCTAAGATTAAACTCATTTTTAAATCTATTTGCCATAAAGTATTTGCATGATGCTTTTACATTACCTGCCTGATCCCCCATGTTCCTGTATGAGGGGGCTGCCATATTTGTGCTACAGGAGTCCGTTAGCATTAGAAATTATAACTAACAGGCCGAGATGGGACAGCCAGGTTGGCAAAGTCACAGTGTCAGGCTTAGGAACTTCAACTAACAATTATATACAAAAACAAACCTCTCAGCAAAAAATGATCAACATGACCTATATACCCTACATTTAGGGGCAGATTTACAATTGGTCGTATTCAAGGGTTAAAAAACCCTTGAATTCGACCATGTGAATAGATGGGAATTGTTGGGGGAATAAAAATCCTTAAAATTCGAAGGATTTTACCTCAATTCGATTGGTCGAACGATCGAATAGCAAATATTTTTTATTCAATCAAAAATAATGAAACCCAATTCGGTAGCTTTGATCTGGCGAACTAGGCAGTCGAAGAAAAATTTAAGGGGAAGTAATTCGACTGTCGAATATTCACATAGATTTTTATTCGAATCATTCGACTGAATTTTCAAAATTCTTTTTGAAAATTCGATTGAACTTCGAATCATTCATGTGAATTTAGTAAATCTGCCCCTTAATGTACATTCAGATGTTAAAATGTATTTTTATTTTCATTATCACTTTAATCTTTATTAGATGTTTCAAAGTTTTATTGTGTACAGAGTATAGCGTACACAATACCATTTATTTAATGTTTACATGATTTTCTAGTAGACATGGTATGAAGATCCAAATTGTGGAAAGTTATCTGTTATCTGGAAAACCCCAGGTCCTGAGCACTCAAGTTAACAGGTCCCATACTTGTACTATTAGGAGCTAGAAAGCATAGCACACTCGCAGTACACCACCCCAAGCTGCAAGATATCATTTGAAATTCATATGCCCTGAACTACACCAAGGTGCATTGTGCTATTGTCTACAACTGCCACCATATCAGAAACATGCACACAAAATACATCTGTTCTATATGGCACAAGGAAAATTGTCAGTACATTTGCATTTATGTCAATGAAAAACACCAAACGGCATAAATAATAATTTTAGATACTGGGGGGCAGATTTACTAAATTAACCCAAAAAATATTAGTTTTTCCTCGAATTTCGATTAGCATTCGACAATCAGTTTTAGGCTACCCTTTTCTTCGATCTTCGATCATTCGACGATTGAATGACGATCGTTCGATCACTCAAATGAATTACTCGATCATTAGAATAATTCGTACGGTTCGAACGATCGAAGACTTCAATCATATGAATCCTATTCGATCAGGACTTCGCCTCAGAAGCCTATGGGAGGGTTCCCATAGGCTTCTATTACAATTCGGTAGGTTCAATCTGGCAAAGTAGGCAGTCGAATAATTTTAAACATTTAAGTCCTTCGATGATCGAATGATCGCATATTCGATCATTCTAATCTATTCGATCATTCGATCGTTTGCTATTCGATGATCGAATAAGCCAAATTTGCATATTCGACCAATCGAATAAATCCTACAATCGTTATTTGATCGAACTTCGATCTTTTCACGTGAATTTAGTAAATCAGCCCCTGGGTGTTGTAACCTCATATTAGCATACATTACTATACTTCCAGCATATCAACAAGAAAATTATTTCAGGCAATTAGGCCGTCTCCTCATTTTGCGACAAATTCACTAAGCTGCAAAATTGCGCTAGTGTTGCCTTCGCTAATGTTCGCCGCACTTCGCCAGGCGAATTTTCACCAGCGCTACACAAATTCACTAAAGTGTGAAGTTATGCTCAGGTCGGTGAATGGTAGCGTAGTTGCGCTAGTGTTACTTCGCCAGGCAAAGCGCATTTACGCTAGCGATGCCTTATTTGCTACGGCGCGAATTTCAAAGTCTAATAGAAGTATCTGTATCAGTGTACTACACTACACAAGCACAGGAAACCTTTAATAAAAAAAATAAAATTGTCCTATTGCCCTAAACATGTGCCCACTGTATAGTTGAGTTGCCATATGTTAGAAATGTAGGGGGGAAATTTCGCTCTTTTTCAGACTATCACCCTACAAAAGGTCAAATACGCCAGCGTTTTTTTGGGACTTAGAAAAAAATTTAAATTTTTTTTTTCCCCCCCAAACTGCTATCTATTGTATTAAACTTCGCCAGGTCTGACCTGGCGAAGTAAAGTCTAGCGCAAGTGATAACATTCAGTAAAATGGTCATCTTAGTGAATTTGCTTAATTACGATCCTTCGTCAGTGCGCAACTTCGCCTGGCGTTAGGGTGTTAGTGAATTTGCAAAGTTTCAAATTAACGTCATGCTAGCAAATTAGCGCTAGCGTTCGACGCTTCGCACTTTAGTGAATCTGCCCCTTTGTTTGCAAAAAAGTAATTCTGGAAAGGAAACCCAGTATCATTTACAAAATAAATAACACCTTTTCTATTTACCGCTCCTTCCTCTTCTCCCTCATTACCTCTAGGGACATATGCTTTTAGGACTGTTGTAATTTTAAGTTACTTCTGTGAATTCTGCCCATTTGTTACACAGCAAACTACAGTGAAGCGGTAAGAAACTTTGATAGTAATTGTAGGTTGCTTCCTCTTCCAGTGAAACAAATATCTATTAAGCAAAATGGTAAAGGCTTGAGCCTAGGACATATTTAAAATGATCCCAATGATCCCAGACATACAATTTACAAACCACATGCCTCTAACTTCACTAACAATACTATATGTTATATGGCCCATCTGCTATAAACTGCAGTTTCCAAGTTTACACACAAAAACTAGACCAGCCCTATCAGTCAGCTAACATAATGCAAGAACAGGCAACTTGCTATAGGAATAAAGAGAAAGTATGAGATTGAACAGTCATAATTTAACCTATTCACTAGATTATTATGTGGGAGGGAGAAAACGTGTGTGAACTTTGTCTATACAAACACACTGATGTAGGCAGGTGACTGCACCCTCAGTTAGTTTGGAGATAAGAGTTCATTTACAAAGTAGAACAATGTTAAAAGTACAGTACGGATATAAAAATAGCAATTTTTTTTACCTACAATACAGTGTTTCCCGCTCATTATGCCAGTGCAACTGCGGACACAAGCATCAACCGCAAATTGTGATGCACCAATAATCCGGTTAAACAGTGTCAGTTGTAATAAAGCATGTGCTAGTTATTGAGCATGCCATTTTCCCTGTATATGCGTTAGAATAGCATCACTTCTGGGCACAGCAGTTAGTAGTCATAATGGCATTAGCACATTTGGAGCAAAATCATACAATTTCTGGTATGTGTGTAATGGGCAAAGATTCAAATAAATCTTTATAACATAACATTTTGTTTATTTTTACTCCAGATTAAGGTTTCTGTGTTAGACTGAGCAATAAAGATTTTTGTTTTTGCATTTTTTACATTTTTATTTGGCAATTTATAAAAATAATTTTCTTCGGTAATCTTCGAGAAGAGAGCACCATGTTGGCGCATGCGCAGTTGGAGCAATCTTCTGGTTCTCGACAAGTGACGGAAATTGCCAAAGAGCCAGAAAAAGATCCTAAGATTACCGTACAGAAGAAGGTGGCCCCAGTAAACTCCAATGCCCTGGATTTGAGTGGTAAGTAAAGAGTTAGGGGCATTTACCAAGGGTAACAACTAGGCTGGGGGGGCGGGAGAGCAGGGTCTATGTAGGGCAAGGGTTTTTTTTTTTAATTGATGGTTTGGTTCTCCTTTAAATAAAAAGTTGGGGAGCAACACATAAGGGTGCCCCACTAAGGGCTGCAATAGTTATATATGTAGCCCCTATGTGGCCTGCAATACTACAGATGGGTTTACTTGGCAGTACACAGTCCTTATACCTGCAAAACTTGCTTCCAAGTTACAAATCCAAAAATTAGGTTTGCAGCCACTGAGAGAAACATCAAAGGGCTTGGAGAGCAACATGTTGCTCACAAGCCACTGGTTGGGGATCACTGCTCTAATCAACAATCTCCTCTTCTGCGGGTGAATAATCCCCTCCAAAAGGTTTCCCACCAGCGATAAAGTAAAAAGCTGGTGGTAAAATACACGTTGCCTGAACTTTCCCTCACCAGGCAACTTTGGAAAGCCAAAGAGAAGCATAGGTTTTACCATAGGCAATTCACTTTTTCACTTGGAGGAGATTTGTCATGAGCGAGTAATCACTTAGGGCTAGTCTACACGGGAAGATTCAGGACGATTTGTCGCTTGGCGACTAATTGCAGTTTCTTTGGGGTGACTAATCTCTGTCTTCTTAAGTTGCTCGAAATTGCCTCCCAAGACAATTTCCAGCGACTTTGGAAAACGCTGTGCTATGTGTGAATAGACACAGGGGCCTTTTCATTTTAGAGGGCACGAGATATGGGTTATCAATTCAGGGAGATTAGTCGCCCCAAAGAAGTCACCAGGCGACAAATCTCCCTGAATCTTCCTGTATGGACTAGCCCTCAGTCTACCATTACCCTTAATGCTGCATTTTTAGTAACCCAAATAAGTAGCACCAAAGCGTCCCCATATACTAAAATGTAAATCATCCAACTGCTGAGATTGCGTCCGGACTTGTCAGATGTTAGTGGACTATAAATGCTGCATAAACTACACATACCCAAATTCTTCCATTTTATTCTGTGGCTGCATCTGTTTCACATCCTAGTACTTGATTATTTTCATACTTGCTTTTGATAAATTGCTTCAGTGACCTGGGTCGTGCCCCATCAGTCCAAATAAACCTTACTAAATTTAGATCTCTTCCTAAACCAATGGAACACATCACTCCTGTCCAAACTCACTAACCCAGTATCATTTTAAAGTTATACAAATCTGCCTTAGCTTAAAGGGACTGTTCATCTTTCAATCAACATTTAGTAATATGGAGAGAGATATTCTGAGACAATTTGCAAATGGTTTTCATTTTAATTGTTTTGGAGTTATTTAGATTTTTATTCAGAAGCTGTCCTGTTTGCAATGACAACAATTTGGTTTCTAGGGTCCAAACTACTCTAGCAACCATGCACTGATTTGAATAAATGATTTGAATAAATCCTTACAGTGGATTTGTTTTTAGATGGGGTCAGTGAAAGCAGGAGACAGAATGGCAAATAATAATGAATAACAACTTTAATTACTTAGAATTGGCCGTTATACAACATACTAAAATTTAACTTGAAGGTGAACCACCCATTTAAGTCCTTTCAATACAAAAATATGAAGTCATCGGATTCAGCATTAGATTTAGAGCTCTATGCTGTATGCCATGGCTCATTTTAACTCATTTGATGCCATATTCTCCAACTGTGTCACATACTACAATGTGTGATCTCACAGATTCCACACTGAAAAATACATATTATGGCAAGTACTACTATAGTAAATGGGAGCCTCCCTTTTAAAAACATTGCAATTGGAATAAGGGCACATGTGGAGATTTGGGGAGATTAGTCGGCCGGCATCAAAATCGCCTCTTCTTCAGTTTCGAATTTCCCAGAACTGGCTTCCAGCCGGCTAGACTCCAACTCTCCAGCGGCATGGCACTCCAAGCGCTTCGTTTTCCGTGTGAGATGCATGGCGACTAATCTCCCTGAATCTTTTTGCAATAAACTTTTATGGCAGAGACACACACACAAGATAAGAAGCTTCTTCAAAAAGAATAGGGCTAGTCTTATCTATCCTTCTAGATGTTAGGGTCCCTGATGCTCTAACTAACAGAGAGCTACAGAGCCCAAATTCTGTAATTAGAAGTAAAATCTCAATATTTAATACAACCTATATTTACCCAGCAGTAGCAACCAATGTGCTGTCTTTAATCTATAAAAAATGATGGCCACTAGCCGTATCTTGGCACTCTGATACATAGAGATCAATCTGGTTTTATAGCTGGGAAACAGGTAACCGACAACACACACAGATTTCTCAATTTAGTACACTTGGCAAAAAATAATGACACTCCCTCCATGCTATTATCACTTGACCAAGACAAGGACTCAATACAGTCTCTTGGACATATTTACAAAAAACCTGAATTCTATGGTTTCCCAACTCATCATTACAGCCTTATAAGATCACCCAACCTCGTCTGTAAACCACATGGGGTTTCATTCTCCTAAATTTTCAATTGACCAGAGTATGTGTCAGGGGGGCCCTTTGTCCCCTCTGTTCATTGCCCTGACATTAAACCTAAAATAACATGTGCCAAAGTGGGAAATGAAGATTATATATGTGTCATATGCGGATGATATCCTGCTCACAATGTCAAACCCTATGACATAGCTCCCTCTCCTATATGAAGTATCACACAACTTTGCAGGCCTCACGGGTAATACAACTAAGATTGAAGCTCTGAATATTAACTTGTCCAACCACATTACCAAACTATAAGAAAAAAAGAAAAAAAAAAAAAAAAA
>CM044437.1:82763205-82806416 GCA_024363595.1 Xenopus borealis
AAAAAAAAAAAAAAAAAAAAAAAAAAAACTTAATATGGAATAAACAACCAGATGGAAAGTTCGGCAGCAATCCAGTTATATTACACTTGCACTTACATATTGGAAAGTGATAACTACACACAAACTAAACTCCTCACGTGTAACAGCAGCGAGCTCTGAGGCAAATACTGACTTTCCTCCCGGAACTTCAGAAGTGGATACAAAATAACTTGCAATCTATTTGCTCTGACCAAGTCAAACTGCTTACTGTCATGGAAGCAACTGTGGGAATCTCACAATATCCCACAATGTGAATTTCTAAGATAACTCCAAATAAGACACTATATAGGAACCTTGTGGAAAGAGAAAAAGCTTCCCAAGCCAACAAATTTTCGAAAAGATGTGCTGACAAGTTCTTCCTTAAAAACTGAGCAATATCTGGGGGGGGGGGGGGGGGGGGGGGGAGGAGGGTCTATGTGGGGTGGGGTTACAGGGTTGAACTCTCTTTTAAGACAAGTAGCCATAGACGCACCAATAATATCGTACAAAACACATTTTTGTATGATACTCGAGTATGGTTAGAAACGAGTTGACCAATGTCGGCAGAAGATTTGGATACTTGGTTGGCTGGTCGATAAGGCTGGCCAGAGAATTTTGATAGGGCACCTTTGAAGGTGCCTGAACATTGTTAGTGCTGTATCATCAGATACAGGTAGAATTCTATTGTTTCTACCAGAATATTAGATGATTCAGCTCTACATGTGTGTATTGAAATGAACAATCTATCTTGGAAAGATCGTAATTGTAACGGCCATGGTCACCTTTAGCCTTGGAGAGGCTGACTAGCTTGAAGAAAATGACTCAGAAAACCTTATATAAAGTTTGGAATCCCTGGCTGACCTATAGGAGCTTGTTACACAGTTAATTTCTCATTATTCATATCCAATACAGAAACAGGTATATCCAATGGTATAAGAGAGTCCACCCATCCTCCCCCTTTCCCACTCGGACATCATAATGGCCCATATCATCATAATCTGATGGAAAAAGACAGTACCCATAATGCTCAGTTGTAAAAAAAAATGTTTAACGGCACAGGCCAGGAATGGGACACAAATACAACAGAGGCAAACGGTAGAGCATAGAAACAGCAGTGAGATATCCAGATGGTGATGTTTAGCTATAACCTGCTTTTAGACATTTTCTTTCTCCTGCCTCATCCTTTCGTTCTTCATCTAATCTTCCCTCAGTAATGACCTATGACATGGAGCTTAAAGGGCCAGTGTCACACAAAAAAGTACTTATATGAACTGCTAACCTTCTTTTGTAAAATGGTTTCTTTACTTAAGAAGCTCTAATAGTATTTATAGAAGCAAGCCATTCTTAACAACTCAGGCTGCCATGTAGGGTTCTGTAGGCTTTGGAACCACCTTCTATACAGATACACATAAAAACATTGGGTTTGAAGGGGCACATGTGGAGGTCCTGTGGCTGAGGAAAAGCAGACAAATATCTCCTGCATCATCTGCTGTTCCCAGTGGCTATACCTCCTAACTGTTCTGTTTTGAGTGGGGCAGTCCCGTTTTTTTACAGTTCAACCCGCAGTCCTGCAATAGTACTGGAAAGTCACGATTTCCCTGCACTGAGTGGAAAGTCCCTCCTTCTTTGCACTCAACAGGAAAGTCCCTATTACTCTGCACTGAATGGGAAAGTCCCTATTTAGAAACAATGTTTCTAACTTAGAGAATTCAACCTGTAAGGGAAACACCCCCCCTTACTCTGTGTAGACCTCCTTCCCTGCCCCCGGCGTACCTGCCCCTCCGGGCAAATGCCCCTAACTTGTTACTTACCCCTCCTTCCAGGTTCTGTCCAGCAGATTTCACAGCCGCCATTTTGTCTCGTTTGCTCTTCATCCTGTACAGACAGGCGTTTTCAGGCACATGCACAGTACGTGGAGTCTGCTGGTGCAGAGCTACTTCGCCAAAAGTCACAAAATTTCTGATCATTTCCGAAAAAAAATTATCAGAAATTTTGTGACATTCAGTGCATGCACAGTAGCTCCGCACCGGCAGATTCCTCATACTGCACATGTGCTTGAAAACACCGGTCAGTAAAAGATGAAGAGCGAAAGAGACAAGATGGCGCCTGTGAACTCAGCTGGACAGGACCTGGAGTGAGGGGTAAGTAACAAGTTATGGGCATTTGCCCGGGGGGGTAGGTAGGCCAGGAGGAAGGAGCAGATTTTTCTCTCTTTTACAGGTTGAATTCTCCTTTGATTGGCTCTTGGCAGAGAGCCCAGAATAGATACTTGATACATATGTAACAGTTTTCTGTATGACATTTTAATTTAATCTGGCCCTTGAAAATGCAATTTAAAAGTAATCAGCCCACAACATGTAAAGTTGGACAGCACTGAGTTAGGAGATGCCAAGCAGTTTTCGAAGAACAGGTTTAAGGGTTCTAGATTTGTGGAAAGCAGCGTTTTTCATTAGTAAATTAAAATACTGCCCTCCAAAAAATATGAATCTGGGGGACATTCCCAAAAGACATGCATTTACTGGATTATACATACTCTTTGGAGTAGCTTTACTTCTAATACTTTGAGAATTTGATCAGAAATATCTTTTCAATGTTCACTTTTGATAATTATATATGTAATAATGTTCACTGGCATTCAGGTGATAAAAATGCATAGCATTACCCAATGTGGAAGGAACTTCTAGCAATTTATGATTTTTAGAACCTAGCAACAACATGTTACTGTTTAATAAATATTATATCCTAACTCTGCTGATAAACAAAGTCTTGCATAGCTCAGTACGATAAGAAACACTGAACTTTAGCACAGAGGACATAGTGCCCCTACTTTCAGCAAGTACAACTTCAAAGTTAAATGTATGTAAAAACAGAACGCCTTAGGTTGTTTTGCATTGAATAGTCATTTTTAATTATAATCAATCCTATACACTTCCCACCACTTCATAGCTCCGGAATTAAAAAAATGAATAAATTATCACTAGTATATAACAATCACTGGCCCAAGACATGAAAGACCAAAATGTAATATATGGATTCCAATAAGTGTCACTAGTATCCAATTTATAATGTAAAAAAAATCAGCATGCTTGTTTAAGTGCATGCAATTTCTCAGATTTGTTAACACAAACTTTTTTTTTTTGGCAGATGAGGAGCATAATAGTAGTTGAAACAAGAAGAAAAACTATATCCCCAGAACAATGTAGGTTTCTAGAAACAAAATATTGCATAAAACAGCTCAGAAGAAAAACCATGCTTCATATAAATAAATCATTTTCATAATAATATATGTTCTTAGTAGTATGTGCCATTGAGTGGTCCTAAATAGTTTTATATATATTTAAATAAAGAAGAAAGACACCGGCACACAGGAATTTGAAGTGCAGAGACAACCCTTGCAACTACTTTTTACTGCGAAAGTGCAACGTTTCGGAGGACACGCCTCCTTTGTCAAGCTTTGATGCTTTCTTCTTCTTTATTGGGCTGATATCGAGGGGCCGCATCCTCCGGGCACAAGGCACCAGGTTACCTGCCTTTCCTTTGTTTAAAGGGTGTGCGAAAGCTTCCATTGTACGTTATATATATTTAAAAACATAAGCCCCCCCCCCCCCGGAATCCTAGGGTTCACGGTGCACACAAACAAACCATAAATGTTAGGTCACATGAGCCAATTAACAGACCGTTTTATCTTTTACTTCAGCACTTGTTCCAGTATTTCTGGTCCGGTGATCTCTGAGGCAGCACACCGACAATCATAATATGGTGATTCAAGGTAAGTAATATAAAAGGTCAATATGTATTAAATTTATATTTCTGTTTCGTAAGATTCTTTAATATACCACTTAATTTGAGATAAACCGTTGCTTAAAATATTAAACTGTTGCTTAAATATTAATTTTGGGGGTATAGTTAATGAAGAGGTCTTCAGACTTATTGAGTTCAGGTCACCTTTTGCAGTTCAACTTCCAAAAACATCTATTTGGGCTTCACCTTTAGCTTTCACCCTTAATGGACTCTAAAGTCTAGTGACACTTGTACAGCTTAGGGCTCCCTAAGAAAAACAGCCCAACAGGTTGGGAAGCATTACACTTTGGATAAAATTCCAGGTGCCAAGCATTCACCCAGCTCTTGTGGCCTTACAAATGCATTGGCAAATACCTAAATACTTTGGTAGAAATAAATGAATATGACAGATTACCTTGAAAACCTCAGAGAAAAATCCAGAGCCAATTTTTTCACAAGTGAAGTCATCAAGTCTTGTTAATCGGGAGAAGGCACTGATGAGGGCACTGTAGGATGATGTATAAACCCTTCCCAACTGAGCTATCCCTCCATCTCCTCCACCATCCTCAATGCGCTCAAGACGAGGAGGAAATCCAGCTATAGAGTTACGCTTATTCCTGTCCATTGCTCCCTGAGAGTTTTTGATGAAGAACAACTTACATATTCTTTTCTTTGATTTTGTCAAAGGCTATTAAAAAAAAAAAAAAAAGTTAGTGCAAAGATATAACACAGCAAGCATTCAGTGGGACATCAAAAAAAATCTTAAATGGATAAACAAAATTGTTTGAAAACAACAAAGTATTAGGACAACATAAAACAATATGTTAGTTTCCCCATTGTGTAAGTATCCACCTCTTTTGGGAGAGAACAGATTCTCTTGAATGGAGAAACCCTTACACGGCCAGCTGTTCAGCCTGAAGATTCTTTAGTGGTCTACCATGACCTGACAAGGACTTGCATTAGTGCTTACAAGAGAGTACAATAAAATTTAACAATGGGCAGTTCCTGGGCTTTGGTGCCATGCTTTTAACATGTGTTAAAAGTGCAGAGCTAAGAGTGCTTATATTAATCTATTTAAAGTTATACTTTCCTTTTAAATCTTCTAGTCTCTAACTCAAGGACACAATATATATTTCTTGGTTCAGAACAATTGCCCATGAGTCGAGGAGCTGGATATTCTGTGATTTTGGTACCCACTGAAAAAGCCATAGTTGTGTTCACTGGGCTAATGGCCTGAATGAGTGGTTCGAAGAAAATCTTACTTCTGTATTTGCGGATACCCCATTCAACCACTGAAAAGGGGCACTGGTAGATATTATAGGTTTTTGTGAAAGGTTTAGTGAAATCAACCCAAGAGAGACAGAGTAAGTTAGTGTGAGTGTGTGCGTAAAAATACAGATAGCCATTACTCTTAAATTAAATCTCTTAAATTGGCTTCATTGGTGGATATTCATTTGAAAAGAGAAACAGTGAATCTCATCTGTCCATTGAAACAAAGACTTTGCCAAACCAAAATAACAGACATTTTGTATACATATCACAGCCATGACTTGCTATCCAGTACAGAGTATATGTACAGAATGTTTAGGATATGTCTGTAAGTAACATGTATAGGAGTCACACACACAGTACACAATCACAGCCCTGCATATATCAATAAATGATATATTTAAATAACCACATTGAATAAAAACGTCAACTGCTAAGTGACAGATGATTTTCTCCACCAATGTACTTAAAGGTAACGTGATCTTTCTGAGAGATGTAAATGCTAAATAATTCATATTTATAGGTAGCTCATTAATTGCAACAGGGTAGAAAGTACCCAGGAGATCGATAAATTCAGTTCATATAGGAGCAGACAATTTGTGACATCAGCAAGAACATTCCTGCCCCAAAGAGCATACAATCGAAAACAATTGATTTTTTTCTTCTGTTAATCTGTGAGAATTTCTTAAATTTTATCTGGGTAAATAGACAATTCTGGGCTTATGTGACCTAAAAAAGATCAAATACAAGGTACGTAATATTATTAATTTAACCTGACTGGCTGTATTTTAAGGAAGAACTGAGAAACTGTGTGGCAAAAGAACATTCATAGAACAAATCAGCTCTTTTACCTGTTAGTACCCCATAATAGATCACACAACACGATCAATCAATCTTTACAAACTGCAAAGAACACATTAGTAGCCCAGAAGAGCTGACCGTAAGAGCACAGCAGAGCTTCCAGCTAGATGTCAACATTACAGGTAGCAACCCCCCCCCCCTACATCACGCGACTGTGGTATAAACCAAAACTTGCCAATGATTCCGATTGGTATGGGCAGAGACTGCACTTTTACCTGTGTATCGAGGAAAGGGGTGCGGAAGTAACAGTAATCAACCTGTGGCCCTTCTGCTTTTAGTTCAACTACAAATCGTAGCATCCCTGGCCTGTTCGTGACTCGTGAGTTGTACTTCAGCACCAGATGGGATGAGCGAACGATAACAATCGCAGCTCGGGGAAGACAGGGAGGGGGAAATCAACGTCCAAGATATGAACATAACTCACCAACTATTAATTCGGAGTTCGCGTTTTCAATTCCAGCGCAGACTCTCGTTCTCCCGCTGACCCTATGTGGTGAGTGCATGCACCTTAGAGCAGTACCGTAAGTATTAGCCTTCTCCATTGGCACAACAACACACCCGCCATCTCGCCTGTCCCGAGAACTAACGAGCGACTCTGCAGAGATCAAGCGCAGCTTCAAGAGGTGGGATGGGCCCTGCCATAGATTACGCCCAAGTACAAGTGCTTCAACCAATTAGTTTTCTCCGTTGATTAAGGAATGGCAAAGCTTTTGACCAATTGAATATCAGATATCCGTTCCGTAGCCCGCCTATAAACAGACGCGTTTAAGCTATTTGTTTCCTTCTGCTAAAACGACAGCAAAATAGACCAATAGCTATGCAGATAAGGAAGGCGTGTCCCTTTGTCGTTAACAAATAAGAAAGATCATTTTGCAGCTCAAAGTTGGTAAATACTTTTCTGGAAATAGTAGTGCTATGGAATGATTGGCTTGTGGTTTCCAAGAAGAGGCGGAAGCTAAGGCTTAGCACCCACCAATGAGGAAAGATCATATTAGTGATTGGCACTTCCTTCTACCAGTGAATACGAGTTGATAGGTTTACAAACAGAGCGTGCTCGTATTGGTTAGCGTTTCCCAGTCAGAGACCTACAGCGAGGATTACCGGAGAAATATAGTAAAATCGTGTTCTCCGAGTGAATACCGTAGTTAGAGCCATTGGACACGAAGAGGGAACGTTTGCGAGTGGAAGCTATGATATTGTTTTAGCAGCATTGCGAAGGGTTAATAACTGGGAGGAGGGAAGCAGTGGTTGGGTCTGCCTCTTCTAGGGTATTCTAGAATAAGGGAACATTTTATACTTACCGTAATTTTCTTTTCCTGGAACGAACTCATGGCAGTGGGTCACTTGTATGTATCCCTGTCCCCGCAGGATTGGACAGATACTCATTAGCATAGCAATTAAAAGCACCTCCTCCCCCTTCACCCTCAGTCTTAGGGTTTCCCAAAGTTAATAAGGGCGGGATAGTGACCCACTGCCATCAGTTCATTCCAGGAAAAGAAAATTACGTTAAGTATAAAATTTTCCCTTTTCCTGTTCACTACACTCATGGCAGTGGGTCACTTGTATGAAATACCATAGCAATGAAGGGAGGGCAATAATGCAATAACCTCTTTATTTAGATACAGCTTGTAATACAGAATGACCAAATTTAGCCTCTGTAGCTGACAAAACATCCAGCTGGTAATGTCTAATGAATGTGTTCATTGAAGACCACACAGCTGCTCGACACACATCTTCAGAACTCACTGAAGATCGAAACGCCCAGGAAGTCGCAACTGATCTTGTGGAGTAAGCTTTAACCAATTTTGGTTCTGGCAAACTTAAAGACTTATAGGCTTCTTTGATACAGGAGGTAATGTATCTAGCCAAAGTGGATTTGGATGCATGAGCACCTCTTTTGGGGCCTTCTGGGATCAGGAATTATGATTCTGATTTCCTAAATTCTCGACTTCTCTGAATACAGATTGATAAAGCTCTGACAACGTCCAATCTGTGTAGTCTGTCTTCTGAATCATTGGAAGGATCCTTGTAGAAAACAGGAAGAACAATGTCTTGATTGCAATGGTATGAAGAGGAAACTTTCGGTACAAAATTTGTATTGGTCCTCAAGACTACTTTGTCTTGATGAAAAATCAGACATTCCTCTGCTACAGATAGCGTATGTATTTCGCCAACTCTCCTCGCCAATGTTATGGCGACTAGAAACACCACTTTAAGAGTTGACATCTTAAGGGATTCCGAATGTAGTGGTTCAAATGGTCCATCCATCAAAGCCTGCAGCACAGAAGACAGATCCCATGGAGGTACTCTGGACTTTATTGGAGGATTTATGTGGTTTGCAGCTTGAATAAATCTAATTATTATTTGGTTTGTAGCCAACGGTGTATTCCAAATGGCAGATAAAGCAGAAATATGCGATTTCAGCGTATTTGTGGCCAAGCCTTTTTCTAGACCGGCTTGAAGAAATTCAACCGCATTAACAGGGGAACACACAAACGGACTGATATTTCTTCGTGTACACCATTATTTGTATACATTCCAAATTCGTTAATACTTGCTCGAAGTTGAAGTCTTCCTGGATTTCAGCAAAGTATTTACTCCACCAGACAGTCCAGATTCCTCCTCTCAATAGCCATGCTGTCAGACGTAATGCATGAGGATTCGGATGACAAATTGGGCCTTGACATAACAATTGAGGGATCAGTGGCAGTCGCCAAGGATGATCTATCGACATGTTCTGAAGTTGGGCAAATCATAATCTCCTGGGCCACCATGGTGTTATCAGAACAACTCGAAACCGGTTTTGTCTCAACTTCCTCAAAGTCTTCGGGATCAATGGAATTGGAGGAAATCGGTAAGCTAGGCAAAGCCTCCAAGGTATCGAGAAAGCATCTCTCCCTTCCGCTTGGTTGTCCCAAGTCCTGGAAAAATATCTGCGTTTCTTCCGGTTGTATCTGGAGGCCATCAAATCTATTTCCACTGCACCCCATCTTCTCTCTATCTGAGCAAATATGTCCAGATTCAGTGACCACTCCCCTGGGTGAATCCTGGATCTGCTGAGATAATCTGCTCTGATGTTCAGTTGCCCTGGAATATAAATTGCTGTCAATTGACACAGGTTGTTCTCTGCCCAGTGGAAAATCTTCCCTGTCAATTTCATCAGAGACCTCAATCTGGTACCCCCTTGTCTTCTCAGATAACTCACAACTGTTGTATTGTCGGAATGTACATTCATAGACAATCCTTTCAGCCACTGTTGACAAACTTGAAGGGCTTCCCAAAAGCTTGCAATTCTCGCCGACACTCCTTCGCAGAACAACAGACTTTCCGACTGATTACTCGTATTGAATTTTTGATATCCCGTATCCTCTTCATCTGAGTGGAATCTATTACCACTCCATAATACTGAAGATTCTGAACTGGAGTCAGGTGAGACTTGTCGAAATTTATCTTCCAACCATGGAGCTGAAGAAACCTCAATACATAATTTTTCTGATGAATTAATAGATGAGGATCCTTGGCCTTGATCAGGATATCTTCTAAATAAGCATAGACATGTATGCCCTTTTCTCTTAGTACTGCAATCAATGTAATCAGAACCTTTGAGAACGTTCTTGGTGAGGAAGCTAGGCCGAACGGGAGAGCCCGATACTGAAAATGCTTCCCTAGAATCAAGAATCGAAGGAACTTCTGATGAGAGCAGGCCACGGGAATATGTAGATAGGCATCCTTTATATCGATGGCAACTAGCCAATCTTCCTGATCTATCTCTTGAAGTACACTTCTCAAAGTTTCCGTTTTGAATTTTCTCACATGTAGACTTTTGTTCAAGATCCTTAAATCCAGGATCGCCCTGTATTCTCCTGTCTTCTTCCTTATTAGGAATAAACACTGAGCCCTCTCTGATGTTTTGGTACTGCTCTTATAACTTCTTGTTTTTGTGGATCCTGCAAAATCCCTGAAAGAGCTAGTCTTGCTCTGGGATCTACAGGAGTTTTGGACTGCAAAAATATCAAATGCCTTGGCTTGAACTCTAACTTGTAACCTGACGAAATTATCTGAATAACCCACTTGTCTTGGACAGTTTTCTTCCACTCCATACAAAATCTTCCAAGTCTTCCCCCCCACACCGGATCTTGGAGTAAACTTCTGACGTCATTGGTACTTTCCTCTGCCAGCTCTAGACTGTCTTTTGGAGCCACAAAAAAGATTTGATTGACCAGACTTCCAGGACTGATAGTTCGAATAAGGTCTACCTGGTCTGTAAAATTTTGCTTCTTTGTAGGTAGATCTCTCAGCTCTCATGTTCTGAAATTTATTCCTTCTGCCTCTTCTATCTTGAGGCAAAAAGGGGCTTTCCCCGCTGTAACCTTAGAGATGATCTTTTCCAAACTGGAACCAAATATCAACTCCCCTTCAAATGGCAAAGCACATAGATTGTGTGTTGAGGCCACGTCAGCTTGCTATTGTCACAGCCACAGAGCCCTTCTAGTCGACACAGATAATGCCATAGACTTTGCTGCCAATTTAAGACTTTCAGTTGCTGCTTCTATGATGAAATCTGAAGCCATCTTAATTTCGCTCATTGCATCCTTAATTCTCGATCTGCTAACATTTCGGGATAAAGCATCTTCAATATATTTCAACCAAATTTTGGAAGCCTTTGCAAGGCAAATATTAGTAATGGCAGGTCTGCAGGCCGCCCATGCCACCAGATAAACTTTCCTAAGCGTACTTTCTTGACGCTTCTCCATAATGTCATGGAAAGGCACCCCATCATCTATGGGTAATGTGGTCTTACAGGCAATTCTCGTAATGGGGGCATCAACCTTAGGGGGTGTGACCCACTTGTGAATAATATCTTCCTGAAAGGGGTACATTTTATTAAATCGTTTTGAGGTAAAAAAAAATATTTTTGTCTGGAGTCTTCCACTCATTTTCTAACTCTGCTTTAAATATCTCATGCATAGGAAAAAATGGTTGTTTCCTGTAGGAATGACCAACCAATTTATCCCTCCTGGAAGGGTCCTCCTGTGGGTCATCCAATTCCAAAGCTTTCAGCATAGCTTCTATCAAAGGTGAAACTAACTCCACATCAAAATTTGAATGATCAGTAGCTTCATTCTCTTCATCAGAATCCAGCTCCCCTTCTGAAATCTGTACAATGTGATCCAATTCAGACTTATCCGATCAAGAAACAGCTTCTTCTTGAATTCTAGGTTTTTTTAGTAGCTTATTAGTGGCTCTAGATAAAGCTACTTCTATAGACTGAGATACAGATTGCGACATCTTATTCATTAACTCTTCCAACTGATTAGACATATTTCCAGAAGCAAGAGAAATACATTCTTGACACAGTCTTCTGCCCTGCAATGCAGGATTGTCAAAGGATCTACAGATCTTAGACTTTTTTGAAGTTCTATCCGTTTGTTCCTGATCCCCAGGATGCCTAAAAAACATAGGATAACTCAGTAGTTGAAAACATTGATCCATCCTGCTCTCTCTTTAGGCTGGGGACAGACAGGGAGATTCGGGGAGATTCTGTCGCCTGGCGTTTTTAGCAGGCGACAGAATCTCCCTGTCTGTCCCCAGCCTTAAGATGGACTCACCCCTCCATAGTAAAAATCTACTGTAAAGCTGTAAAAAACAAATAAGCAATCAACATCCACCAATCTAGGCATTAGATGAAGTAACTAAGCAGAAAAAACATTCACTTGCCAGAACACAGCTCAGAAATAACTCACGAGATGATAGGAAAGTAATCCGTATGCTGTGGAAGTTTAAAAACTTCAATATATTGCAGGTTTAAAAGAATGGCTCCTTGAGCAACAAAATAACAGTGTAACTGCTACAGTCCGGATGGCTTCAGATTACAACAGGAGCGCTACTGTGTTGCGAAGATGAAACTTCAATGCGTATGACGTCATCACGTTGCGCACGCATCACTATGGCAACGCATCCTGCGGATATGGCGCCTGCTTAGTAAGCTTATGGTGCTTTGACAGAAAATACCTGCTAGTACTGCCATAGCCCCTGGTCGCACCGGATTCTGCAGGAGGGGCCCCTGGGCAACTATTACCATCAGCGCTTGTCCCAGAGCTTCAACCAGGAAGAGAGAGCCTGAGACCTGGTCGGATATCACACTGGGGTGAGCCTAATCCTTAACGCAGGACAGAAAAAAAAAACTGAGGGTGAAGGGGGGAGGAGGTGCTTTTAATTGCTATGCTAATGAGTATCTGTCCAATCCTGCGGGGGCAGGGATACATACAAGTGACCCACTGCCATGAGTGTAGTGAACAGGAAAAAAGGCAGTTGTAAGGGGTATTTTTTTTAGAAGGGGAGAGGGGGGAATGATTATTTCTGCCTTACATAGTCCTAGAAGGACATCTTATTGTTATTTAGGGTAGGGACAGACAGGGAGAAGGAAACTCTGACTTTTTATAACTTGTGATTGAGGGGGTTTACCATCCGGTGTGGACTTTTTTACTGTGGGGTTGGCGGGACCTGGGGTGGGGCTTGAGGGCGGGGACCAGGGGCCTAACAAAATTTTTCTGTATGAGGCCCTGTGATTTCTGATGGCAGCCCTGCTAAGGTATGTGCCTAGCAGAGAACCCCACAATGATAATGCATAGCACACACCCCATTTATGTAGGATTAACTAACTTAGGCTAATGCCAGACGGGGAGATTCGGGGGCTACAAGTCGCGGCGAGAAGTCGCCAGGCGATACAATGCCCCCGAATCTCCCCGTCTGGCCTAGCCCTTAAGAGTAGATTGATCCATTCTGATAAATTCAGAATGGGTAAATATATATTTCTACTACCAGCTGCAAATATTTGCTAAAATTATGTTACATTACATCAAGAACACTGCATAAAGCAATACAATCAATAAAAGCAATAACATGCTGATTGCACTGGCAGATGAATAGTCTGCAAAGACAACAGCAGACATGCAGTTTCTATGCCTTGCACAGGAGTTGTGAAGCCCTAACCCAGGGATCCCCAACCTTTTGAACCCGTGAGCAACATTCAGAAGTAAAAGGAGTTGGGGAGCAACACAAGCATGAAAAATGTTCTTGGGATGCCAAATCAGTTCTCTGATTGGCCATTTAGTAGCCCTATGTGGATTGTTAAAATACATTGAGGCTCTGTTTGACAGTGCATCTGAGTTTGCACCCAAAACTTGCCTGGAATTCAAAAATAAGCAGCTGCTTTGAGGACCATGAGAGCAACATCCAAGGGGTTGGAGAGCAACATGTTGCTCACGAACTACTGGTTGGGGATCACTACCATAACCTCTGGGTTTCAGGTGTTTTTGCATCCCCTGGCAGAGTGCTGTCTAAGCAAGGTTCTCTCCTGGACAAGAAATTCCATTTTGCCCTTTAACCACCTTTTTTATCTCCAATAAAAAGAAAAATGCAGTTTTATTGGGACGACAAGAGGATTGGATTTGAGCAAGTGTAAGCTTATAACTGATTTGTAGATGCATCACATGGCATTTATGAAATCAAAAGATTTGGTAGGACACATAGGGTTATATTTATGAAAGAGTGAATTCAGAAATCACCACAGACCAGTGAAATTCTGCCACTCTTCATTCATTTCTATGAGATTTTTAAAAGAGTATTTATCAGTGGGTGAAAGTGAAAATTCATTCTTTGAAGAACACTGTTTTAAAAAGCCCATAGAAATTAATAGAGAGTAGTGGAATTTCACTCTAGAAGACTGTGGTGATCTCTAACTTTCATGAGAGCTTGGCAGCTTTGCCAATTAAATAATTGTTCATAGAATAGGGTTGTGCAATGACAAGACCAGTTGTGGCCTTCCAAGGAATGTTTTTGTGTAAAGTTTGGAGATTTAATCACATAATGGACTCCCAAATTAAAATAAATATTTAAATTAAGTCAATAGCAAGCCACCAGAACCCCTTCAATTCACCATGGCAAAGACTCTGCAAATATAAAAATAATTGCTTTGGTGTCTTTCCCAGGACCAGATATTTTGTGGAAGTCACATTTTACAAATTGCCCTTGTCTACTTGGCCCAACAAAATATGAAGTGCAAAGGCTTTGAGCTATATTCTGCTACGAGACTTGCAGCAGCCCAAAGTGCTTTTAAGTCAGTATGGTCATGGATTCTGGGCTTCTATAGCTCTGACAAAAGGGAAATTTGTTGAAAAAAAAGTATCAACCCAAGCATAGCAGGTTGTAGGGATGACATTTCAAAAAAGTGTTAGAATTCTGCTAATTACAAATTTATTCAAAATATGACCTACAAGGACTGTACTGGAAATCTGTAGATTCTGGAAAATGCAGAGGAGCTGCTGTAAGATAGATAGACAATCACTATTTATTGGGCCTGCAGGGGCATATTTGGATGACTGCTTATCTCATTCCAGACCTGGTGACCATGGTATATGGTGTACAGCATTATAAAACGTCATAAACAAGACATACAGAGATGTCAACCCAGTGGGAAGGCAATCCGGGAGGGTACCTGCTGACCTCACAAGAAGTGACATAATTTCACTTGCCCAGCACCAGAAGTGAAGTCACTGCCCATGCACAAATACTCATCTGAAGTCACTGATTGACAGCTGAAGCTCTACTAACTTCACTTAAAAAACCTTGGTAGAAGGGTGCCAGGTGATGGGTGCCAATGGGGGTGGCAGTCCAAATCAGGTGGAGTTGTCAGCTATGGGGAGCAATGATTGAAGGCCCTGTGCTCTCATAGCAGTATATTTATTTTCTTTTTTAAATACTTTGTTGCATCTTATTTATGTTTTATTCCTGCTAATTAGACATCCTTTATGATTGTTTCCCTGCCCAGCAGTTAGGGACCGTCTGATAATTCCTATAAACAGCACTAGACGAAGGGAGAATTTCACTAAATAATTAAAGTATATTGCAGATACATTTCTTTTTCATTAAAGAAAGTCGAAATTGGATTTAATTTTTTTGCCTTCCCTTCTCCTTTAACAACAATTCCTTGCAAACTTAAAGTTGTCATGTTTCCAGTGCTGATTTATCCCCAGCTCTGTACAGATATCTAGGTTTTATTTTGCAGAACCAGGTAGTATATTATGTATGTAAATATTTGTGACAGTATCCTGTCAGAACACGTAATGAATTAGAAGTAATTTATTCACAAAATGTGCCTGTCTCCTATTTCCTTTGAACAAAAATCAATATCTGACTTGTTCAAAGGACATGTACATTTGGTGTTCATGGGACTGTTGATAATACCCATTTGCAAATTGATTAAACTTTTACTATTTATAAACCATTCTATATAAGGTAAATAACCTCTATGTAGCAGACTGTGGTAGGCAGGGTGTATTCTCTGCCAGTGTTTTTCAGCCACCCTTCAATGCCCAAACATGCGAGGCAACTTGTCATTTAGTTGTATGGAATCCTTGTGTCCTTTGTAGTTATGCACTGCCATATTCAAGTGCTCTGCCAGCTGAAAGGCGCTGGTGCAGAATATACCATGTGTGACACTGATATGCAATGTAGAACCAAGGGCACAACATTTTTCCTATTAAAAATCTACTTGATAAAGTTAACTAATTATCATTATCTAAAATGATCTAGACAAATGGTTAATACTTAAAAGATCAAGAGGATCTTTTACTATCTATTGACAGGGGCATTTCTTGGCTGCAGCCCTGTTGGTGGCCCCCAACTAGCTAGATGACAGGGACCACATCAATATATAAGGCAATTTGCCACACCTGGTAAAGTACTGTCTGAAGCATAACCAGTACTTTGCCAAAGTTGATTGTAACCAAGGTAGGGCCCACCACTTTTCATCCCCTCACTCTTCGCTTCTATTTTCGTGGCTTCAGGTCTTTTCACTGCTTCGGGACTTTGTCGTTTCGGGACTTGGCGCTGTCAAGGGGTGCCCGGGTCTTTCGCAGCACACCCCTGTGCCCCCCTGAAGGCGGCCCTGGCCGGCACGCTCCTTTAAAACGACAAACCAGCCCAATTTTGATTACCTGCACATTGGTTAAGAATCACTGTAATGTGAATTTGAATAGGAAAATCAGTCATGGGAATCTAGGATATAATCTATGGTAGCAAAAGGGACTTTTTATGGGGGGGGGGGGGTTTGCTGAACCAGATTGTCAGGAACTTTTTTTTAGAAGCAAATGCATTTTTACTAAAGTCGCAATGGTCACAGCAATATATGTAAGTCACCTTTGAAATATTATCAATAAAATATTTAAATTAAATCTATTCCCCACCCCCACCCCCAGGGTATTCTACATCACTTTTGTGTCTGCCAATATTCTAGTTGATAGATGTGCCTTATATAAATTAACAATTAATATCGTCAATACTGGGCAGAACAAGTCAATTGGCTGATGGTCAAAAACCCTCACAGCAGACCTCTCAAGCCTATAAGAACTTTAATATATTCCTTCCAATTATGTATGTCCCTTTTTATTCTCCTCTATCAAGGGATCAATCCAATATGTTTTTGAAAGTGCTTGTATATATTACTATTGATGTGGTCATTGACTGTCTTTAAAATGCAATTTTACACTGTCCCAGCCATTAGACTGGATGCATGCCATTTGAATGTGCTTATCATATCCTAGTGCTTTATAGTACTTCGCTGTGTAAGTTCCAGAAACAAATAGAAAATTGTAAGTGTTAAATAAGTGTTAAATAATAACACTTGCTAATATGTGTATAATCAAAAAATCACAAATGAAGTTGGAAAAGAACAAATGTGTAATTGAGAAAACCAATACATAAGTTAGTGGGTACAAACCGATTCCATGAATTATTTACACTTGGCTTCATATTATTAATCAATACTGTTTGTTACATAACAGCATTTTATATGTAATAAGAGATATTTGTGCATTTTCTGTTGCAGCGTTGGCCCAAAAAATTCTTTTCCAGCCAAGAATGACAACAGCTGCCATTAAATGAATTTCAGATAATGAAACTCAATTACATTGTTTAAAGGGATTTTAACAGATGAACATGTTTGTAAAAGCTATTTGTCACATATAAATATGCTGCTCTATAAATAAATAAACAAAGAATGTAATTATTAACATTCAGATCCACAAGCTGTGCATAAAGCCTTGCTTCTAGGAAATATACCCATTTCTCCCCTACCCCTTTCTAGCTCCTCATGTCTTAAGTTCTAAGTGAACTTAATACTAAATTTGTTGTTGAAGGTCTTATAAATATTTACAAATGTAAACATTTACAGAATTTCCTGTAACACTATTTAAATGCTGCTGCCCTTGGCCTGGGCCTCTATTGTCTATATGGTAAATACAACTATGCTTCTCATCAACATTCTCCCTGGAACCAACCATTTTTGTCTTTGTGAACCAACACAAATCAAACATATATAAATATATATTTACCCAGGTACCTGGCGTTGCCCTGAAGATTTGATATTATTAGGGGTAATAAATAGTTGAAAGAACATTTTTTTTTTTTTAAGTATACCTCGTTGCGAAAGATTGTGCCACTGAATATTATATCAATTTGCCATGTCATTGGTTAGATAGGTCTTGCAGGTTTTATCCATTATTGCCCTAGAAAGCAACTAGATTTGCAGTGGACTATATTACCAATCTCGGCAACCTTGAAAATCCCTAGGTACATACAGTATTATCTCTTTTGCTACATTAGTTTTTTGATACATTAAAAGGCATTAGATTACATGGTCAGTCATGTGATTTGGGGGTGTGTGCAGTCATACTGTGTCGGGTGCATACAGAACAAACAAGCAAAGCCACTAAATCTTTGTATTTGATATATGTATGTAAGTATATAGACCAGAATCTGTAGCAAGCAGAGCCTTTGCAGCCTTTGCTCCACAGTCCACAGATGTGAATTAAGTCAATATTCATTGCTGCAATTTCTTTAAATGTTCTGGGAGGATAACTTACAATGTTTAAAAAATGAAATGGTCCTTTTATAGCTGTTGTTGAATCACCACAAGTGTGCAATAAATGCCTTTCCCCTTTCATGACTACAACCACAGTAATTCATTTTCACCCGGCCTATGATAAAGCATAGCTCATTCATGAAATATGCAAGACTTTATTGTACTTTACTGAAGGTAATTCTCAAGATTTTCAATTATGTCAGGATAGGACAGACATTGGTAATTTTTTGATAGCATTCAGTGTCTGCTCTCTCTCTTACTCAGATATTAGTGGCATGGCAAGAATCATGGTAAATGGTAATACAGTATTAACAAAACTCTCTAACTTCCTATAAAGGAACCTTGTTTTAGAGCAGTACCAGGGCTGGACTGGGAGGCAAAAGCAGCCCTGGCAAAAGTATCAAAGCAGCCCATGTATTCACTCGCATGCAAAGCATGATATATATTTTCAACGCCAAGATTAACTAGAACTAGTGTTTATTAATGGATATTTTAAGAGTCCATTACCATATAATCCCCAGCTATATTATACACCCTATGTGCTGGAACTGGTCCTTGCAACACATATCTCACCCTAGTTTCTATCACAAATATTCTATCTGATGGATTAGTGAACCTATACTTACAGTATATTCTAAATATTCCTTTGTGTGCCCCCAGCTAGACAATGCACCGTGGCATATAAGAGAATATATTGCCATGTGGGTCAAAGTGTGTTATACTTGAAGAGACAAGGCTCAAGTCTCATGCAATTAATGCTACATATCACAGTTTTCCATATACAGGCTCAAGTGATTGTTCTGAGCATGGATCCTCCTGTTGCCAACATATCTATCATAAGCATAAGGGTTTGGGTATATAGCAAGCAACTCTAATATTACTAACTGAAGTTGGTCAGAATTCCTGGTTCCTCCCATATGCCAGTACTGACATGAGCACTAACAAATGCAGGCATCGGCTTAGCTGTGGCTGGCTATTATGGACAGCTTATTTACATTTCTAAAGTGATTGGCTCATTTACATATTAAATACATACCTAATTTGCATTTTTAGGTGAGCAGCCCATATACATTATAAAGCAAGCCGCCCATTGGGCATTTGCCAGAACCCAGCAGTACTGTCCCACTTCTGGGATAACATGTAGTGGAAGGCCAATAATAGAAGCCAGTGTTGCCCACTCCCTATTTTAAAGGAATTGTTCAGTATAAAAGCAAAAAGTGGGTAAATAGATATGCTGTGCAAAATAAAACACGTTTTCAATATAGTTAGTTAGCCAAAAATGTAATGTATAAAGGCTGGAGTGACTGTAAGTCTAACATAACAGAACAGAACACTACTTCTTGCTTTTCAGCTCTCTTTTGTTTACACTGACTGGTTACCCTGGTTGCCAGGCAGTAACCAATCAGTGAATTGAGGGAGGGCCACATTGGTCATAACTGTTGCTTTTGAATCTGAGCTGAATGCTGAGGATCAATTGCAAACTCACTGAACAGTTATGTCCCACGTGACCCCCCTTCAAGTCGCTGACTTACTCAGATTTAGAGAGCTGAAAAGCAGGATGTTGTGTTGTATTCTGTTATGTTAGACATCCAGTCACTCCAGCCTTTATACATTACATTTTTGGCTAACTAACTATAATAGAAACATTTTTTATTTTGCACAGCCTATCTATTTACCCAGTTTTTATTTTTACCCGTAACTGTTCCACACCCATGTTATCACAGGAACGTTTAAGATCATATTCACATTAATGGTTGTGGCGCACACAGGCAGCATAAGACAGGCAGAGTATGGCACACACACACACACAGTAAAGGGCATGCAGAGTATGGCACACACAGGTAGAATAAAGCAGAATATGACACACACAGGGAGCATAGGGTAGCCAGTTTATGGCACACACAGGCAGCAATCTGGATTAGTAAATTCATAGTTTGCACAGTCCGGGGCAGATTTACTAAGGGTTTAAGTTTTTTAACTTTGAAATTCGACCATCAAATTTTTTTAAAGGCCATTTTCGATCGAAAATGGACTGATTAGGTCCATTTTCAATTGAAAAAAAATTGTTCAAATCATTCGAATGCATTGTTCAAATTGAACGATTTTGAAAAAATCCTTCGATTTTCTAGGACTTAAAAATCACGGTAAAAGTTCCAGGAGGTCCCCCATAGGTTACAATGGCAATTCGGCAGCTTTAAGGTGGCATAGTGTCAATTTCAAAGTTTTTTAAAGAGACAGTACTTCGAAATTAGAATTTTTGAAATTCAATTCAGATTGAATTATGGGCTATTCGATAGTCGGAGTAGCCCAAAATTACTTAGAAATTTAAATTTTTAAAATTCGAAATTAATTCGAAAATTCATTTAGACCCTAAGTAAATCTGCCCCTAAATATTAAAATGCTTCAGTTTGCACTTAAATGAATCTGCTGATCTCCATTATTTTTACTGCATATTAGTTGCATATGTACAGGTATGGGACATATATATAAATATATATATATATTACAAAAAAGCCATGAATAACCTGTAAACCTGGGGTGCCAGGGGAACATGGGGGCCACATGATCCTCTTCCTCTATGGTTCTAAAGAATCCCAACCACTCGCCAACCTTTGAGCAGGGACTCCGGGGAGGGTGGAAACAGGGAGGCAAGGCCCCCCAATTTTTTTTTGGGGGGGGTGGGCTGGTGCTAGTAATGCCACTGTCCGTAATAATGAGTACTTAGTGATATAATTCCAATCACATGAGTCACTAAAACATGTCCCCTCTGCTGTAAAATATGAGGATATTAAAAGTCACATTGAAGTTCCATGACGTATAAAAAGTGCTCGGTTTTCAGCCTCATGCTTATATATGGCCATGGAACTCCTCTGTGATAATATCATTGTATTTTACCATAGGGGTACATTATTCACTTTATAAACAAACACAGTGGTGCACTCCCAATACCTACACAAATCAAAATCAAATGCTTGGTTAAATAAGCTCAGAATAGTAGTAACCAACAGCCATGGGTGTTGTAAACAAATACACCTCATCTAGCAGTGTAATCCCATTGACATTCCTCTGGTCTTTATAAATGAGAAGAGTAACTTGTAGTTTAGTGTGAAATTTCTCCTTTTTACCTACATAACAAAAAGAAGTCACACCCACAGCATGTTTTTTCCTGTCTTGTTGCTGAAGGGTAGGGACTTCGTTGTGGGTGACTTAACTGCCACAAACAGATACTGTCCAACAAAAAGTCAATTGTTATTTGGCAATTCCAAATACTTCATACGTGACATTTTTTTAAGCATGCATGGATAAATACACCTACATATATTAAAATGCAACACAGAGTTACTCAAGGGTTAAATCTTACTAGTGAATCCACTGAATGAAGAAATATTTCTCAGACATACTGCAAAAGAAAAACTATATTTAGTTAGAGCATTTGATGCAACAAAAACAGGCTCAGAGCTATTGGAATTAAATAGCAACATTATGTTTAGAAGTGCAACCATATTTACATCATATCTTATATTTAGACTTGTAGTGTTGTCAGCTATTACTGGCCTCTCATTGTGACTTCATTCTATTATGTAAGACACAGGGCCATATTTAAACATATCTAATGGGTTATCTCATGAAAACACATTACGTGTATGAGGAAATTTGGAATTGAATTAGGAGATCCGTTGCTCATGAAACTGAAACTGACCCATAATCTGGCTATGCTTTTTATGGACTAGACAAGGGCAGATTGCTAAGGGATCCAGTCTGTTTTGCCACCTTTTCTGGACTAAAATTCCTTCTTATATTTGTATCTTTCTTCTTAATTAATAACATGGGAATCAAGAAGAATTTTTCCTGCCAGGCTGGTAAAAAAAAACAAATGACCAGGTGACATCCTTAAGGTGGCCATACACGATATGGGCGATATCGGGCTGATCCGATTGTGGGCCCTAGGGCCCAACGATCGGATCACAACGGAGGAGGTACAGGCGGTCGGATTGCAGGACCGAATCAACGAACAGATGTGGCTGCTGCAATCTGACGGGATTATCAGTCCCGTCAGATCGACATCTGGCCGACTTTTGGCTGTATATCGATCGGGTAAGCCTATTGGACAGCCCCAGGTACAGGCCGATAAGCTGCCAACTCAGTCTGTCGGCAGCTTTTATTGCCCCAGGTATGGCCACCTTTAGTTTGAAAGGAATTGGCAACATGAGAGCCTCTTTTGCAGTTGAAGCCTAACAAGGTAGGGCAATAAATAGGCTGAATTTTTGCCAGTGACCTCTTCGCACACTTCACACCACTTCGATAGGTGCAAATTTGCTACCACTACGCTATTTCACTAATGTGCACAGTTGCATCCTGGGTGTCGAATGCTGGCTACTTTTCACTAGCATTACTTCAGCAGTGCTAGCATGTCATAGTGAAGATGAGCTAGCGTTCGTTTGTGCCTAGCGAAAATTTGCTAGTGATCTTACACATACCGGCAGATTTTAAAAATTCACATGAAGAATTTTTTCGGAGGATCGAATATGCAAATTTGGCCACTTCGATCATCGAATACCGCAAATTCGAATGATCGAATATTCGACCATTCGATGATCGAAGGATTTTAACTTTAAAATTTCTTCGAATGCCTACTTCGCCAGATTGAACCTACCGAATACCAATAGAAGCCTATGGGAACCCCCCAATAGGCTTCTTTTACAAACACTTGCGCGAATACCATTCGTACGATCGAAAGCCTCAATCGTTCGAATCGTACAAATTTTTTGGAGGCTCGAATGCAAAAGTACAATTTTTTCGTGAAATCGAACGATCGGTATTCGATCGTACGATTTCATCGAGAAATCGAATATCGAGGTAAAATATAGCCTAGAACTATTTGATAAGCATTCAATAGTCGAATGCTTATCGAATTTCGTAGAGATTCGAGGGATTTTAGGTGAATAATAGTAAATCTGCCCCTTAGATCAATTTGATACATTAAAGTTGTATGGACCTCTTCATTAGAGATGTTGGTGCAAATGCTTGAATTTACCAAGGAAATGTCCAAGGAACCTTAATAAAGACAAAAGAGTTAATATTATGTCCTACACATGTTCTCAAATGTCTGGGGAAAAATGTTAAGCCAAAAAAGTTTGTTAGGATTTTTGCAGGCAATACCACTTAAAAAAAGGAAAAAGTCACCAGTGTTTTTTAAACTTTAATGCATTTCCGGCAGACAGGATATGATGTCACTGACATAAGATTAAGGAAGATATAGCTTCATTTTAGCAGTTCGCCTGGTCTGAGGTGGCGAAATCAACTCTGGTGAAAGAGGTAACATTCAGTAAAATCCACATTTGACTGAATTTGTGGATCAACGTCCATTCGCCTGAGTGAAAAGTTGCCTGGTTATAGTGCGAATTAACTCTAGTGACAATCTCATTTGCTAGGGAATTGTTAGTGAATTGGCGATGTCTCTGTGGATTGGATTTCAAGCGAATTTTTGCTTGCAATTGCCACTTCGCCCTTTAGTGAATCTGTCCTATAGTCTGTTGCAGAGCTAAAAACACCTTAAAGGAAAAGTAAATGTTTTTCTTTATCTTTCTGTAAATTTGCTCTAAACAGCCCCCCAGATTAATGTACCCTAGTCCCTGCTGCAAGTCTGCTCTGGTTTCTGTGTTATCAGCAGCTTGTTTCACCTTCTTCCTGGTGCATAGTGAAGCCCAGCCCCTTAGTTTACTGAGCAGTCCATTTGCTGCTGTTCCACAATAGAGAGGAAGAGGGAGCCAGTGTTTCATTAGTAAGCTAGTTTCCCCAAGCAAAAGCTGCTACACACACTGGTCTCTGCTATGTCATAGTATGCAAATGATCTCCTGGACTAGTCCAAGATATAAGGTCAGCTCAGAAAGCTAAGGGGCTGGGCTTCACTCTGCACCAGGAAGAAGGTGAAACAAGCTGCTGATAACACAGAAACCAGAGCAGACTTGCAGCAGGGACTAAGGTACATTAATTTGAGGGGCTGTTTAGAGCAAATTTAGAGATAGAAAAAAAAAACGTTTACTTGTTCTTTAATCACAATGTAATTTTACGTTTCTGTTGCCATATTTTTTGTAAAGCACTACCTGCTGCTGAAAACTTGAAAGTAAACCCATAGCCTTTTCTAATAAAATGTCACAGCCCTTTAGCAGGGAAGATCTCTACAGATGCCCTTTTAATGCCTCAACTTCTTTTCTGCTGATTCACTGCACATGCTCTGTGCTGCTGTCACTTACTGAACTTAGAGACCCACTCACAATATACAGTATACATAGAATAGAAATGTCACAGTATAAGTCTGATTAGTAAATAATTCACATCATTGGTACATGGCAGCTCAGAAACCAACACAATTAGTATGAGAACTTTACTAATCAGCCCTCTAGCATCAGTCAGATGCTATAGGGCAGTGATCCCCAACAAGTAGCTCGTGAGCAACATGTTGCTCTTCAACCCCTTGGATGTTGCTCCCAGTGGCCTCAATGCAGCTGCTTATTTTTGAATTCCAGGCTTGGAGGCAAGTTTTGGTTGTATAAAAACCAGGTGCACTGCCAAACAGAGCCTCAATGTAGGTTGACAATCCACATAAGGGCTTCCAAATGGCCAATCACAGCACTTATTTGGCACCCCAGAAACCATTTACATGCTAGTGTTGCTCCCCAACTCCTTTTACTTCTGAATGTTGCTCACGGGTTCAAAAGGTTGGGGATCCCTGCTATAGGGCATAGCAGGAGATCAGCCTATATTATGCTTAAATACAGTTTTTTTAAAAGAAACTATATCACGCTTTTATAGGTTCCACCTACCTGCATCTCATGACCTTTGACTTTGCACTCAAACAAGAAAAATCACATGTTCAAAGGTCTGTGCTATGGAAAAGGAAGACAGATGGTGCTAATGTAACACCAGTCCCAAACGTTTCTTTAAATGTGAGCCACATTCAAATGTAAACAGAGTTGTGGAGCAACACAAACACAAGAAAAGTTCCTGGGGGTACAAAATAAGGGCTGTCATTGGCTATTTGGTAGCCCATATGTGAACTGCCAGCCAACAGGAGGCTCTGTTTAAGAGTACATCTGGTTTTATATGCAACACTTCAAGCCAAGAATTAAAAAAATAAGCACCTGCTTTCAGGCCGCTGGGAACAACATCAGGACCAGAGCTAGGGGTAGGCAGAAGCGGCACATGCCTAGGGCACAACAAAGTGGGGGCGCCAATAACATACCTCTTCTTTCAGCCTACCCCCTGCCTCCTTTCTCTCCATCGTGCTTCTGTTGGTGCTCTCTTCCCCTCTACAAATTGAAATATCGGGCACACATGCGCAGTTCCGGACACACGTGCATTTGCACTCAAGCCCGTGCCGGCCAAGGGGTGAGGAGGCAGCCAGGTTCCTTGGGCACTCAGCTGGCTTGGCCTGGGCCTGAACAACATCCAAGGGGTTGGTGAGCAATATGTTGCTCCCAAGTCACTGTTGGGGATAACTGCGCTAGAAGATCAGAAGTGATTTGAATTCATTTAGAAATATGGGTGAACACAGAAAAACACAAATCAAGTACTAATCAAGCCTACCCTTTGGAGTACTAGAACATTATTAGCCTAGTCCTGTGCCTACTGACTATGCCTTAACTTGTGCACTTTTTTATCTCCAATTTGTGCCTGTATGTTAGCTTCCCATCCACTTAAACTGTAAGCTCTATGGGGCAGGGACCTCCCACTATGTATCTTACCACATAGCTCTTAAGCTATATGTCCTATGATTCTGTATGTATTTATTATGTGATTTGTCTTCCCCATGTATACTTATAAATATATATCTATATATATTGTACTTTGAAGCACAGTACAGCGCTGCAGCTCATTAAAACAGTCACATGGGAATGTGTTCTATAAAAATCAGGTCTATATGGTAGCTACAGCGTAAGCTTTAATAAGTAGGCCCTTCTACCTCTTGTATCAGTCAGTATGTGTATGTAATCTGTATTTTTGATGTATACACCCTTCTATTAAAGTACTGTGAAATATATTGGCCCTGTATAAGTACAAGTAAATAATATAGGCATATCAATTTATGGAACTTGTTACCATACTGCCATCTCTTGGTCAAAATGAAACATAGTTTACATTACTTTTACATTCTTTTTCACCAGTTCTTGATGACAGGGTGGATATTAAAGGCCTTTGAATTATCTAGGAAGAAAGTTCTTTATTTACTCTTTTACTTTTTTATGGATGCAATTAATTTAATCTATTTCTATAATTTTACCTAAAGCCAAATTGAATTAAAATAAAATCAAATATTGAAAAGCTTACTTGTGAATGCCACTGACTGAATGCTGTCTTATTTGACTGTTTTCCTGTATGCTACTGCATACTATGCATGATTGTGAGATACTTTAGTCATATATTCAATATACTGATGGACAAATAGGATTTTTCAGATAATATGTATAACTTGAGAAGGTCAATCATGTAACTCCTATACAGAAATCACTGTTTGTAATTTGTATGCAAGTTATTATTAACAATCTCCTAATATCTACTGTAAAACATGTTCTGTCTTCTTATGAAGTATAAGGATCATGGCAATATAAGCAGTTTGAGCCACACTTGTAGAAGCAACAAAGTGCTGCTACTTGCTGCTGATCACCTTCCCTTTACATCAGTGTAGACCAATTTTAGGGCTGGGTATTGCTACAAAATATAACTTGTGCCCCATTTATATATTTCATCACCATAAAGAGATAATATGTTTGCCCCTGGGCAAACTTAGTTCCTTATATTACATATAGGCATATTGCCTATATGTAATATAAGGCACTAAGTTTGCCCAGGGGCAGTAACACATGGCAACCAATAAGATGCATTTAAACAGGTGACTAGTGAATGCTACCTGCTGATTGGTTGCTATAGGTTTCTGCCCTTGGGCAAACTTAGTGCCTTTTAACCCTAGAGAGAGAAATGTGCCAGCCAGTGGGAGGGGTAGTCTGTAATATTAGAGAGACAGGGTGATTACAAAAGTGCTTAAGACGTTACGGGCATCACTGAAGGATTAAGGATGAATAAAAAGGAAGAGGCAGTGATGTGCGGGTCCAGGTTGACTGCTGCACAAAGTTTGTGGGCTGCACCTACCCATGGCCCACAAACTTTGTGTGGCAGTCGGCCCGATCCTGCCCAACCTGTGGGTAAACCTCCTAGACAGTGCTCCACTTCTGACGGTCGCTCCCCTTTTTAAATACATGATGTCACAGCAGGGCAGGTTGGGCATATATGTAGGAGCTCCCGGTGGGTTAGGGTTGGGTGCAGGATTTCCGGGGTCTGTTTAGGGTCAGGTGTGGGTCTCGACCTGCACATCACTATTAAGGTGGCAGATCGAGGGTGGACCAGGGGCTGAACTTCAGGGTGTTACAGATTTACAAGCAACTATATTGCCAGTAAATTTGTAATACCAGCTCTGGCCACAGCAGTTGTTTTAACAGATAGACCACTAAAATACAGGTCAGGTGCCAGCCGTAGATACATTAGGTTATCTATACAACTGTTGTAGTGTTTCTGCAGCAAACACACAGTTTCAAGCCTAGGGATAGGCAGAGTAGGCAGTTGCCTAGGGCACAATTAGGTAAAAAAGAAATCTGTTTAGTTTTTCTGCTTTCACCTCTGCTCACCAATTCTTGTTCGTAGTTTAGAAAATGGGCTTGCGTGAGCAGTGTGCAGCAGGGTTACAATGCAAGTCGGTAAGGGAGGTTTTCATTGCCATTCTGCTGTTCCTTGAGTGCCAGTTCCTCTTGGCACTGCACATTTTTAGCGGTGCTTTGCAACACTACATTATATTTAAATGCCTATAAAGTCTTTCATTTTAGTACTAGTGGTCCTTTAATATATGGATTATCCCAAATCTGGGTTAAACAAATGCCTGGAGTAGTCACAATTTTGTCATTGCCCCATTCTTCCTGTTTTATCATTTTCCGTATGCACATTTAAATACCTGCACGCATACAGAAAACAAATAAAGAAATCGCCAGTGCTCATTCATTAATTGTTTTTGACAATGCTCTGTAAGGCTACAGGGTTGGAGAGAACATGTTGCTCACAAGCTACTGGTTGGGGATCACTGCTCTACAGCATATTAAATTTATTTAAAGGTGAACAACCCCTTTAACTGTGCCATACGGCATGCTACCTGCCAGGAGAGGAAACAATTCACATATTTTCATTACATATCCAAATATTTCTCAATATGATCCTTGAAACTAAGTTATACACTGGTGCCAATTATCATCAATAAAAAAAATATTTAAACAGGACTCAATATACAAACATCACCAGCAAGTGTCACTAGTGAGCTGAAGAAAAAACAGCAAGGTTAGGCTACATACAACACTCCCAGGGATGAACTAAATGTAGGAATCTGTAACACTCAAGATGCCAGGCAGATAGTAAACACAGTAACCCCACATACTTTAAGATGTTGTAGGAATTCTGAAAACTGCTACTCTGCAATAAATTAAATCATTATTACCTATACCTGTGAAAGATTTGCTTGGTGAATATTTCTCCCTATGTTGAAGTGAAAGAAAATGTCCATACAGTAACAGTCTGCATTTAACTGCAACTCTGTTTCACTAAAGGGAAAGTGTGCTAAGCGTGTCAACAGCCTTATAAATACATACTATATGTTTGCTAACCTCAACAAAGGCTTTCTCTTTCTAAATTCAGCCTGTTGACACTTTTAAAGCAATTGTTCAGTATAAAAGTAAAAACTGGGTAAATAGATAGGCTGTGCAAAATAAAACATGTTTTCAATATAGTTAGTTAGGCAAAAATGTAAAGTAGAAAGGCTGGAGTGACTGTAAGTCTAACATAACAGAACAGAACACTACTTCTTGCTTTTCAGCTCTCTTTTGTTTACACTGACTGGTTACCCTGGTTACCAGGCAGTAACCAATCAGTGACTTGAGGGAGGGCCGCATTGGTCATAACTGTTGCTTTTGAATGTGAGCTGAATGCTGAGGATCAATTGCAAACTCACTGAACAGTTGTGGCCCCCCTTCAAGTCACTGACTAACTCAGATTTAGAGAGCTGAAAAATAGGAAGTTATGTTGTATTCTGTTATGTTAGTCATCCACTCACTCCAGCCTTTATACATTACATTTTTGGCTAACTAACTATATTACAATTTTTATTTTGCACAGCCTATCTATTTACCCAGTTTTTATTTTCACCCTGAACTGTTCCTTTAAAAAATATGTTTTGTTTTTCCTACATGCAGTTTTGCCACCCATCTAGTAACCATTTTGCTGTATGCCAATGTAATTAATAGGGAACAAAGAAAAACATATGTTAAGGCCAGTAATATTTTTCCATAAAGGCCCCTTCCTTAGATTAAACTATAAAGTTTCCAGTAAATGCTCTATTTGAGAAGCTTGTCAACTGTTAAAGAACAAGCATAAGCTCCATGATTTACTGCTTGATATTCCCAATTCTCCAAGTGAGGCTAGAGAGAAAGATGAATTAAGCACACAGAAATGTCAGTGACAAAGTCCAGCAACCGATCAGACAAAGGGGCATATTCACTAAAGCGCCTAACACTAGCGCTATTTCGCCAGCAGGAGATCATTTCCTAACTTCGCCAATTTACTAACAGTGTCCCTGGCGAAAATTCGCTAGCAAAGTAGATAGACTAGCGCAACTTCTCACCCTTACGCCAGGTGAAGTTATGCACTGAGGAAGGGATGTAACTATGCTAATTCACTAAGATGCCCATTTTACTGAACGTTAACTCTTGCACTAGACTTTACTTCGCCAGGTCAGGAGTTTGAAAAAAAAAACGCTGGCATCTTTTATTTTTTTTTAGGGTGATAGTCTGAAAAATAGTGTAATTTTGTGGGATGTTACCCTCCTTCCCCCCCTACATTTCCTGACATATGGCAACTCAACTATACAGTGGGCACTTGTTTAGGGCAATAGAACAACTTTATTTTATTTATTAAAGGTTTCCTGGGCTTGTGTAGTGTGATGTAGTGGCTGTAACATATACTTCTATTATACATTTAACTTTGCGCCATATGCAAATTAGGCATCGCTAGCGTAATGCGATTTGCTTGATTAAGTAACAGTAGCGCAACTTCGCTATACAATTCGCCTCCATGAGCACTTCGCTTTTTTAATGAATTTGCGTTGCGCAAAGCCAATTCTAGCCCATTTTCGGCGCTTTAAGGTGTGATTGAACCTCAGAAGCATTAGGAGGAATCCCAGTGGGGCCCAGTCCTCATGGACTCCCTTTGCAAAGGGCCCATCAGTGAGGATGGGGGGCAGAGGTTGTTGTGGCACACCTGGGTATTGCCATCAGGCCATGATATTCATTAGTGATGGTTGCCTTTAAAACTCAGTGTCGTAACTAGCAAACAGCAGACCCCATGGGGGAAATTCACTAAGCTGCGAAAATTCGCTATCGTTGCCTTCGCCAGCGCTATGCACATTCACTAAAGTGCAAAGTTACGATAAGGTCGGCGAACGGTAGCGTAGTTTCGCTAGTGTTACTTTGCCAGGCAAAGCACATTTACGCTAGCGATGCCTAATTTGCATACGGCGCAAATTTCAAAGGTACTACATTGCACTACACAAGCCCAGGAAACCTTTAATAAAAAAAATAAAGTTGTCCTATTGGCCTACATGTGCCCTCTATATAGTTGTGTTGCCATATGTTAGGAAATGTGGGGGGAAGGAGGGTAACCCCCCCAAAAAAATTTGCTCTTTTTCAAACTATCACCCTAGAAATGTAAAACACGCCAGCGGTTTTTTTGGGACAAATTCCTATCTATTGTATTGAACTTGGAGAAGTAACGTCTAGCGTAAGTGGTAACGTTCAGGAAAATGGTTATCTTAGTGAATTTGCGTAATTACAATCCTTTGTCAGTGCGCAACTTCGCCTGGCATAAGGGTGAGAAGTTGCACTAGTCTATCTACTTCGCTAGCAAAAATTCTCCAGAGTCAGCGTTAGTAAATTTCCAAAGTTACGCATTGACGTCACACTGGCGAATACACACGCGGCGCTGCAATTTCCGGAATCGCCCGAAGTTTCATCACAAAGTAACTTCGGGCGATTCCGGAAATCGCCACGTGTGTATCAGCGCTGGCGCTTTTTCATTTAAACAAGCGGCGGACAGGGAGAAGGCAGTTCGGGGAGATTGTCGCCTGTGATTAATCGCCAGGCGACAGAATCTCCCCGAATCTCCCTGTCTGCCCCAGCCCTTAGTGAATTTCCTCCCATGAGTGGGCGGAAGAACAGTCTTTTGATTGTATCTGTTTTTTGCACTTGCTCTAGTTGTTTTACCATTTCAGATGAGTCTTTTTATGACTGATAAATACCCAGAAAAAAAGAACCACCTATTGTCATGAGTGCTAGTAAATCTACTTCTTAATATTTCATTATACTTAACAAGCACACAAGTTGGGTATGGAGCAGACGAAAAGGCTTAAGCTTCTTTTTATCTACCAGCTTTACTTTCCAGTTTTTTTCAGATCCCTTGAACAGTTGGTTAATCATTGTTAAAATGTGGGTGTGTGAATAGGAATATTTTTTTTTATTAGGTAGATTACTTGTTGGCCAGGTATATGAAAAAACATGTTTTAGGTGCATTTTCCATTGCATCTCATATACTATAATTTTGCTCTTACACATTTTACATCATCCAATGAGTTATATATTATTACTTCCCAAATTTACCTCCCAACATTTGAAAATGGGAAAGAGGAACAAAAAGTTCTGCAGCTGGTAAATATTATGACCACACCAATTTTGTAGCCATACCCCCTAAATACCATGTCCATTTTACAAAATTTGCAGCACCGGATTTGCAGGGCGGGTGCCCCTAGGCCCGTCCACAGGCGCTCAAGCACAGGAGCACCAGGGAGCAGCGTGTCCCCGGTGCTCCCCATAGAGCGGCCTGCTGCCCCTAAAAGTTTGTTGCCCTAGGCCCGGGCCTGTGTGGCCTCACCACAGATCCGGGCCTGAAAATTTGTCAAGTTGTGGAAAGTCTGAACACATTTCTGGGGGTTTTAGGGTCATGTTTTATGTGTTATTACAGTTTCACTAATGAAGGTGAATTATCTTAAATAGTTATAATTGTATCTTTGCTTATTTTAAATAAGTACAAATGTATTTAAGTGCAAGTGCTGCATATTCTGGGTTCTCTGCCAAAAAGCCTCCATTAATTTAAGTTTTAGAGACTGTGTATCTTTTTCTGGCGTTGGTGCAGGAGATCAAACTTGGGACATTTTTCTAAGAAACTGGGACTGCGACTGAGCTGTCAAAATTGAGACTGTACTACGAAAATAATGTGATCTGTTAACCCGAAAACTTATCTAGATAGCTGCGAATTATGAGAAGACAGTCTTATAGATAAATACATACTAATAAATAAATTGACAAGGGTTGCAGAATAAAACAAAAGAATTACATACATAACAATATAGGTATAGTAAATGTTATTCGGAAAGCTCTGAATAATGGGAAGGCCATCTATCATAGACTCCATTATATTAAAATAACTAAAAAATTTAAAACATATTTCCTTTTTCTCTGTAATAATAAAATGGTACATTGTACTTTATCCCAACTAACAGTGGCGTAACTACTCCCTGGTGGGCCCCGGTACAGGATGGGCACCTGGGCCCCCCTGCCGGGCTCTTACCTATATCAATCCCATGCTGGAGTGTTGATAGCATGTGTGCTGTAAAATTTCCCCCTAGATAACTGCCCGCCATAACCAGTATCGTGGCTCCAATGGGCCCCAAGGGGGTGGGGCCCTGGTGCAATTGCACCCTCTGCACCCCTGGTAGTTACGCCACTGCCAACTAAGATATAATAAATACTTACTGGATGCAAAACCAGTAAGTATTCATTATATCTTAAATTAATCTTAAAAAAAATTAATGTAAAGTATGGAGATCCAAATTACAGAAAGATCCCTTATCTGGAAACAGATCCCATACCTGTACTGTTTAAATATACCTTTAGTTTGAATTCCTAAAATATTTTTTGATCAGCTGCTCTGATAGCTTTTTAATCAGCTGCTCTCTATCTCTAATTTCAGCAGATAGATTGTTGCTAGTGCCCAGTTTAATCAGTAGCCAGATAATGGTTTACATGAAACACTGGAATAGGGAACTACCTGAAAATAAAGAAAAGTATAAAAATTAACAATAATACAATACAATTTTAGCCTTATAGTACAAAAATACAGTTACATAGTTAAATTGGGTTGAAAAAAGGCAAAGTCCACCAAGTTCAACCCCTCCAAATTAAAACCCAGCATACACACACACACACACCCCTCCACTCTTTCACAAAAACCATATATGCCCATAGCTATACTAAGGAGCAGATTTACAAAATTCACGTGAATAATTTGAAGTTCAATCGAGTTCCTATCATACGATTTTATTGGATATTCGAATATGCAAATTTGCCCACTTCGATCATCAAATATGCAAAATTCGATCGTATTGAATAGATCGAATAGATTGAATGATCAAATATTCGATCATTCAACCATTCGATGATCGAAGTACTTCAACTTTAACATTTTATTTGACTGCCTACTTCGCCAGATTGAACCTACCGAATAGCAATAGAAGCCTATGAGAATCCCCCCATCGGCTTTTTTTCTCTATTACCTGCTCGAATAGCATTCATACAATTGAACGCCTCGATCCTTCGAATCGTATGAATTTTTCTAACGATCGAAGGAAATTTCAAATTTTTTTCGTGAAATCGAATGATCGCTGTTCTATCGTACGAAATTTTCGTGACATCGAATAGCGCTAAAAAAAAAAACCTAAAACTATTCGATAGTCGAATTTCTGCCGAATTTCTGCCGAATTTGAGGGTTAAAAGCCCTCAAATCTGAGAATAATGATAAATTTGCCCCTAACTGTAGAGTTTAGTATCAAAATAGCCTTTGATATTATGTCTGTCCTAAAAAATCATCCAAGCCCCTCTTAAAAGCATCAACAGAATAAGCCATCACAACATCACCCGGCAGTGCATTCTACAACCTCACTTTCCTCACTGTGAAGAACCACCTACGCTGCTTCAAATGAAAGTCCTTTTCTTCTAGTCTGATGATCCTCTTTATGGTTAAAAATGTCCCCTGATATTTGTCTATAATGTCCTATTTGACTATAGTGTACCTAAAAACAAAAAATTAAAACCAACTGAACATTTTCTAAAAAGAGGGAATTCTGCAACATGGTAAGCTACTACTGTTTTGGTCAAGTGTCATGCCAATACTGTGGCACAGGACTGGACTGAGAATCAAAATAGGCCCTGGCATTCAGGTACACAGAGGCCCAATCATCCCACATAGAGGCCCAAACAGTCCCCACCAGCCCACTAAAAACTGACTTTCTATGGCACCTTATAGCAGCCCATGTGGCATTTGCCCTAACCCACAGATTGCCAGTCCGGGCCTGCTGTGGCAGTACAGATGAATGTGCCCTGAGAGTGATATTCCCATAGGTTGCCCATATGGTGAGGGTGCAGATGCTGTGCTGATGACACAAAATATGTGGTTTCACGCAGAGCTGTCAGAGCTGAAACTTTGATCACACACCTGCAGCCCATTCCCTATCTCTCAACAAGTGAAATGCTTTATGGCCAGTTTATAAAAAAGGGATATGTATGTGTAACTGACATCACAACCAAGAAGGCCACACACAGAGATTCACACACAACTCCCACTGAGTACATATGCTGCTTGTGTTGCCACAGCAAAGTATTTCACAGCCTTGGTTTGACCTGTTTTCAGAAACAGGCCACTGATTACCCAGAACTCTCCTATATGTCATGAATGCCTGTGATTATAAGGTGTGGGTACAAAAATAACCTAAAATACAATTTTTATTGATAATGCTTCTCTCTAGGAAGGAATGTAGTGAAACTGTGACATGTCTGCCACATAGTTTGGATGGTTGGAAAGATAGATCTTGTCTGTTAAATGCCAACGTAAAACTCTAACCACCAGAACTCTAATTACAAGACCACCCATGAAAAGTTGATTTTAGCTTCCAGTGAATGCACGTTTCTAAATAAAGCTGACACAAATGTATGTTATGATATATAGACTGTTTTGTGTATAACTGTAACCAGTGACTAGAAAGTTATTACTTTTAGTAAAATATTTGGTGTTTAATTACTTGATTTGTTGTGGAAAAAATGGCAAGATCTTAAAGAGATTTATAAATATTATAATATTATATTAAAATTAAAGATTCTTTTTCATTTTAAAGGGTTACAACACCCAGCACAGCTTTGCCCTGTGTTCATTGCACAAATCTGCTGTATTATTTCCTGTAGACTTCAGATCTGTGCAGATCAATTGACCAATTGAATGCTTTTGTGTGTGCAAACCTGTAAACCTGGACATATGTGTAAGGGATTAGAAAATTATGTCATCTAGCCTTTGTTACCTATGAGTAAAGTTTCATTGAAAAATTACATAGCAAATGATATTCTGAGATAATTTGCAATTGGTTTCAATTTTTATTTGTCATTTTTTTATAGTTATTTAGCTTTTTGTTAAGCAGGTCTCCAGTTTGCAATTAGCAATTTCTGGTTGCTAGGGTCCAAATGACCCAAGCAACCTTACTTTGCTTTGAATACAAGACGGCTGATTACAAAGACGAGTAATAATAAATAGCAGGGGGGTTGGTGACAGAAGAAGAAGAAGAAGACACATAATTCCAAAAAATATATATAAAGAAAATAACAAATAAAGGCCAATTGGAATTTTTGTTCTATAACATTCTAAAAGTTAACTTAAAGGTAAACCACCCCTTTAAATTTACAGAGCCATACTGTATGTATTGCTACATTTGAATGGGGTTTCCCTCATTTGGTGCTCTTGTCAACTGCATTTTGCATAGGGGAGAATACAATAGCATTGTCTATGCTAACACTTTATACTATATAGTGGAAATAATAAAAAAAAGGCTATATTGTATTTAGAATAAATGTATATTAGCAGGGTGAAGCTATCACATTCTGAAATAAAATCACACATAGATTAATGATTTAACGCCAAAGACAATTATGTCATTGAAATCAATACACCTGTCGGCCATTTCAGAAATCGAAGGTAATATGATCATTTATATTCTGTTTGTCCTTGTGAACCAAAACAAGTAAAACTCAATATTTTACTTATTCCCATACATTTATTATTGGGCACATTTACTACAAATTAATTAAATTTTTTAATGAAAAAAAATCCGACCAAACCCCCTTCCATGATTTTAACTATTTTATCAATAATTTGGGGCGACAAAACGTCACAACAAAATTGATCAATTTTACTGCGTTTTCACTGCGAAAACTTTTTTAGATTATCATACAAAAACTAAAATTTGATGGATTATCCAGCACTATCACGATGTCAAGAAACAATTGCAGGGACATCTGCCATTGACTTCTACATGACCTTGACAGATTTGATATGGCCTGTTTTGAGTTTTAGCTTAAAAAAAAAACTTTAATGTCAGGAAGGCTGCAAACATCACCAAATTGATCCTTGGACTTCTCCCTATGGGGGAGATTCATCAAAGAGTGAAGTTAAGAGTGAAGTTCCGCCACTAGAGGGAAATTCCACAGCTCTCAATTAATTTCTATGGGATTTTTAAAGGCGTATTCATCAAAGGGTGAACTTTCACTTCACCCATTGATGAATACGCCTTGCAAAATCCCATAGAAATGAATTGAGAGCTGTGGAATTTCCCTCTAGTGGCGGAACTTCACTCTTTGATGAATCTACCCCATTGACAGAAGTTTGGCAGATTTAAGGTGGTGAATAGTCGAATTCGAGTTCTTAAAGGGCCAGGGTATGATAAATCTCGAAATTCAAATTTGTGTTAAAACTCAATCTGTAGGTTTGGGCAAATGCCTGATGGGCTGCTTGCTTTAAAATGTAAATGAGCTGCTCACCTAAAAAATGCAAATTAGGTATGTATTTAATATGTAAATAAGCTAATCATTTTAGAAATGTAAATGAGCTGTCCCTAATAGCCAGCCACAGCTAAGCCGATGCCTGCATTTGTTAGTGCTCATGTCAGTACTGGCATATGGGAAGAACCAGGAATTCTGACCAACTTCAGTTAGTAATATTAGAGTTGCTTGCTATATACCCAATCCCTTATGCTTATGATAGGTATGTTGCCAACAGAAGGGTCCATGCTCAGAACAGTTACTTCAGCCTGTATTTGTGATATGTAGCATTAATTGCATGATACAGCCTAGTCTCTTCAAGTATAACACACTTTGACCCTGTGACACACATGGTAATTAGTTCTCTTATCTGCCAGGGTGCATGGTCTAGCTGGGGGCACACAATGGAAAATGTTGAATATACTGTAAGTATAGGGTCACTAATCCATCAGATAGAATAGTAGAGATAGAAACTAGGGTAAGATATTTGTTGAAAGGGCCAGTTCCAGCACATAGAGTATATAATATTGCTGGGGATTATATGGTTATGGACTCTTAAAATATCTTTGAATAAACACTAGTTCTAGTTAACCTTGGGGTTGGAAATATATATCATGCTTTGCATGCACGTGAATACATGGGCTGCTTCGTTTTTTGCCAGGGCTGCTTTTTCCACCCAGTCCGGCCCTGCCCAGGAGAGTTTACAATCTAAGCTCTCTAGCACATGGAGCCATTTCACCTACTTATGTTTATTTAATGTGTGGAAGAAAAGCCACAAAATCTGTATTTTCTCTACCTTGTTTTCCACATGAGAGTTTAAGTTGGTCTTGTTTTGCTAGACTCAAGAAATAACTAAGTCACATTAGGGGGCTGATTTACTAAAACTCAAATTTATCGAATTTTTTTTCTGAAAACAATGTCGACCTAACTCCCTTACACAAAATGAACGTCAAGAAAAAAAATTGAGGGCCAATTAGTATTGTACGACAGATGTGCTTAAATCTGATTTTATCGAGTTTTTGCTGCAAAAACCTCTTCACTTTTCAGATTATCCAGTGCAAATCATGATGTAAAGAAACAACTTCAGTGACCTCGACAGGTGTGAGATGGCATATTTTCAGATTCAAATTATTAGCAGCTTTGGGGTATGAAAAATCTCTAGAAATTTCAGGGTTTTTTTCCCACTAAAAATTTGAGTTTTACCCCTAAAAACCTTGACCAGAAAAAATCAAGGTTTAATAAATGGGCCCCTAGATAAAAAATAAATTTTAAGTGTGCTATTAAAGGGCTCCTGTCACAAAAAATGGGGATGAAAGGTGTCCTTTAAACTTTTGTATTTCTTTGCACGAGACTGAAAATAACTTAGGATTTGTGATTTTTTTTTATCATTGAAGAATGTTATCTATTTATGAACTTTAAAATCGCATATGATCTTGAATGCTTATGTTGATTATGTACATTACTGTAATTAAAGGGTAGACTGACCACCCACATTTTTGGAAAGGTATATGGAATAAACTGAATATATGATATATATATACTGTATATATATATATATATATATATATATATATATATATATATATATAGCCACAAACTTTTTGTGTGCTATGTCTTCAATACAGTAGTCTACACAGTTTATACAATAAATCAGGAATGTGGAGCTGAGCTGAAGATGTCACACAAAGATAAACATTTCTTACAGGCCACATGCGGCCCATGGGCCTCCTGCTAGATAGCACTGGATTCATATATTATATTTGGAATGCCATTGCTGAATCTCTCCAGAGAGAATCATCCTCCAATTTCTTGTGTCTGGAGATAATCGTCCTTCAAGGGGGCAAATTCACTAAGATCCGAAAAGTCGCTAGCGTTAGCTTCGCTAGCGTTAGCTTCGCTAGCGTTCGCCAGGTGAATTCTCGCCAGCGCTATGCAAATTCACTAAAGTGCAAATTTACGCTTAGGTCGGCGAACGGTAGCAAAGTTGCGCTATTGTTACTTCACTAGGCAGAGCGCTGTTACGCTAGCGAAGCCTAATTTGCATACGGCGGGAACTTTAAGTTATAATAGAAGTATATGTTACAGCCACTACATTCCATGGTCTGACCAGGCGATCTTAGTGAATTTGCGAATTTACGATCCTTCGTCAGTGCGCAACTTAGCCTGGAGTAAGGGTGCGAAGTTGCGCAAGTCTATCTACTTCGCTAGCGTAAATTCGCCAGAGCCGGTGTTAGTGAATTTCCGAAGTTACGAATTGACGTCACACTGGCGAATTAGCGCTAGCGTTAGACGCTTCGCGCAATGATTAATTTGCCCCAAGGTCTTACCTACAGCACAGAATACCCCTCCGAATTGTGTCTGTAAGTTACCTTCAGGGTCCTTCATCCTTTGGTCTCCTTGACACTGAGCACTTAATCTGTATTGTAATTATATTTTATATTTATGTGAATTGTATTTATAATAATGAACTTATTGTTACTTATTATTGCAGTGACCCCTTGTTTGTTGCTGCTAATTTATTGTTCTGCTTCACAGTGCTTTGACCTCAAGGAAGGCCAAAAAAACCAAAAACAAATAAATATATATGTATGTATGTATGTACAAATATTTTAATTAAAAAATTATCTGATTCTTCTCCTAAGGACAATAAAAAAAAGACTTATCTTATCTGGGTCCTCTGAAAAATCTGAAGGGGGCCCATGAAGTAAGACAAAAATGTGCATATTTGGTTTATTAACCTTTGAAGTTAATGTTTGGCTTCGGCATATTTTAAATACTCTTTGAGATCATTTGTTGATTTTATTTTGTAACAAAAATAAAACAGGACTTTTTTTATTTCATTGCATGGATGAAACTGCTGCTGGCTATTAAACCAAGTAGTTATTTTTCTCACAGTATATAAAAATAATAATAATAAGCATGTTTACCATAAAGACATTGTGCTATATGCAGTATTTTCCATGCCCAAAGGAGCTAACAATCTATGCAATCATAGCTATCTTGGGCCAGCTGGTGACAGGGCTTAAAACATAAAAAGCCAAACATTACATAGATCATACACTTTATCAGTCAAAGATACACAAATCCTGCCACCCATAGAGATGGATACACATCTGTGTCGTATTGTGTAAATACACACACAATTACCCATGTGTACAGAACCATACAATTATACAGGAAAGGGTACACAAATACATCTGTCTCTCTCACACATAAACACAGACACACAAATAACCATCTCATGGAATCATACAAACATATACAAATCTCCCCAGTTCACAAAGATACAAACAGAGAGACCCCACACTCTCCCTGGGTGGTCCAATCCATAGCTAAACCAACCCTCTACCTCAGGCTCCTTCATGCAGATGGCAGTAATTAACCCCTGCCTTGCTGGGAGGCAGATTTGCATTGTGGTTCAACATATACGTATTGTGTATAGAACTAGAGATTATAAATCTACATCTAGAAAATCTATATACTGTATGCTTTTTGGCTATATTAAATACAACTGTTCTTGCACGTTTCATGAAAGAGTAAGAGAAGAATTTAAAAAAAAAATATATATATATATTATTAACATGTATTTCTATAGCGCCAACTTATTTTGTAGCGTTGTAAAGTGAATGTGACTAAATCACATGAATTACATACATAGAACATAAAGAGTTACATATATCACAATTAGGGTTGCCACCTCTTTTTGAAAAAAAATACCGGCCTTCCTATATATTTTTCTTGTTTTCCTATTAATAACATTGAGAACAAGCAACAAAAATACCGGCCAGGCCGGTAAAATACCGGCCAGGTGGCAACCCTAATCACAATAAATATGGAGTTACATACATCACAATAAATACTGGTACAGAAGGTGAGGAAGGCACTGTACAGAAAAAAAGGGAATGATGTACAACAGTGATCCCGAACCAGTAGTTCGTGAGCAACATATTGCTCTCCAACTCCTTGGATGTTGCTCCCAGTGTCCTCCAAGCAGGTGCTTATTTTTGAATTCCAGGCTTGGAAGAAAAGTTTTGATTGCATAAAAACTAAGTATAGTGCCAAGTAGAGCCTCCTGTAGGCTACTAGTCCACATAGGGGCTACCAAATATTCAATCACAGACTTTTTTTGGCTCCTCAAGGGACTTTTTTATGCTTGTGTTGCTCCCCAACTCTTTTTACATTTGAATGTGGCTCACGGGTAAAAAAGGTTGGGGACCTCTGATATACAAGGTGTGGGAGTGGGCAAGATCAGAGTTAAGTGGGTGAGAGATGAAGTACTGTAAGCAGTATTGCATTGGGTAGGCTTCTCTAAAAAAGTGGGTTTTAAGAGATTTCTTGAAAGCTGAAAGATTCGGAGAAAGTCGGACAGACCGTGGGAGAGAATTCCAGAGGAGGGGTGCAGCCCTTGCAAAGTCTTGAATGCGAGCATGTGAGGAGGTAATGAGAGAAAAGTTGAGTAGCAGGTCAGTAGAGGAGCGTAGTAAGCGGTTGGGTGAGTATATGGAGATTATTTCAGAGATGTAGGGAGGGGCAGAGTTATGAAGTGCTTTGACTATACAGATGTTTGCAGACTTGGATTACCAGGTCGGGGGAAAAGCTATGGTGACACATGGGAGCACTGCAAGAGTACCCTATGACAAGGAACTAATGTAACTACATACATAATGCATATGTAGTTAGTAGTAATAAGGAATAATCACACACATGTCATCATTGCAGATATATAAAAAATAAGGTGGTCCAATCACTGGACCATCTGCCCATCCCAGCAATCATGACCAATTGGAAAGGCATCAGGAGAAGGGCGCATTGGGGGAGGGGGGCCTGTGGTCATTGCCATAACCACTAATGCCACAGCTTCATGTACCACAAAGATACTTCTGGATGGAACATGCCCAGGATGGAACTATTATTATATTTTTTTGTCTATTATAGACCTGTGTTCTGTTAAGTCTGAACTGGCCATGTGTTTTAAGGGAAAATATGCTAATGATGCTCACAGATGCTCTTTAACTATTTACAGTATTGTAAACAGACATGTGCTTATCGATTGTACCATGAATGTGTTATTGTAAAAGAAAATGTGAAAAACCCAATAAAAAGAAAGTTAAAAAATAAATAAATAAGGTGGTAGCAGTATCTGCTGCTGTGCATACTCTTTTTAACAAACAAGCATCCAAATGCATACAGGAACCACTTTATAGCTTTAAGAAGCCCTTTTTTTTTTTTTTTAAGGAATTTAACTCTGTTCATGCATGCTTATATTCATTTTATATTACTAAAGGTTTCTGTTCAACATTCTGCCTGCTATTGTAGTCAATACGAAGCACCCTACCATAAATCAGGTATTTCAGCATATGTTTTTTGTTTATAAAAACAGGTCCTGGCAGTTGAAAGCAAGAAGTTGCTGTAGGGTCTCTTACTTTTCAGGACCCCAGTTGTCACTTAACTACAACTCCTAGCATTTTTTACTTTCTTCACTTTACAGCATGTTGAGGAAACAGGGCTGTAGATGTCTCCTGGTGACTAAACAGAAGTAAATAATGTTAGTGCAGGAGTAGCATATCATTTATCAACTCTACTGGATAGGAAAGCCAGGCAGTATTTGTCCCAACAAAAAAATGGAAGTCTAGAGACCCTGTCAGGTAACACGACACAGTCCTCCAGTGACCAAGCAGATTCAGCAATTGGTACAAACTGCTGTGTGTTTGTAAGTCCTCCCCATGTCTGCTTGGGTTTCCTCCCACACTCCAAAAATATACTGACAAGTTAACTGGCTCCTGCTGAAACTTACCTTTAGCATATATATGTGTTTGAAGAAAATAGAAAACTATAGATTATAAGCTCCAATGGGACAGAGACTGATGATGAACAATGTCTGTAAAGTGTGGCATAAACATGTCTGTGGTATATAAATAAAGGATAATAAAAATAATAACATCTGTGAACCACAGCTTAAGCCTTTGAATGCGGATGTCTTTTGATCTTGCTACACCGAGTGTTACCATTTTCATAGCATAAATCAAAAGTCAACCCAGAAACGTAGATTCTGCAGCACCAGCTGTATCTTTTAATCCTAAAGATTCTGTGCATTTAAAGAGTTTTGTGGCATCAAAGAGTTAACCCTTTAAGGGCCAGTAGAATTTCCTATTTCATTTGCATTCGGTGCCAGAAGGTTTTTGAACATTTTGTGCTCTTTCACAGGCCCAGATTTGTGGAGAAGCCACCAAAGTCAGGGCCTGGGGCGGTATGCTTCCCGACCACACTCACGTTGGTTCAGAAATACTGGTGATGCGCAGGATATATGTGGTGTTTATACTAATGGCCTGCAGGTGGCACTGTGCATACATAGGACTTTCTGT
>CM044437.1:82811381-82827929 GCA_024363595.1 Xenopus borealis
GGCAGACCCCTCTCCACTGACACTATTTCCTTGTCCACTAGAGAACTACCCATCCGAATTAGAGCATTGCATCTGGAAAGACTCTCCTTTCTGATTATTCCTAGTCCGTCCACTCCTATTGTGTTGGGACTACCTTGGTTACGTCTTCATAATCCCTCCATTGACTGGTCATCTGGTCAAATCTCCCGTTGGAGTCAGCACTGCCAAAGACATTGTTTAATCCCTCAACCCCTCCAACGGCTTACAGTCTCTTCTACGAGTCTCTCATCTTTGCCCTCCGTCTACAGGGAAGTCAGAAGAATTCCTTCCCCCACATCGGCAGTATGACTGCCCTATTGACCTCCTTCCTGGATCCATGCCACCCCATGGGCGGACTTACCCTTTATCTCCTGCGGAGACTGCTGCCATGAAGGAGTATATCACCGAAGCTTTATCCGTCCTTCTACCTCCCCAGTTGGAGCTGGCTTCTTCTTCGTGGAAAAGAAGGACGGTGGACTCCGTCCCTGTATTGACTATCGGGGCCTCAATAAGATAACTGTCAAAAACAGATACCCCTTACCCCTTATTTCAGAACTTTTCGACCAGCTTAAAGGGGCCAAGGTTTTCTCTAAGTTGGATCTCCGCGGAGCTTACAACCTCATCAGGATCCGAGAGGGCGATGAGTGGAAGACGGCTTTCAATACTCGTGATGGGCATTATGAGTACCTCGTGATTCCCTTCGGCCTCTGCAATGCCCCCGCCGTCTTTCAGGAGTTCGTTAATGATGTCTTTCGGGATGTCTGTTGTGGTGTATCTGGATGATATCCTCATCTTCTCTCAAGATTTGGAAACCCACCGCTCTCAGGTCAAAGAGGTCCTGTCCCGTCTTAGGAAGAATTCCCTTTTCGCCAAACTAGAGAAGTGTATCTTCGAAGTTCCCAAAATCTCCTTCCTTGGCTACATTATCTTGTCTGAGGGCTTCGAAATGGATCCTGCCAAGGTATCAGCTATCCAGAAATGGCCACTTCCCCAGAGTACCAAGGCGATCCAGATGTTCATCGGCTTTGCGAACTATTACTGCCAATTCATTAAAGGATTTTCTTCCCGCATTGCTTCTATCCTCTCCCTCATCCGCAAAGAAGGGAAACCCAATTGTTGGCCTCCTGTGGCCCTTGAAGCCTTCCAGTCCCTGAAGGATGCCTTAATTTCTGCCTCAGTTCTTCGGCACCCTGAACCTCACCTACCCTTCTTCATTGAAGTTGACGCCTCTGATGTCGGGGCAGGAGCCATCCTTTCCCAGAGACATTCTGCTGATGGTAAGCTCCATCCGTGCGCATTCTTCTCCAAGAAGTTTTCCTCCGCTGAGCAGAATTACGGTATTGGGAATCGTGAGCTCCTGGCAATCAAACTCGCCCTCGAGGAATGGCGTCATCTTTTGGAAGGTGCACCTCTCTCTCATTTGGGTATGGACTTCATTGTGGAGTTGCCGCCCTCTTGTGAGAACACTGTTATTTGGGTGGTAATAGACCGCTTCAGCAAGATGGCACACTTCATTCCCTTGAATAAACTCCCCTCTGCTGTGGAACTGTCTCATCTCTTCATACAGCATATATTCCGTCTACACGGCTTCCCTGTGGAAATTGTCTCTGATAGAGGTTCCCAGTTTGTCTCCAGATTTTGGCGTTCCCTATGCAAGTCTCTGGTAGTTTCTCTTCAGTTCTCCTCTGTCTATCACCCTCAGACTAATGGGGCAGCGGAGTGAGTGAATCAAGCTCTTGAGCAATTTCTGAGAAACCATGTGTCCCTTTGCCAGGACGACTGGTCAGATCTCATCCCATGGGCGGAGTTCGCTCACAACAATGCCAATCACTCTTCTACGGGAAGATCTCTTTTCCTGTCTGTATACGGTCAGCATCCTCTAGCCTTTCCTCAGGACTTTCTCCTCTCCGACGTTCCCGCTGCTGAGGATCATGCTGCCCACATGTCTGCCATCTGGACTGCCACCAAGTCTAATCTGGAGAAGAGCTCCCTGGTGCACAAGACCTTTGCTGATCGTAGAAGAAAGCCTTCCCCTCCATACAGGGTTGGTGATAAAGTCTGGCTTTCTTCCAGGAATATCCGCCTGAGGGTTCCATCTAATAAGCTGGGTCCTAAATTTGTGGGTCCCTTCTCCATCTCTGAGGTGATCAATCCTGTGGCTGTCCGTCTACAACTACCCCCTGAGATGCGGATCCCTAGCGTATTCCATGTTTCCTTGTTGAAGCCTGTAGTGTCCAATCACTTCTCCTCTGGTCAGTCCCCTCCTTCTGCCATCCTCGTGGATGGCCAACAGGAGTACGAAGTTGAGAAGATTCTGGATTCTAGGCTCTCCAGGGGATCTCTCCAGTACCTCATCCAGTGGAAGGGCTTTGGTCCTGAGGAATGCTCCTGGGAGAAGGACATTGATGTGCATGCCCCTCGCCTTGTGAAGGCTTTCCATAGTCGATTTCCCCAGAAGCCTCAGCCTGGTGGTCCAGTGGCCCCCCGTGGGGAGGGGGGTACTGCCAAGAACGCCGCCCGGAGCCTTCCCGGGAGCTCCGGGCAGCGCATCCTCCTTCGGCGGCGGCGGATCCAAGATGGCGGCACCCAGGGCCGCCAAATTCAAAATAAAAGAAAGCTGGAGATCCGGGTTCAATGCCCGAGTATAGCTCAATATTATATTGTGTTCCTGGGTCTCTCTGTCTTGCCTGTTACTCCTGTTATTGATCATCTGCCTGTTCCTGACCTTGAACCTTGCTGCCTGCCTACTTGAACCATTGCCTGGACCTGACTTCTCTATTGGATTCCCCTGAACTGTAATTTGCCTGGACTCGCTGAAGAGACTTCCTCCTTGATCCTGACATCACCCCCCGTGGGAGCCGGAGGCCCCCACTGACACTTTTACATTGTGAATAAGGGTACTGCTATACTGGGAAGGGATCTCTTTGCTGCATTAAACCTACAATTAGTGGATGGTCTCATTACTACAGCACCAGTGCCTGCCACACAGCCTGTGTCTAAAATTTCACCACAAAGCAACACATCACTGGGTTGTGCAAATAACTTTTTACACAAAGTTAAGTTGAGACCAGATGTAAAATCAGTACGCCAGAAATTGAGGCGATGGCCCTACTCTATAAGGGAGACTGTATCACAGGAACTACATAACTACACAGCAACATGCCATGCAACAACCCAAGCATCTCCAGGAGAATTATTACATGGCAGACAGATGCGCACTAGGTTACATGTTGCAGACATCAAACTTCCACCAAAGACTATTCCTACAAAATCATCTACTGCTGACATTGTGAAACATCACCAAGCCAAATGCAAGGTTTATACTGAAAAAGTGGTGCAAGAGAAGTGCTCTTTCAGCCTGGATCTTTAGTCAGAATTAAGAAACCAGGAATACTGAAACAAGGACAATCTAAATTTACTACACCACTTGAAGTGAGACGCCAGCGAGGACCATACACATATGAACTGTCTGATGGACACATATGGAATGCAAGTCGTCTTGCTCCTGCTAGATATGACTTTGGAGATGTTCCATTTGATGAAGGACTTTTCCCTACTCCTGATGCCAACTGCAATAAGGCAGAGGAAAGTGAACCTATAAGGCATACTGAGAGAATCAGGAAACTACCTGCATGGACCAAGGACTATGTAATGTAAAGAATGTATATATTGTTTAATTGTTTAATTGTTACTGTATATTTGTCCAAATGCTTTCCTACTATAGGGGGAATATGTGGTGTTTATACAAATGGCCTGCAGGTGGCACTGTGCATACATAGGACTTTCTGTACAACTTGAAAGTGAAAGTAAGACTTACTGCTGTTATGTAATGGCTGCATGAACCTGCTAATAAAGCATTGTTATACTCTCCTCATCCTCTGCTACCAAACACAACAATATACAATAGTTTTTAAAATTTCCAGTGCGCCAATCCCCATTGCTCTGGTCCTGATGATGAATATTTGAGCGTATAAAAGGGAGGGGGGCGAAGAACGACTGAAGGCCTAGGGGCGGTAGCTATGTAAATCCAGCCCTGCTCTCTCTTATTTTATTTGTGCATAGAATTATGGACAAAATCATATTTATTCCAAAAGTATACATGCTGACAAATCCAAAATGGGTAAACAGAAAATCGTCACAAAGATTGCATTTCCATTATATACCCCTGATTTCTTAAGGTACTAACAGTAAACATCCTAAACAGGCCCGGATTTGTGGTAAGGCCACAAAGGCCCAGGCCTAGGGTAGCAAAATTTCAGGGGGCGGCATGACACCCTGCTGCATTTAAAAGCACATTCGTGTGTGCACAGAGGCCGGCGCTAGGACCGCGCTCGCCCCGGTATTTGAGTGCACTCGCGTGCGCACAGGGCCCGGCACTAGGACCGTGTAGACACAGGAGGGGGTGCACGCGTGAAGCGTCTGGCGCTGACCTCGGGGTGCTGCTTAAAGTAACCCGGCCCTGATCCTAAACAACCACGCCAGGGGTCTACTGAACACTTTGATGACTAATATACATAGCGTTGCAAAATTTTGCGACACACAGAGACCCCCAAATGGATATATTGCAGGCAAAATTTCCATGGTAACAAAGAAGAAGGTGGAATTCAACCAGTACTCTGGTTTCCTCCAACACTCCAAACATACAAGCAAGTATAAGTAGTAAATAGTAAATGTGAAAGACAGGGACTGATGTGAATGATCAACAATCTGTAATGTGTTTCGACACTAATAACAGATAATAACTGCTTCCATCAAAGCAGCTGTTCTCTGACAGCTGGAGAGCCACTTCCCAATATGTAACATTGGATAATGAAAAGCAATGATGTTCCTCTATGCGAGCAGTTGGCTGTCCACCCCACCTACCATAAAACAGCTGACTGAAAAAAAAATGTGCGAGTTATATTACAGCTGGAAGGCCTCCACTTGATGACAATGAAATGTTCCTCTATGTCAGCACTGTCCAACTGCAGGCCTGCGGTCCTGCCCCCTTGTGTGTTCCCCCACATAAAAGCCTGGCTACTGTGACTGCTTACCTTGTGTAAGCAGTCACAGCAGCCAGATATCTGTATTGAGATTAACTGTACCCTTCATTGTTTAAACTTCAAATTCAGACTGTAAACTCCTGCATTGATCACACTTGTAATCCCCTGCATTGTTCATACCTGTAACACCTCTTCTGTTCACACCCCTAAGGGTGGTGGCAGACCAGGAGATAGCCTCACGAAACAACTGCAGACGACTTCGAAAATCTGAAGCGATTCTGACTGCGAATCGTATTCTTCCCGGCAGGAAAGCAGTTCAGGGAGATTAGTCACCTGCAGTAGAGGAGATTTGTGGTTCACCTGTTCACACCTCATACAAACTGCTGGAGGGGCACCAGGATTGTTTCACTGTATGTAGTGCATGTTCCTTGTGTGCAATACTCTGCCTGCCTAGGGTCGCCACCTTTTCTGGAAAAAAAATAACGGCCTTCCTATATATTTATCTTTTTGCCCTATTAATAACATTGGGATCAACCATCATTTTTACCGTCCAGGGGGCAAATTCACTAAGATCCGAAAAGTCGCTAGCGTTCGACGCACTTTGCCAGGCGAATTTTCGCCAGCGCTACACAAATTCACTACAGTACGAATTTATGCTCAGGTCTGCGAACGGTAGTGTAGTTGCGCTAGTGTTACTTCGCTAGACAGAGCGATGTTACGCTAGCGAAGCCTAATTTGCATACGGTGGGAACTTTAAGTTGTAGTAGAAGTATATGTTACAGCCACTACATTCCACTACACAAGCCCAGGAAACCTTTAATAAAATAAATAAAGTTGTCCTATTGCCCTATATGTGCCCCCTGTATAGTTGTGTTGCCATACGTTAGGAAATGAAGGGGGTAGGAGGGTAACCCCCAAAAAATTATTGATCTTTTTCAGACTATCTCCCTCCTATGCTAAAATACGCCAGCGTTTTTTTGGGACTTAGAAAAATTTTTACATTTTTTTTTCAACCTCCTATCTATTATATTGAACTACGCCAGGTCTGACCAGGCGAAGTAACATCTAGCGTAAGTGCTAACGTAGAGGAAAATGCTCGTCTTAGTGAATTTGCGAATTTACGATCCTTCATCAGTCTATCTACTTCGCTAGCAAAAATTCGCCAGAGTCCGTGTTAGTGAATTTGCGAAGTTGCAAAATGACATCACGCTGGCGAATTAGCGCTAGCGTTAGACGCTTCGCGCTTTAGTGAATTTCCCCCCAGGCTGGTAAAATACCAGCCAGGATACCCTATGCCTGTGTATGTACTATACACTGCTTGCCCAATGCTACCTGTGGGATGTGAGCCTGGTAGGGTTTTGTTCTGGGATCATTTAGTTTTTGTGTACTACCACCACTAATGTGGATATGGTCTTAAAAGTTCTTGTGGTAACATGTTGTTTAGGAACAGGAAATGGTCAACACTGGCTTCCATTTTCGGCCCTCCACCAGGTAGGCCAGAAAAATTCCGGCCTTAGTACCACAGAAGTTGGACAGCACTGCTCTATGTGAATAAGTGGCCCAATCAGTTGTAGTTGTGTACAGTGGTGTAAAGCTTCTCACTCCATTCCTTCTCATTCTCCAGCCCCTAGGCAATGGCCAGGAGCCAGGAACTAGTGGCCCCTGAGGCTCAATTGCCCCAGGGACCCCAATGCAACAGCAGACATGTGCAATCTACGTGTTCTCCTGCTGCCTGCACTTCCTGGCTGTGAAGCTTCGACCCCCTTACCGGATCTAACTATCAAGATGGTGCCATCTCCTCCAACTCTCCTGGACAATCCTGAGCCTGCAACCCCAGATTAGTGCCCCCAACACAAACATACACAAACAGACTTATTTTACCAATATACACTTTCACACTTACACACATACATTTTTGGGGGATCAGGGGGGTCACACACATTCACTGCACTCACACATGTTTGCACACACACACACACACAATTTGCCAATTACACATACACGCTTAGCAGCTAATTGTTCAAAATGTAAGTTTATAGCTTAATAAATAAATATTCACCCACGTTCTACTCATTCCTATGGGATTTTTAGAATTAAATTTATCAAGGGGTGAAAGTTAGAACTCACCATTTGATAAATACGGTTCTAAAACTACCATAGGAATGAATAGATCATGGGTGAGATTTTATTTATTCTAAAATTACATTTCGATAACTTTGCCCTTAGACTATTTGGTTTCTTTTTTTTCTTTTGCATCATTTGTTTTCTTGCCTGAAAAAAATGTTCTATTGCCATTTCGAATAGCGTATTTGCTAACTGCACTGTGCAATACCATTTGTATGTAATTTTGGTGATTACATTGCAATTTCATGTTTATTGCATGTTCAGCCATTTTATTACATTTTCAGCTTTGCATAGGTGTTGTTTGCTTATTTCTGTCTGTAAAATCTATTTGGCCATTCTAAAATATTCAAACTCTGTTCTAACTGATGATTACAGTAGTGGTTTTGTTGGATTACAGTGAGATTATTGTATTTCACTGTGTTCTTTGTCGTTTAATTTTGTCCATGGACATTTTGTCTGATATATATTTTTGAGTCTCTGTACGCGACATAGTTTGGTTTATCTATGCATATCAGGCATCAAGCTGTTCAGTAGACCCTGGCATTCATAATTCAGATGCCTTTTGCTGGTACATTATGAAATTGTGTGTAGTTGGGTATATAAGACACATTTACCCGTGTCAAATTTGTCGGAATGTGTACTTTTGGAAAATATATGGTTTTCTAGGTTCTCAATACTTTTAGGGGGTCTCATGGCACATTATACTTAGTAGTAGTCAGAATGTCATATATGAGAATTCATTTGTACTGTTTGGATTTGGGGGTCTCTGTATGCCACATAGTTTGGTAAATCTATGCATATCGGGCATCAAACTGTTTAGTAGACCCCTGGTGTTCATATTTAGAATGCCTTTTGCTGGTACATTACGAAATGTGGGGTATATAATTGGAGTAAATGAAAGCTTTGTGACGATTTTCAGTAATTTTATAAAAAGCATACCTTTGCAGTTTCGTAGTTTGCAGTAGAAAGACATATTTATCCGTTTTAGATTAGTCAGAATGTATATATTTCAGAAAATGTATAGTTACATACTGAGAAAAAGAGGAAAAGAAGTACAACCCCTTCCAATTCCCACACACACCACTTGTTAAAATGCGTTAATTAGCAGCAGAATGCAAGCCGTTCAGCCATACAGCTTGCAGTGATTAAACACTAAAGAGTTACACCAAAATTGCCCACAAGTGGTGTGTGTGCCCACAAGTGGTGTGTGTGGGAATTGGAAGGGGTTGTACTTCTTTTCCTCTTTTTCTCAATTTCGATTAAGTATAAATACCTCTCCTTTCCCTAAAGTTTCTCTTAATCAGTTATACTGAACTGTCAACCTTTTCCCTAGGGTCTCCATACTGTTAGAGGGTCTCATTTTCACATAATGCACATACTGGGTGCTTATATTGTAGTAGGCAGTGTAATACATGAAAATTCATAAGCCACATAGTTTGGTTAATCAATGTATATTGGGCATAAAAGTGTTCAGAAGACCCCTGGCGTTCATAATTAGGTTTAGAAATTTCATAAAAAGAGTTGTATTTAGCATAGCTTTGCAGTTTGTTAGTTTGCAGTAGAAAGACAGATTGACAATTTAGATTTTGTCGGAATGTGTACTTTTGGAAAATATATGGTTTTCTAGGGTCTCCATATTGTTAGGGGGTCTCATGACACATAATATAAATACCTGGAACTTGTAGTAGTCAGTGTGTCATATGTGCGAATTCATATTTGGATTTTGGGGTCTCTGTATGACACAGAGTTTGGTAAATCTATGCATATTGGGCATCAAACTGTTTAGTAGACCCGCAGCATTCATATTTAAGATGATTTATGCTGGTAATCAGGAGCGATCCTGGCCCCCCTGCTGCCTGAGGCAGCTTTCCATTGCTGCCCTCCCCATGCGCTCACCTTTTTGCGCCGGGGGGGGGGTCCACGAGGGCAGCAGAGAGGGCCAGGACGCCAACACAGAGTGAATAATTGTGCTAAAAGAGGCTTGAAAACTGGAAATTCAGCTCTTAAAGTACCAGGAGCGCCATTTTTGCCACCCCTGGCATCTGTGTTGATTTTTCAGTAGCTGAAGTAAAGTCCTGGACAACTTGGATGACCTAACTTCATATTGGGATCTTCAAATGCCAGATACTTTGGTAAACCTATGCACAATGAGCATCAAACTGTTCAGTGGACTCCTAGCAATCATATTCAGGGTGCTTTTTCTTAGTACTGAATACAGCGTGGGATATGCGGAGCAGCAAAATAAAACCTTTGAAGTGATTTTTCAGAATTTTGATAAAAGTTTATCATTTTTATAAAAAAACGCTACGTCAGACAAGCTTTGATGTTTGGTAGTTAGGAGTAGAGAGACATTATTACCCATTTGGGAATCAGCAGAATGTGTACTTTTCAAAAATATATGGTTTTCTGGGGTAAACCTACTACAGAATTTTTTGGCCTTGGAATCTAAAGTATGCCGTGTTCTGCCTTAGTGCTATCAAAATTCATACATATTTGATATTGGCATGTTTGAGAGACACAAGGCTTTCCAAATCAGTTGGATTTTAATGTGTAAAAATTAAACATTTTTCTGATATAAATTCATATTATGAAAAATAGGAAAATAGGAATTTTTTTTTTTTTTTGGTATTTAGTGCTATAAATCTTTTTGCGGAGGTGGGAATTCATGAAAACTTAAGCAGATATAGAAAGCTCAGTTTTTCCCGAAAAAAAAGTATAGTTTTCCTGGGTGAACTAAAGGTTGCCCCTAAAGTGAGAGAGCACAAAATCATTCAAAAACGACTGGCACTTCGTGTAACCCAAATGTCAATTTCTGCTGGCACTTACAGGGTTAAGTGATTATTTGATAACAGGGACTACTGGCCGTACTCAAATGCATGTAAAGGAAGGACAGTTCCATGCACCTGTTAAACATAGGAAACTTGATACTAAGTACTGGGAAAAACGTTCAGCATAACTAAATGTGAGAGTTTATTCAGACAACGAGCAAAGAGAGAAGGGGTGGGACTTAAGTGGGGCTTTGCTGGCATTGCACAATATTGTGTCACTCATAGATATGACTACTTCCTGGGAAAATGGTACACGCCCAGCCCTCATTTCAGCTCTGACACGGAACAGAGATGATCTGTCTACAGCTGTAATATAAGTACATTTTAAGAGGTAAAATGCAGTTTAAACCAGTTTCTTTCTGGGGCGCTATAGGTATAAAGAAAGGGGAATTATAACACAAGAAGATGAGGCTGACGCTATTTTCCCATAAAATAAAATAGTAACTTTATGTTTTGAAATTGAGAGGGTTTTATGTAGTGATCACACATTGCTCTATTCACTGAGATATAGATTTATTTTTGTTTACATTTTTGTGTCATTTGGAAAGATTGTTAAACCTTGTGCATGGTGCAGCTCTTATGCTGCTGCTGGCTACAGTGAGTAGTTACTACAGTGCTGTCTGGTTGTTGCGCTCCATGTGTAGGGGAGGAGCATTCTTTGCACAGAGCTTATTGGCAAGTTTAAGCATAACATTGTGGCACAGATGCACAAGCACCTTGGACTCCAACTAACCTTTTATTTATCTGCTGGGATACTAATCTGTAAGAATATTCAGCAATACGTGTTTGTTGTTGGTTTCTCCCCATTGTTGTTATTAGTTTTTATAATTATTAACCTTTTAAGTGCCAGCAGAATTGGACATTTCGGTTGCACGAAATGCCAGATGTTTCGAAAACATTTTGTGCTCTCACTTTAGGGGCACTTTCTGAGTGGAAACCTTTCCATTTTTCTTGTATTTCCATTTCTGCAAAAAGATTTCTAGCGCTAAAATACCGAAAAGAATTCCTATTTTTTCATAATATATGAAACTATATAAGAAAAATATATCCTTTTTATGCATGACAATCCAACTGATTTGGAAAACCTCATGCCTCTTGAACGTGCCAATACCAAATATGTAATAAGGCAGAAAATTGCATACCTTAGATTCCAAGGCAAAGAATCTAGGTATGCAGAAATACCCAAAATGGGTAACTATGTCTCTCTACTCCTAACTACCAAACAACAAAGCTTGTCTGAACATAGCGGTTTTTATAAAAATGTATCAAAATTCTCAAAAATCACTTCAAAAGTTTTATTTTGCTGCTCCGCATATCCCACACGGTATATGGTACAAAGAAAAAAGCAAGCAGAATATGATTGCCAGTGGTCCACTGAAAAGTTTGATGTCCATTGTGCAAAGGTTTACTAAAGTATCTGGCATTTAGAGACCCCAATATGAAGTTAGCACATCCAAATTGTCCAGGACTTCAGCTACTGAAAAATCAACACATTTACTGCATGTTTTGTCGGGTACAAACACAGAAATATATGTTTACCCCGCAAAACCATATATTTTTGGAAAGTATACATTCTACCGAATCTAAAATAGGTACCCATGCCTTTCTGCTGCACACTACTGAGTCACAAGCCTAACCCAACTTTGTCAGTTTTGGTGAAATATCTGAATACTGCCTCAAAGCTTCAACTTTCCAGCATGATATCACTTATGTATCATTACGTACGTCTGGTGCCCATTGTGCATAGATTTACCAAAGTATCTAGCATTTTGAGGTCCCAAAATTAAGTTAGCACATGCAAATTGTCCTGTGGATAACTTCAGTTAAGGAAAAATCAACACATTGACTGCATCTTTCTTGGGGAAAAACACAGAAATATATGTTTATCCCCCAAAACCATATATTTTTGGAAAGTACACATTCTACCGAATCTAAAATAGGTACCCATGCCTTTCTGCTCCAGACTACTGAGTCGCAAGGCTTTCCCAAAATTGGTGGTTTGGTGAAATACCTGAAAATTGCCTCGAAGCTTTAGCATTCTAGCATTGTATCATACATGAAACTTTACCGCATAATTCATCCTAAATATGAACGCCGGGTCATATGAATTCTCATGTATGACACTCTGGCTACTACAATATAAGTGTGTTATATGACATGATATAACAGTAAGGAGACCCTTGAAAACTATATATACATTCTGACAAATCTAAAATGGGTCAATATGTTTTTCTTCTGCAAACTACCAAACTCCTAAGCTACGGTGTTTATGAAATATTGAAAATCGTCACAAAGCTTACATTTTACCCCATTGTATACCCCACATTTAGTAAACTACCAACAAAAGACATCCTAAATATGAACACCAGGGGTTCTACTGAACAGCTTGATGCCCGATATGAGACCCCCCAAATGGATATATAGCAGACAAATAAGAGATATATTGATTTACACCCTGCACAAATAAAACAAGTGGATGCACAATTACACAAAAAAGGGATTCCATCTCAAAAAAATATAAATACAAAAGATTTGTATTTGCTTCCTTTAATAAAACCTTTGTTCCAAAAGTCTCCCTTTTAGTTCCAAGTTGTCTCGTGTTCCACTGCCCTTGTGTCCATTAAAACTAAGTGTCCTCAGCCTGTGCCTCGCATGAGACGGAGACACCAGGAAGTGGGGAGGTGGACGCAAGGGCAGTGGAACATGATACAGGCAAACGGAATCATCAGCAGGATGGCATTGTGAGCGAGCTGGAATATGTGCTTATGCCCAGAGGATCCTGTGAGTATTATTATAGCAGAGATCCGGTGCAGATAACTAAGGCAGCGCACAATTTGTGTCATTTGTCTTTTTTGTTTCTCTGAGGCTGAACGAGTGGGGGACTTGGCGCTCAGGAGAGCAATATCGCTAAGTACCAGTCAATGTGCAGGATATAAACCTGGAACTTTGAGCGATCTTAGGCTGTCCAAAGTTACTTGGAACTAAAAGGTAGACTTTTTCTTTGGAACAAAGGTTTTATTATAGGAAGCGCATACAAATCTTTTTTATTTATATAGCCGACAAAATTTCCATGGGCAAAATTAAGCAACAAAAAACAGAACGAAATACAATAAAATCACTAAAATCCAACAAAACCACAAAAACCAATGCTTTTTTTTCTCGCCTACAGTAGCCAGTAATCAGAATCCCAGTTTGAATATTTTAGTATGGTCAAATAGGTTTTACTGTCAGAAATAAGCAAACAACACCTACACAAAGCTGAAAATTTTATAAAATGGCTAAACATGGAATAAAATGGCTGAAACCACCGAAATTGCAATATAATCACCGAAATAACATACAAAAGGTATTGTGCAGTGCAAGTAGTGAATACGCCATTCGCAATGGCAATAAAACTGGTTTTTTTTTTCAGGGACAAAAACAGTCAATGCAATAAGGGGAAAAAAAGACAAAATAGTTTTGTGTGTGTGTGTATACAATTGACAAATTGTGTGTGTGAGTGCTGTGAATGTGTGTGATCCCCAAAATTGTATGTTAATGTAAGTGTGTACTTATAAAATAATTGTGTGTGTGTTTGCTAACCTGGGGTAGCAAGCTCACCAAATGTTCTGTGGCATTTATAAATACTTTTCCACAGAACGTAAATACTAGGTTCAGTAGCATTTAAAGGGTTTACACATATTTATAAAGAGCCAACATATTCTGCAGCACTGTACAATAAATGGGTGTTTATATTGTACATTATGATGGCATACAAATGCAACCAATAACTTATACAAGAAGTAACAAGGTCCCAGCCCAAAACAAATGATGGTAATCACCATGTTTTTCTTTATGGACCTTAGCTAAGTGATATCACAGGACATGTACCTTCATGTATTCTACCTGACTCTTATTTAGAAGATTTGCTTGTTTTGATTTTTCCACTAGAGCATGCAACATATTTTGGAAAGATAAAGTAGGGTTAGAGTCAAGGGAAATATGAGTTTTTATCTAGTAACTGCTGTAATGCTTCTTGGTTGTAATCCTCATAGTTGAGAACCACAACCATACCTCCCAGAGCCGGGCCACACCGGCCAGACGCCCTAAGCAACCTGGCTGGGTGCGCACCAGCTGAGCGCGAGTAGCATGTGCAATGTAACTCAACTAGAAGAAGACATGGGGTAGGCGACAGAGTAGGTATGTGCCTGGCGCCCCCCCAGCTTTGCGCCCTAGATACATACCTACTCTGCCTTGGCCCGTCCCTGATACCTCCCTTATCTGCAGAGCGGATGACAATAGATTTAGCATGCTTGTTTTTCACCCTTGGTTTTCTTGTAGAGAGATCTCAAATCTTTCTCCATCTTTTTTGAAAGAGATCAGTCACTAAGGTTCTTTGGTGAACCGGATAAAAGTTAGATTTTGATTAGATTAATACCACATGCTGTAGCCCTAAAAGCAGCTTTGCTTGTAGTTATCCTGTTCTGATCAGGGTATTTTTTATTACACTTCAATTCACAGTTTTTGTAGTCTACACAGGGTCGAACTGGGCCAGCGGGACACTGAGTAAAAACCCGATGGGCCATGCTGGCCCAGATCCGCTCACACCGGCCTGGCGATTTCTCCCTGCCCCGATTGATAGAAGAAAATAACAGGTACGCTCTGGTTGGGCTGGAGACATGTTGTGGGCGGCTGCTGAAGGGGGCCCTGAATTTGGCAGAGGGGGTGGGCCCGGGCTACTACAGAAGACAACTCTCCAGAAAATGCCTTACCTTTGGATCACTTCAAGAAAACACATTAATTGTATGCTGCTTCATCATGAAGAAATGCAAAAGAAAGCAATTTTCCATGATTAAATGGGATTTCCATGAGCAATGTGTTGATTATTTGCAATCCTATAAAAAAATGGCTTATCTGTGCTGTAAACACACATATTTTAGGTTTCAGGCCCTCCTTTCCCTTTCAAGTTTATGCTTCAAAGATAAACTGCAAATGCATATTGGTTCTTCACCTAAGCCATATTTTTATCTGTAAGATGGCCATGGAGCTGCAGGCAGTGGTCATGGCTGTTGGAGGAGGCTCTCGTATGGGGGAACTAACTGCAAGCATTCCCAAACCACTGCTTCCTGTAGGAAATAGACCTTTGCTGTGGTATCCATTGAATATGCTTGAGCGAGCTGGATTTGAGGGTAAGTAATTTTGTTTAAAATAGGTATGTAAATTAGGGTTTGGGTTTTGTACTGTACTGGTCTGAATCTTTCCCACTGATTTACTATTGAGCCAAGATTATTTGTTCAGTGTATTTCAAAAATACAGGTACCAGGAACTTCTCTTTGTTATTAAAGATGACCAGTATTATGGTGGGCTTTAGTGCACTGCCTCAAGCCTACAGCATAGAGATGAAAAAACTAAATATACCAGAATAGGAGGCACTAAAATCAAGGGATTGGAAACACAGGCATTAGCTCTGCCTTATGTTTATCATGCTGTACCAAACATTTAATGGTAGGCAATGATTAACTAGGTACAGCATGAAATGTGTAAGTTGGAGCTAATTTTTTTTTAAGAAAAATGACATCTGATTTAAGTCTGGACTGAAGTGTTCCAAGGTGTGTCTGTTGTTCTGCTATTCAAAGTTTATCTCTAATAGTGATCCATTTATTGAAAACAGAGAGAAAATATCAGACCTTAAATGTGTGTTCTCTAGGAGTAGCTATTGCTTCCGCTCTATTATTCCTGTTAGCCATCTTAATTTCTATTAGAGGTAATCGTGGTGACCACTAAAGAAGTGCAGAAGTCTTTTCCAGACACCAAATTAAAACTGGATATTGTGTGCCTGCCTGAGGATAAGGCTACTGAGATGGGCACTGCAGATTCCTTACGCTACATCTATCAGAAAATTAAGGTAAGTCCCTTTCACAGAACAGTACCAATGTACACACCAATCTTGACAGAGACAAGAATATTCTGAGAAATGATAACAAAGTCTTTGTTTTAAATGTTGGTACAAAAATTAAAATAGTTGACAATGTTGATCAAACTTTTCTTCCTTCGTTTCTATTTTCACTTTCTACAGACTGATGTTTTAATAGTAAGCTGTGACCTTATCATGGAGGTAGCACTGCATGAGGTTGTGGATTTGTTTCGAGCTCACAGTGCTTCAGTGTCTATGTTGATGCGGAAGGCATCAGAACCCATCGAAAATGTTCCAGGGCTCAAAGGGAAACAGAAAGCTGGTGAGCAAACTGATAACCAGATGTAAATAGTATCATGTGAGTGCAAGTGCTTCCTGCATGGGCATGCAGTAGGTGCACAATGTTGCTCTTTTTTTTATGCTCCAGCACTTGTCGTCATTGGCATTGGTAAATGAGACAATACATTTTTTTAAATCTTATTGCTGTGTGGTATCCACTGATAACCATATGTTTCTGTATTACTTTGCTATTGCAGGTTGCAGGTTGGTCTGTAGGTCACCCACACTAGTGACCAAAAAGCTGGCAGAAGGGTTTTATGTTTTGTACTCTGCTTGCAGGACTCAGGGGACTTGCCTATTGTGGAACCTTAACCCTTTCGCTGCCAGCCATTTTGTCCAAAACGGAACATCTACTGCCAAGCAG
>CM044437.1:82828029-82873274 GCA_024363595.1 Xenopus borealis
TAATTTGGAGGGGTTGAACTTGATGGACTCTGTCTTTTTTCAACCCTATGTAACTATGTTAATAATAAAAGCATGGAAAATGTTTAATAAGTGTTTATTGGGACATTGCTTGAAATTTATGTTTTCTTTTAGTAGGCAAATATTTATTTTGTGATAATTCTTATAGAAGTTATTTTTATTTCTATACATTATGTTAGTGTAGTCTTTCAAACCATGAGTTTGAACATTTAATTAAATTATACTCTGAACCAATTTAGCAAGCTAACCTTCCTATTTGCTGTGTTTTCAGTGGAAGAAAGAGACTTTATTGGAGTGGATGATAAAGGAATCCGCCTTCTGTTACTTGCAAATGAGGAGGACTTGGATGATGGTCTGAATTTAAAGAGGAGCATTCTTCAGAGGTAGGTGAACATTGATGAAACTTGATAAAAGCCATTGTTGCAGTTAAATACAGCTTTTATAATTTCTGGGTATATTTTTATTTTTATTACCAATGCAGTAACAGAATATAATTAAATACCCAAATACAGTTACTTCAAGAATATATATACCTAAACCCTAAAAATGAATATGGCTTTATTGAACCTGCGGAAAAGGTTCAGCATCTCTATAGTAGTAATGATTTAGTCCTTTAAAGTTGTCACAGGAGTTTCTCGTCTTGGATTTTGTTAGGAGTGTCTGTGACACACACATGCTCGTTGTGCTTTAAGCAGCTTTTTAGAAGCTAAGCTTAGGTGTTGTCGGAAATCATCAAGCCGAAAATGAGGTTTCCCTGTCATATAAGATTATGATGACACAGTGCAGATTATTAAATTCTGATGCCATTTGTGCTGGATTCTGAGCTGTCATGTACCAATAATCTGAATTATATACTATTCAGCCTTATTTTTATATATATATATATATATATATATATATATTTGCTTAGGGACCAACGCACAATATAATTACAATATAATATATAGGTAACTAGCAGCACAGACCAGCAGAAACGAAGATGGGGACCTACTGGGGCTTCTTTGGAGGCACAGGTCTTCATTACTAAAGGGCTGTGAGTTGCCTTAGGCTAGTATAGAAGCCCACACATAATGTACAATATATCCGCCCTAAGCTTTAGTTTTAATTAATGTTCCACTGTCTGACATAGAGATTTGTTTATCAAAGGGTGTAAACAGAGCTCACTGCAGTGTAGGAAAGAGGAAAATTTCAAAGTTCATTTGTTTGAAATATTTAGAAACATGTATATTAAGGTTCAAAAACAAGAATTAATCTTTTGATAAATATTTCCTAAAAATCATATACACTGAAAAATATATCTGCATAATTTCCTTCTGACAAATGCTGTTTTACTTTACTTGGTTTACTTTAAGTTCATGCCTTAGAAGCTTACGCAGCATATATAGGGTATGTATTATCTTAGAATGAACTTGGAGTAGATGTGCACATGGTGACAGTTGTGTGATTAAAATTGAAGGAACAAACCACAGGACAATGTTTCAGATTGCTTCCAACTGTAGTGTGTGACTTGAATTCGGTATGAAATCAAATGTGGTTATCACTAGAAAACTTAGAAGGAGGGCACCAGAGAAGCAATAAGGGTTCAAGCTGGCCATACAAAGATCTGCTCATTTGAAAAGTTTGCCATTTAGTGGGGGCTTTGCCCAATTTACACTCAAGTGCCGACTTGAGAAAAAAAATCGTGGTCTATCTTGTCTTCCGTTAAAATTCTAGTCTTTGCATTGATCCCATATATATTTATCAAATGACATTGAGATTACAAAGCATGATGGCGATGCTATTTCTAAAATGTTAAGTTTTTGGCAGAGAGTTTTCTGTCCTTTTTGCCACATTTATCTTCATATTAATGTTTAAAGTGGGAGTTGCCATCTTGCTAAGAGTAGCCAGTGACATCTCATCCATAGACTGCAATTAAACAGTAACTTTTAATTATTATATTGTAATGAAAAGTGGTTACCGTATATACACGAGTATAAGCTGAACCGAGTATAAACCGAGGTACCTAATTTTACCTATAAAAAGTGGGAAAACTTATTGACTCGAGTATAAGCCTAGGGTGAGAAATGCAGCAGCCACTGGTAACTAAAGCCTACTGTGGTGTACAATGCAAAATTGCAACCAATATAGAAACTGCCCACATAGAAAAGACTAGAAAAATCTAATAACATGCTGTAAAACACATATAAAATGGATTGCCCCCGGGTTTCAGCAGCAGGGGACCTTCCCCGTTCAGGGGCCCCTCCAGCTGCTCCTTAAGTCACTGCTTTAGATCAACCTGGGCGACAGAGGTCTGGGTGATGTGTGTGAGGGTGTGCAATAGGCTTATTGCACCAGATATTGGGCTGCAGGGTAGGGTTGCAAGATTCCCAGGGCCTGAAACGGGGCAACCCCCGGGGTCCAGGGTTCACGCACCCTCCAGGGAAGTCCCAGCGGTCCTAGTGTGTAGGATTGGGTGCCTTGTGGTTCCAGTGTGGCAGCGGATCAGGCTCGCGTTTAAGCAAGTCCCCAGCTTCCGCAACTCAGGTAGGCTGCAACTTGGTTTGGTGCTCCTACGGCTATGCTTTGCCGGCTTTTTCCCTGGATGGGCTGGGGGTAGTCACTAGGTCTGCCTTGGCTTCACTGATATGATTAAAGTCGAGTGTGGCACACTAATGGTGGACAATTATGCCAGGGGCCCCCGGGAGCGCTGTGACTATGCGGCTGCTTTTGTTGTTCGGTTGGCCAGACACCACAGTATTGTTCATTTTGTTAGAGATACTGCAGACCATTTAAATTTAAACACGGGCCGCAATTGGCGTGCAGAGCACACTTTGACAGTGCCTATTTTATACTGACTCGAGTGTAAGCCGAGGTAGACTTTTTCAGCACATTTTGGATGCTGATAAACTCGGCTTATACTCGAGTATATACGTTAAAGGAGAACGAAAGCCAAAACATACTTGGGGTTCCATTGTGTAGCCCTTCTATTTGCCCCCTGAATCTCTAGCTTTTTATTTTAAAATCATGTATCGTTTATGGATAAAATATAGTTGTTAAGGTGCAGTACTATGAACAGATCGCGGCTGCCATTTTGGGTAGTGTGCGCTTCTGTATTTTACAGACTTCATTAGTGCGCATGTGCCAATACCATAATTATCTATGCAGAGGAAGCAGGGAACACAGATCCGCAGCTCTTCTAATCGTACCTGCTCCCTCCCCTCTCTGCTAGCCAGCAGCCTCGAGCGTCCTCATGGAGATGAGGCACATTGAATCGGATTGGCTGGTGGGTGGGAAAGACAGGGTCAAGCAGAGGAAAATGCAAATGGGCCTGGTACGTGAGGGACATGAGGGAAGGGCTATTATAATCAGACGAATGCGCAGAAACTTCAGAATGTTTTAAATGCGATCCTTCTGTGCCAGAGGCAGCAGGGAGGAAGCACCAAAGGATCTTTGTGACGTCACCCGACCAGGAGACTTTGCTTCTGCACACAGTACATTTGCATGTGAAAGAGAAGAGACAGCCTAGATTCTCTTGGTGCAGTAAGTGATAACAGAGAAAAGCCTTTCATTTAAGACAGCATGTTTATTACCCTTTCGTTCTCCTTAAAGGTAAGGACACACGAGACGATTTGTCGCCAGCGTTTTTAAAAAGCAAATCGCGGCGACAAGGCGATCGTCTTTTTCGAACAGGCGATTCCCAGCGACAATTGGCACAGAGCGATTTGTATCCCATTGCTCTGTGCGGTACGTGCTCCTGTCCGTATCAAAAAAGTGCTTCAAAAAAGGCATTTTCGAGCGTGTTTTCGTCCGAGTGTTTGTTCGACTTGTTGTCTCGGCGTCTCTCCTCGAGCGTTTGTGCTTCCCGCTGTAACCTAGCGTCTTTGTATTCCTGCGTCTTTACGTTCTTGCGTCATTGCGCAGTGTAATTTGAATACAATTGCTGCTACTTATCTGTATGTGTGTACGTGTCTAGGAGATTTCAGTGCTTTTCTAAGTACATGCTATTTCTGATGAATCGCTCGGAAAAGGGTCTCAGTGCGTTTTGGAGCTACAGGCGATTCACAAACGCGCTGTGTGCACAGTAGCTGGCGTTTTTCATATGGTTTTGTGCTGAGACAAAACGCGATTTGCTTTTTAAAAACGCTGGCGACAAATCGTCTCGTGTGTCCTTACCCTAAGGCTAAGGCCAGACGGGGAGATTCGGGGGAGATTTGTTGCCGTGAGAAGTCGCCAGGCGACGGATCTCCCCCGAATCTCCCCGTCTGGCCTTAGCCTTAAGCTTGTTTAGCTTTACACAACATTTTGTCTCCAATGTTTTCTAGCAGACACAAAATGTCGTTGCCATTGTGGGTGCTGAGAATCACAGCAAGTAAAATACTCAAATTATGTGAAAATTACAATGTATTTTCATGAGATTAATGTAAATCTCAGCTTTCACAATGGCGTGACTGCAACAAAACACCACATGCCATTGCCTTTAACCATAGTTCAAAATAATGCCCCATTAGAAAGTCGTTTAAAAATACAAAATTATTCTTTTATAATTCATTTGATATCAGTATAAGATTTTGGCAATGCTTCCAATATTTCAAACTTCAAGATGGAAGCTCCATAGTGAGATATCTTCCAAAAGTTCACAATTGACATTAATGATCTTAACACTTCGTATGCTGTTGATCAAAGAATCAAGTTGCCAGCACATTATATTATACATTTCAGAGTTACATGTAACCCTAAAGGGAAATTTCCAGGTAAGAAGCATTAATCTTTTTCTATTATCTAGAATTCTTGGGAGCTAGGGTTTTCTACAGGGACTTTTTGGAGTCAGGAAGGAATTTTTTCCCCCTCTGAGGCAAATTGTAGAGGCTAAGGATGGGGTGTTTTGCCTTCCTCTGGATCAACTAGCAGTTAGGCAGTTAAAAAAAAAAAAAGGGTTGAACTTTATGAACGTGAGTCTTTTTTCAGCCTAACTTATTATGTTACTATGTATGTTACTTTACTGTAATTTGGATCACCATACCAAATCACCAAAAAACCTAATTTAAGCATGAAATAAACCCAGTAGTATTGTTTTTCCACCACTGGAATCCTGCGCTAAGGGATCCCATACATACCTTAATGTTATAAAGCATTGCTGCTGGCACACAAAAGGTTACCTATAGCTTTCTTGTTAGAACTGATAGCTCCATCTCCTATTAAAGAAACGCCGATACTGTAGACTTTATGCGTTTTGGAGCAATAGTGGTTGTATTTTCCTTAGGATGAATTCGATCTGTATGTATTAATTTTTATACTTCATCCAGTCTCTAACATTAATGTGGTTGTGCCTTTATACATAATATTAGCCTAACACAAACCTGTCATGACTGGAAATTTGAGACACACTATGAAGTCTAGGGAAAAGCTCACACCTGCAAGGCTACCTCTGACCTCTGACTTTTGAACTAATTGACCCATGACCCCTGTCTCTCATAAGTGACATAGAGTTTAATCTCTCAGATCCTTTGTATATTTCTGTATGTGATGGACAGTAGTCACCATACTTATAAAGCCACCCACTTTTGTTTAAAGTTTCAGGCAAAATGTTCCACAATCATAATTAGGGATTGTGTTCTATTTATGTTTAAAAAAATAAACAGAAAGCTGCAAGCTCTGCTGTTCTGCTATCCCTTAAAAATAGAGAGAAAAACATCACTAGTGGTCCTACACGCGTATTGTTTGGTCTATGGAGAATGCTTAAACTGAAACAAGACATAAGGCAGGATTTCTGAATGCAAACATGAAGATAAGCAGTTGTGCGCCCTCATCCTATGCTGATGTTTCTCCAATACACCAATCTTGGGGTGGGCAATGTCAGGTCTGATCTGATATCTAAAGTCAAACAATCGGATCAGGATGTCGGGGCGAGGACTGCATCAACTCAACTGATCAATATCAGGTAGGCCCAACGGTGTGCCCATAGACAGATAGATCCGATTGTATCTTTGCATCCCTCTGCTATACTCTCCAGCTTCTCCACTATGTCCTCTTAGGTTACAGAATGGTCAGAATCTGCCATAGCAAGTAGCTGGCTTTGATATTGTGTACTGTAAAGGGACGGCTCAGTTTATTAGAATGGTCACATTCTATATGTTATATAATTATTAGAGTTGTTTTTTTTTAATGGTTACCAGTATTCCCTTAAAGGGGTCCTCCACGCAAATCAGGTTTTGGCATAATAAAAGAAAATGCAATTCTATGCCTACATGATTTTACATTCATTTCATCAATCTTGCTTACTTTGATTAGCCCTGTTAAGTTCGGCATATTATACGATGTAGAAGCTGTTTAATGTAAGATGCCTTGAGAGCTCATTTATGTAGGACGGCAGCAACCAGTCAAACCTTAGTTTCACATTCCATTTTGTAGTTGATTGTTCAAAACAGATTGGTTGCTATTGAAAACTATATGAACATTAAAAAGCCCCATCTATGCAGTCTGTTAGTATAGCATTTGACCAGCAGGAAAAAATGGGTAGGGTAGTGGAAAAGCGATTCTTATAGAACTTTTTACAAAACTGTTTGTATTGCATGCATCTGCAAATGAAGCACACTGTCCTGAAGGCTTATTTAAAGATTAGGCCATGTCTGAAATCTGTAACTGACCAAGCTGCATAGGTCCACACAGAATGATTAGACCATTAGTCTAAGGGACATCTGTGGCACTACAGTATGGCCCACCACAAATGGGTTATATATATATCAAATACAAGTACAAGTAGTTGGTCTCCCAGCCCACAACCAAATCTTTATGTGGTAACCTATGGACATGAGTCTGAAATATGTTGAATCTGAATATGAAGGCTGAATCTAAAAGATAGGCACCCCTTTAATAGAAAAAGGTCTTCAAGTTGTCTTCTGAGATAGAAAAGGGTTGAACAGTGTTACACTGTACAACTTTTTTTCAGGTTTATATTTTGCACATGCACTAATAAAAATACGTAGTCACGCTCATTGTTATGGAATGTTAGTGTGTCATAAACTTACAGGAGCACAGACACATCCTCTCTCCCCTGCAGGTACCCTCGGATCCATATTAAAATGGGGATGGTAGACGCACATCTGTACTGCCTGAGGAAATACATAGTGGACTTCCTGGCCACCAATGAGTACGTAGCTGTAGGATATCGCTCATAACTCCTTCATGTCTGCTTCTTTCTAATAACTCATTATAAGTATATGTATAAATGGATTTATGTGATATTTAGGGGCTGTTCACCTTTGAGTTGACTTTTAGTATGATGTAGAGAGTGGTATTCCGAGACAATTTGTAATTGGTTTTAATTTTTTATTATTTGTGGTTTTTGAGTTATTTAGCTTTTTATTTAGCAGCTTTCCAGTTTGCAGTGTCAGCAATCTGGTTGCTAGGGTCCAATTTACACTAGCAACCATGCATTGATTTGAATGAGAATATGGAATATTAATAGGATAGGGTCAGGAAATAAAGATGAATACTAAAAAGTAACAATAACAATAAATGTGCAGCTTTAGAGAGGATTTGTTTTTTGAGGGTGTCAGTGACCCCCTTTTGAAATCTAGAACGAGTCAGGAGAAGAAGACAAATAATTCATAAACTATAAAAAATAAATAATGAAAACCAATCGAAAAGTTGCTTAGTATTGGCCATTCTATAACATACTAAAAGTTAACCTGAAGGTGAACTACCCCTTAAGTGGCTCAAAATCACATTCTGTGTGCAATTCTGCTATAACTTGTCTTTTGTAGGTCATTTAGCTCCATTCGTAGAGAATTAATCCCCTACCTAGTAAGGAAGCAGTTCTTGTCCACTTCAAACTCACAGCAAAAAAAAGAAGAGCAGGAAGAGCATAATGGAGGGAAGGAATCTTTGCCCGGTGGTATGAAAATTCTTGATTCACTTTGCCCACCTTTCTGTGGCTACTTGAGTGTGAGATATTGCCATGTATGACAGATTTTAAGCATAGACTCTAGAATGTTTTTGTGACATATGTAGTATGTCCATGTTCAGGATGTACATACATGCCACGGTGTTTCTAAGATAATCATGCTGTGATTGTAATTTTGTAGTCTTTTCTTTTGATGACAGATATCTATAGCTTTATTGCTCAAGATAAACTGTTGGACAGAGCACTGGAAATGTCCTGCTGGAATGATCATCGTGGTGACATGAGAGAGCCATACCATGGGAGCAGACTTCGATGTTATGTTCATGTGGCTGGGAATGAGCTGTGTTGCAGGGTCAATAGTCTGGCTATGTATATTGATGCCAACAGACAGGTGAAGCATCAAGCCATACTATTTACAAACAGATGCAAGCACTGTATGGCAGGGCAGAAAATAAAAGAAACTCATGGTGGCTTAGAAATAATCACAAGCACACAAAATAAGCAAACAATATACAGGTATGGGACCTTTTATCCAGAATCCTCAGGACCTGGGGCTTTCCAGATAATGGGTCTTTCCTTAATTTGGATCTTCACTCCTTAAGACTACTAGAATATCATATAAACATTAAATAAACCCAATATGCTAGTTTTGCTTCCAATAAGGATAAATTATATCTTAGTTTGGATCAAGTACAAGCTAATGTTTTATTATTATAGTGAAAAAGGAATTTTTAAAAATTTGGATTATTTGATTATAATGGAGTCTATGGACAACAGCTTTTCTGTAATTTGGAACTTTCTGGATAACTAGCAGTGTTAATCCTAACTGGCAGGGTGCCTGCCTGGGTACTAACTTCTCTCTGTCCTTTTGCTGGGGTGCCAGACTATCCATGCTCTCTGTCCTTAGTGCCAGAAAATCACCCTCATCATGTAGGCAATGATGAAAAATATATGGTTATTGGTGCTCCCCATAGATATTTTCTTGTCCCTGTCTGTTACTAATGAATGTTGAATGTATTCTGACGGTTCTCCCAGCAGTAAGATGTGGGCCAGCTCTTCTTTCACAAGGGGAAGATAACTACAGTTAGCTGTCAGATCTATCTTGCTGTTGAATGTCTTGCATACTACACTACAAAATGTTTATAGCTTCAGGCTGTCCTGCAGAGTGTGGGAAAGCAGCCAGGAGGAGGCAAAATGCCTTTAGGGCAGAGATGCATGCGAAGATTCAGGGAGATTTAGTCACCTGGCGACTAATCGCCTCTTCTTGGGCAACTAATCTCCCGAAAAGCCTTCCTGCCGCCTAGTCTAAATTGCCAGTGGGATGGAGCGCTTAGTTTTCTGAAGTCTCCAGAAATTTCCTTGTGAGGGAACTCCAGCCACTTTGGAAAACAAAGCAATCTGATTGGTATCCTGCCGGCGATTTAGACTCTAGCCGCCAGGAAGGCAGTTCGGGGAGATTAGTCGCTGAAGAAGAAGCGATTTGTAACTGGGTGACTAATCTCCCCAAATAGCAGCTTTTGTCACTGCCCTTAGTGGCACAAGTTGTTTTAGAAAATTGTTATGCAGAGTAGAGACAGCGACTTTTAAAAGATACATTTAAAGCATACACTCTGAATACAATCTGCAGCGTGGTAATATTGTTAGTTCTCTCTTAAATTTACTAAACCTGTTCCTCTTCTACTTGCATAGGTGCCACGCCTATTGGGTGAGGTATCTAATGAAGACCCACGTGTCCATCCGTCGGCTGTGATCTCTGACAAGCTGATGGTAAGAAAGTTTACCAGAGTCATGCTTTATGATGTAGTGCCGTTTTAAAACCATCATCCTTGTATTGCATGTTTCATATGGTAAGTCACAAAGGTGAAATGTCTAAAGCCTGGGTTTAAACACCAGGGGGCAAATTCACTAAAGAGTGCATCTTCACCAGCGTCTACTTCACAGCCATCACAACACTTCGCCAGGCGAAAATTTCCTTAGACAACGTTAATTCAATTAAGTGCGTAGTTTTGTCCAGGGCAGCGAACGGTGGCGAAGTTGCGGACAGTTAAAGTTCAATGGACGTCTATGTTGCAGCAAATACATTACATTACACAAGCCCGGGAAACCTTAAAGGGGATCTAAAGTCAAAATCTATAATCTTTCCTAGGCTTTGGGGAAAGATTATAAAGTTATTTGTAATTGGAAAGCAGTATTTTTTTTTTTTACCGTTTTGCTGCTATAATAGCCGTTAGCTTGTCAGTGGGTGCCTGGAGAGGGGGGCTGATACAATCCCCATAGTACAGACCCATAGGCAGTAGTTCTAGGGGTGTCCCTGGCTAAAGCAGGTTAGTAGTAGCAGGGGCTGCCCTGCCAAGCGATACTTATACTAGATTAAGTTCTATCCCAGTGCCAGTTTGTCGGATCATTTCCATGCCAGGGAATGGGCTGTTCCAAGAGACTCCAGGAAAGGGGTTGCAATTAGCGTGTTTGGGGCTGGCAGCACGGGAAATACCTGGTGTCTCCTGCGCAGGTGCATCGTGACCAGGAGTCTCTTGGAAAAACCCATTCCCTGGCATGGAAATTATCCGACACACTTGCGTTGGGATAGAACTTAATCTAGGATAAGTATGCTTGGCAGGGCAGCACCTGCCACTACTAACCTGCTTTAGCCAGGGACACCCCTAGAACTAATGCCCCAGACCTATGGGTCTGTACTACGGGGATTGTATCAGCCCCCCCTCCAGGCACCCGCAAAACCCTTAAGCCCTACATCCTTCCACCTACAAACAGAGTGGGACAAAACCTGTGGGAAAAAACAATACCCGTGGGACAGATCGTGCAACCCTCTGCTCTTATTCTTCTGTGTGGGTCCGACAGCTTACTCGCAGTTAACTATTGATAAAATGTCTGTTTCAATACAATTTAGAGATTGGTAGATTTTTTTTTGTAAAACCAGAGTTCCCCTTTAAGATGTGTGCACTGTGCTTCTACAAAGTAGATCTGTAAACACGCCAACTGTTTCTTCATTGGTGGGTGGGCAGGCAGATGAGATGAATCGGGGGGAAAAAATAATGCTTTCCAATTACAAATAACCTTACAATCTTCCCCAAAGCCTAGGAAAGATTATAGATTTGTCTTTAGATCCCCTTTAAAGGAATTGTTCAGTATAAAAGTAAAAACTGGATAAACAGATAGGCTGTGCAAAATAAAACATGTTTTCAATATAGTTAGTTAGGCAAAAATGTAATGTATAAATGCTGGAGTGACTGCAAGTCTAACATAATACTACTTTTTGCTTTTCAACTCTCTTTTGTTTACACTGACTGGTTACCCTGGTTACCAGGCAGTAACCAATCAGTGACTTGAGGGAGGGCCAGATGGCTCATAACTGTTGCTTTTGAATCTGAGCTGAATGCTGAGGATTAATTGCAAACTCACTGAACAGTTATGTCCCATGTGGCCCCCCCTCAAGTCGCTGACTTACTCAGATTTAGAGAGCTGAAAAGCAGGATGTTGTGTTGTATTCTGTTATATGAGACATCCACTCACTCCAGCTTTTATATATTACATTTTTGGCTAACTAACTATATTAGAAACATTTTTTATTTTGCACAGCCTATCTATTTACCCAGTTTTTATTTTTACCCTGAACTGTTCCTTTAATAAAATAGAGTTGTTATATAGCCCTACACATGTGCCCACTGTATAGTTTATTTTCCATATGTTAGGAAATGTATATGGGAAGCTGGGTATCCCAAAAAAAATGTATGATCTTTTGCAGCCTATCACCCTGTAAGTATGAAAAGACGCTAGTGTTTTTTTGATGAACTCCTATCTACTCTATTGCACTTTGCCTGGTCTGAGGTGGAAAATGCAAGTCTGGCGCAAGAGGGGACATTCAGTAAAATCCGCATCTTAGTAAATTGGCGTAGTAACACTCTTTCGCCAGAGCGAAAATTCACCTGCCATTAGAGTGCAAAGCAATGCTAGAATACCTCTCCTTCACTAGCGAAGGGGCGCCTGTGCTTGTTAGTAATTGGTGAAGTAATGAAATTATGTCATGCTGGCGAATTTTTACTAGTGTTCGCCCTTTAGTGATTCTGCCCCCAGGTTTTTCCACTGTTAAACCTGTGACAGCTTGGGGCTGATTGTCATAGACTTAAATTGCAATTGTCTGTCAGCAGCAAATTCAGAAGTAGATTTAGTCTCAAACACTGAAATCTGTGCGTGGACTGAGGTCTGCTTGGTATGTGGGTGATAGGAGGTTGCCATTTAATGTTAGGCTGTGACAGGCATTCCGTGCTGGCACAGACATGCCTTTAGAGAAAATGCCTGGTGTGCAATTGTATTTTTTGATATCACATTATTGCACGTACTTAACTTAACCAAGTTACCTTGTTTAGAAAATGTTATTATTTATAACTCTAAATTTGAGGGCCACTACTTATAGGGGCTTAATTATAAAGTTTTGAACAAAGCAGAGCAGACTTTTTTTCACCATGCATTCTGTATACAAACATGCATATTTATAATACAACATAATGATTTTTATTACAGTGGTGTATAGCTACTAGTAAAAACTTGCTTAATGAGTGGAAAATTAAAAAATTGGCATAGATACTGCTATTATTGAAAAAAAACCTGTGTTTTCATAATTTTGAAACTTGCAGTTTCATTTAACATTGGTCCCATGCACAATAGATTGTAATTTCAGTTCAATAATGATTACAAAAGCTGTTTATCTACCGTTTTGCCGCTTATAATTTTTAAGTAGACAACATAATCCGTCTTGCATTTGAGAACATTGCTCGTTTGCCAAAACCTTGATACACTTTTCATTTAGGTGGGTGCTGACAGCATGATTGGAGCACAGACACAGGTAGGGGAGAAGAGTTCTATAAAACGTTCTTTGCTTGGATCCAATTGTACCGTCAAAGATAGAGTGAAGATAACAAACTGCATTGTTATGAATGAAGTCACAGTTCAGGAATGGTAAGTTTGCTTACACACTTTGCACTCTTCCCCTTAGAATTGCAGAATTCTACACAAAATCCAAAATGATTGTATAACCATTACATACTTATTGCTCTTGAAACACAATGAAGGGAACTGTATTTCACTAGTAAAAAAAAATGTGTAAAATTTTAAGTGCCATCATGTCTTTCTCCTTTACAAGTTTTTTTACTGAGTGCCTTAACCAAGTGTCTGCTGTTTATGAATCTTCATGCATTGACGTGTATGCTCTGGTTTGCTTTTAATGAGACACATTTTATTAACAAGTAATATTAGACTAAGTTTGCATTTGCTCATTTTCACTGTGGACCTCCTTTGCCATTTTCAACCTCTGATCAGTTTAGGTCTGTGCTTTATGCACTAGACTACAGAATTTGTTTGTTTATAAGGGGAGTGTGCGTGCGTGCGTGTGTTGGGGTGGGGGCAAGGCTTGTGCTGCTACTAGAGGTGTTTCATTCTGTTCTTGTTAGGTGGTCTGGCAGCCTTAAAACATTGATCTGTTTAATCTTCTTTCTTCCCCTTCCTTTCCTCCCAACATCTTACTATGCTTATAATTCCTCTTTTCTTTCTTGTCTCCCCACCCCCCTCGAGTAAGGACACCCACATATATATAGGGCACCACCCCCAGCCCTATTTAAAGATCTTGTTCCTAACCACACCCTCCCTTAACCCTTGATAACTTGTGGGGGTAATTGCCTAATTACTACATAGGAGATTCAAAAGAGCTGTTTTTTTCTATATAACTAATGAATTTGCCCCACAGCTTGGCCTTGGCAAGCCATCTAGTAATTTGCAGTTTCAGCTAGAGAAAAGTTTTACAAAGCCCTCTTCCAGCAAATATAAGAGTTATTTGATACCATACCACAGTCTAGGAAATAGCTGCATTGAACAATATCTACATAGAAAAGTCCAGTATTGTGACAAAGTCACAGTTAAGCTTATAGAGCAGATAAAATGGACAACACTAAGAACAAAGTAGTTTGACGATTTAGTTGACCATTACATTTACCTTTAGTTCACTTTTAGATTGCCTCAACAGTGTTGAGACAATATATTTTTTTTTAATTACAGATCAGAAGATATGTAGGAAAGGGCTTGAATATAAAATAAGTAAGAAAAACTAAAAACATTTTAGCCAGTTTTTAGGTCCAAAGGTAATTTCCCAGCTTAATTTAAAACCCCATCTCCTTCAGCCAACACTCCAGTTTCCCATGATGCACAGGTCTTTCAGTCATCTGGCTTCTGCTACATTTTCAGAATTCAGAACAAGCAGTGCAGAAAAAAGAATACATACATAAAATGGTTTTATTTAGTTAATATTATTATACTATAAAGTGCAACCATATTCTACAGCGTTTTACAGAGACTATACAGCTTCATAACATTTTCTGCCCTAGTGGCGCTTTTAGTAGCTCTAACTCTAAAACCATATACGTTATTTTTTAAGTATGCTAGAATTTTGCTTACAAAAACAAAATTGGCATGGAGTTTCCTTTTAGGTATTAAATAATGTGTGGTGATGTACAATATTTTTTAATAGCACTTACAGTCCAACAAAGCCTTGTGGCTTCTCTGACAGCACAGGGGCACCACAGAATCTTTTAGAAGTCTTATTTCAAATTATTTATACCAGAACTTACCTATTCTTTTTAGCTCTGGACTGGTTTGTGTTAGCACAGGGGTTGCTCTAAATGAATGGCACCCACAGGCAAGAATTGAAGGGTCAATATGCAAGCACTACTATCCAACTTAGTCTCCACTCTATTCAGCATTCTACAGGAGTTCTGCCCAACTCTCTCTTGCCTGTAGTACTGTATAGTGCATGTTAGATGGGCAATATAAGTTAGGTAGGAGTGGGTTGGAGCAAGGACTGTATCAATGAAACAATGTTGCCTTCTGATTGATATCTGGTCAATTTTTCGTCAGATGGCCCCATGCATGGGTCAGTAAGCTGCCGACTTAGTCTGTTGGCAGCTTTTCTTGGCAGTGTATGGTTCTGACCTTCCATTCATTTTACTTTTGTCCTATTTACTTACCCTGTCTACTTTTGCTCCTTGACTGTGTTTTGCTTTACTTCGTGGATATCCTTTCTACTGATTATTTTATAGTGGTTCATTATCTGCTAATTATTTGTTGTGTTCCCTTATGATATTAATTATTCCCTGTTTTACTAAGTTGTTTCCTATTGATAACATCTCAACTAACTCCCTTCATTTTTTCTGGTCATGCTCTATTTCTACTTTCTATTTCTCTTTGCAGCTGTACAATCGAGGGCAGTGTGATCTGTAATAATGCAGTGATAGAGAGTGGTGCAGATATCAAAGACTGCTTAGTTGGGCCCAGTCTACATATAAACAGTAAAGGTAGGTATTGCTGAACATTTCTTGGATACTGAGACACATGCTTTGTGGGAATGAGACCACAATGGGAACCATATTAGGTTTTGTTAGATAAAACTATTCGTATTCAAGCAGCAGCCGTAAAATGTACACATGAATGTGTAGGCACCAACAGACACTTGGGCTGCCCTGACTTGCTGTTAGTTCCATTTTCCTCTTATTAAATATCTGCTGAATATGAGCAAAATTTTGGCTTTGTGGTATTAGGGAGCTTATTCTGTCTGAGTTTATAAAACAATGTAGTTAATGCTAATTGTCATTCATCCACACCGAGATGCACTTAATCTTTATTTGCCTGATGGAACTGCAACATAATAACTGAAGCTCTGGCATTGAATGAGTTGATGCTCTTGTACAGAATCTTAACACCAATAAAATCCTCTACCCTGGTTCCCACCACAGGGATGCTTGCATGAATGCCTCTGTAATACAGCTAAGTGTTTTACCATTGTAAGACATTGTGTAAATACAAGCTAGCATTATTGGAACTGTCTAAAGGTTTGTGTCAACACAGTTTGAGCGCTTTCATGGTTGAGCTGATGGACCACCTATGAGCCTAGACTCAACAATCTGACTGGGTCAAGTTCAGATTGTATACTTACACAGGTGTAGCAGGGATCGGGACAAAAAACGAGAGATGCCAGCTGGAATACTGAACAATGAAACACACGTGCAATTTCCAATCTGCAGCCCTCCTGCACTTTTTTAACTACAGCCCTCAGCTTTTTTCTTTGTGTAGATGTAGTTCACATACAATTAAAGCAAAATAGATTGAAATATCTGTAAACTTGCCGCTTGAAGTACCATATGAAAAAAAAACAGCAATCCCTAGGAATATGGGGTCTGTTTTCCAGAATGGTTGGAATGTAGGGGGTGTTTTTCTAATTGGATCACCATCTTAAGTCTTCTAGAAACATTTAAACTTCAAATAAATCCAGTGTGATTGTTGTGGCACCAATATGAATTCATGCACATTAGTTAGGATTAAATACAAGGTACTGTTTTGTTATTGCAAAGAAAAAAAGGAATAAATAAAATGTAGACGTATTTGCTTTTCATGTTTCAATAGGAGGTGGCATTCCTGGAATTCACAGCTTTCTGGATAGTGGGTTTCCAGATGCGAGTATGGGATATATGCATTTGTCTGTTTTTTAAATTGTGTTTCCTTAAACAATCAATTATTTTAGTTTAATTTGCCTTTTCTTTGTAGTAATAATAAGCAAGTACCTTGTACTTGATGGTTACTTAGCTAGCATAAATCCATGTCAATGGCAAAACCTTAAGTCATGCTGCTCCACCTTACAAAAAGAAAAAACATGCCCCATGTATTCTGTATAATATATCCCATAACTGTAACACTACCTTCTCAGAAATATGGGAAATTAATGCATGGAAGTACAGTATACAATAAAGCTGTTCTCTTTCCTGGTGGATTTACGGGATTATTTTATTTTTTTATTCATATAACCAAGCAGGACTCTTTGGCAAGTACATTATATTGCCTAAAGTATGTGGACACCCAATCTAATTATTTTAATTTGCTATGTAAGCCACACAAATCATTGCTGATGCAAGTGCCATTACATTCTAACATTCTTGATAATGCATTGCTTCCTACCTTGCAGCAACGGTTTTAGGAAGGCCCTTTTCTGTTTTGGCAGAATAATAACCCTGTGCACAAAGTAAGATTGGTATAGAATTAGTTTACAGAGCTAGAGTGGAAGAATTTCACTAGCCTGCCCAGAACCCTTTTTGTAACACAAGTGCTAAACATCTGTCAGATTGGAACACCAACTCCAAACCAGGCCTGATTGCCTAACCTCTTGCATGTGAATGGAAACAAATCCCATCAACAATGTTGCAACATCTTATACAAAGCCTTCCAAGAACAGTAGAAGCCATTATAGCAGAAAAGGGAGGACCACTTCAACTTAATAGCCTGGGATTGGGAATGAGATGTTAGAGTTTGCATACTTTGCATATGTAGTGTATCATGCCCATAACATTTCCACTTTGTAGGTTTGCATGTATTTCAAAAATTAAGAATGGGGATCTCATGAGTGTACTTATGCAGTACCAATATATATATATATATATATATATATGTAGGTAATACAGTGGCAGAAGGTATTAAAGTTTTGAATAATGTGTTTATTGTAGAAATAGATTTTCATACCAGGCAAAACCTTTATTCTGTCATATGCAGTGTTATCATCAGAATCTTGGCATGATCGCAAAATCCCATAATTCCTAATTGTATGGGTATGATACAGAAGATATTCTATACAGTTATCAGTATTGATTTATATCTGTAATTGCTGGAGGGAAAGAATTTCATTAGAATGAAATTTAATTATTGTTATGAGTTGTAAAAACTATAATGTTATGCACCTGTTTCTGTCTCTCCAGCAAAACGAGTCAATGAAATAATCATGGGCAATGAACAGCTGATGGAGATCTAATGAGAAGGCCATTCTGCTTAATTTTCTAACTCTTTCCCTTTTTTATTTATATGGAATAAAATCTGTGGAGTCAACATGACTGCTGTGTTCGTGGGAGTTTCAGGAGCATGTGGTAGAGTTAAAGTAATATAGAGGCTTCATATTTTCAGTAATGGGAGAGGCATTCAGCACCATTGCATCACTGCATATAGCATAGTTGCACATCAGTTGGAGCTGCCATGTCATCTACCTTAAGCTAGCCATACAAGGGCTGATAAAAGCTGCTGACTCTGCCCACCCAGATTGAGGCAATCATCGGAACATCCTGGCCAATCAATATCTGACTAAAAATTGTACACCAATTAGGCAGGTTTTAAGATACCATCAGGCAAAGCCTGCATTGGCTCTTTAAATCCTCTCCCAACAGGTCTCCATAGATCCCACTTATGATCACAGTGTTGCTAACCAAAACTAATGATCCAACTGTTTGGTGACCTCACCAGATGAACGGTTCTTATTATGTATGCACAGTACTAAATAAAATTAGATGATAAATCTGAACTTTCTCTTTAGAAATCAGTAGGTAAAGCACCGTCTTCTTATGACCACTAGCGGTGTTGTTGCTATAGTGTTGTATGGAGAACTGTCAATCTTGTCTCTTGAGGCAGACCTTATTTCAGCTCTAAAGCTGGCCATAGACGCAAAGATCCGATCTTACGATTTTTGGATCGCGTGGAGTGTCCCTACATTTGTCTTGCCATGGCGATTGGTCATTCAGTTGGATAGGTGAGAAGATTTCTGTTGGCTGCTGATAATATCTCTGCGTGTATTGTTGATTTGACGATTTTCAGTGAGAGACTGTCACCAGCTTCTGTCGGACATAAACTTTCATACGATTGCTGTCAGGGCAGAACATTGGCTGATCTGTTCTTTTACTGCTTTATTTGATCTGAATGGTTAGTGGCAGGTCGGGAAATGAGGACATCTGATCGTTCGCCCGATATTGAAGTTAAATCTTTGCATCATGGCAAGCTTAACGTCAGTAGGGTAGCTATAATTTGAGGGATCCTAGTGCTAAAATTAGGTACTTCCCTACTTTAATGTAAAAAGTTTTATTTATTAAATATATGTGATGAATACATGCTTAAAGGTACATGTATATCACCACATGCTAAGAAACTGTTTAAACTATAGCAATATACATGTTATTATCATATTACATTTGAACTGTAGGTGTCATTTGCCAAATTCAAATGTATTCCAAAAAACAGGTGGGGGAAATCATTTTAGCTAGCTGCTAAATTGCTAAGGCACCCTCAGTTGTATGTGCTTGGTCTGATGTTGAGTCCTTTCCAAAAAATAAAATGTTTCCTTTTATGGGGGGACAAGATATATCATTTTGAATATATCATATTTGTTTTAAAAGGTGTAGAAATTCTGAAATAATATTGTGCTACACACACGCAGACTGCAATTAAATGATTTGTGGTCTGTGCCATAGGAGTTGACTGTAAGTGAAGATTGCAGGCGACTAACTACAGCACCAAAACACTGGTTACAATAATCATAACTGTAGCTGTTACCATAGGAAATTCACGCAATCGGTTGCATGGGGTTTATCGCACATGTAAAGCCGTTTTTAGTAACTGTGCACTAATGATATTGCTAAACAGTAGTCAAAAAATCAGCTCTAACCTCCAAACCTCTCATCTCCATCTCTAGGACCTCCTCCACCTCTGGTTTTCTGTCTCCTCTTTCCTCCCCCATTTCCTCTGGGCAATGGCACAATGTAATCAGGGCTTTCTGTTAGGTTTAAATGTTTAGTTGTGTTTGAAGAGAAGGGGACCACCCAATGAGTTACAAATTGAGAGGGTACAGAAAACAGGAGGCAGAAGGAAGGCATGACATAGGACAAGCTAATTGGTCAAGTTGTATGTTTTTTTTTTACCCAATGTTCGGAATGTTTCCTTTTACTCAAACTATGAATTTCACAATTTCACTTATTTAAAGCTTACTGCAGTGATAATTTCATTGCTCTTTTGACAGGCAGCCGGAAACATTAGTGTCTGGAAAGTCTAACAATAGAGTGATACAGTTGTGTGTGTGTGGGTGGTCAGTGCCACAGTATACAGCCTGATAAAAATGCATTGGTGACATTTATATTAACTGGGTCAATGGAAGGTGCAGCAGTTCAGTATCGCTAAGGCTTGTAGGACTGAGGTCATTATAAAATGAGCAGATCATTCGGATTTAGGGTAGTGACAATTGGATGTTAAAAAGGTGGGTGGCAAAGAATGGAGGCTGCTGGGCAGACATAAAGTGTATACAGGAACCATTGCAGGAATTGGAACCTGCATAACACAGGTGTGAAGAGCAGCTGCTCACAAAGGACATTGGAGCCAGCAACTGGGCAGAGTAAGGTGCACGTTTGACTAGTGAATAATCTTGTAAAATAGAAATAATCTGATTTATCACCCTTGCAAGTTAAAATCTGAACAATTTACCACCAACTGTATTCTTTTTCCTTGCTAAATGCATCACTAACTGGACTATAAAAGTCCTAGGAATTTGGAGCCGAAAGTGGGGCAGTGGCAGCTAGTGCACATAAGTTCTCATTATTAAATGCCTGGTTCTAAAAGAAAACATTAAGGAATCCTAAAACTTCTTTTCTGATTTATTTAGCAATGTTTTCAACAGCTGTATGGTATAAAAATTGGTTTAAGTCCCCCAAAAATACTTTGCCCCTCTGATCCAGCTAACCCCAGGCAAGTAGTTTCCCTACATATTAATACTGAGCATCTGAACTCTTATGCTGGCTCTTATTGCTTCTGGGCTTCCTAGCAGCTTCTGGATCTGCTGTGAGTATTGTTACACTCCTGAAACTACTGGCCACACACGAAGCAGAATGTTTAGACCACTTTGTGTGAACCATTATTCCGTGTATGGAGACCTCGGGCAGCTATTCTTAGTGACAGAGCATCCTGACAGCAGATGACCAGCCATCAAGGTTTGTGGGAAGTTACAGCTTGAGAACAAACAGTGGCAGACATACAATAGACAAACTCTCCTTTCAATCTGTACTCCACCTGTAGCCACCTTTATAATGCCCAGTGGAGAGAACATTAGTAGTAGCATCACATCAAAGGGCTCATTTAGCAACCCTGTGCCAATTAAATTAGACATAAAACTTGGCTCCTTTCCCCACAATGCAACATTCTTGCCCAACATTCCACTGTGCAACATGGCAACATTTTTATCTAGTGCTACTTGCGTCCAATGTGTCAGTTTTGTTTTCAAATAAATTGCACCCATTTTATAAATATGGCAAACATGTTGCATTTGCAATAACATCTTGCAGCGAATAACAAATGGTAACTGTTGGAAGTCACAAATGGAGCCCTGTACCTGTCCCTCCCTTGTGGATGGGTGTGCACTAGTGATGGGCAAATGTATTCGCAGGCATGGATTTGTAGCAAAAATTCAGTCGACAAAAAAACTTCCACATAAAAATTTTGCATGTCACAATTCTTTGAACACTTGTTTACTTTAATGCATTTTGACAAAAAAGTTTTGGCAAATCGAAATGGGAGAGATGCGCCCGTCACTAGTGCGCACTGAGCTACTTATTAAAACCAACTTTAGGCACTAGTATAGAGGATATATATACAGTATATATACATTTATATATAGTCACAAAAAAGTTCTCCTCTCAGTCTGCATAATAATTTACTCCACTTTAAACAAAAAAGACAGTGGTATGTCTTTCATTTCCCAGGAACATCTGGGGAGTACTGGGGTGTTTTCTGAACAAAGATTTTTAGTGAAGCAGTAATCAGTTGTATGAAATTAAATCAAATGTGAAAAACTGGCTGTGCAAAAATGTGGGTACCCTTGTAATTTTGCTCATTTGAATGCATATGACTACTCAATACTGATTACTGGCAACACCAAATTGGTTGGATTAGCTTGTTAAGTCTTGACCTTCATAGGCAGGTGTGTCCAATCATGAGAAAGGGTATTTAATGTGGCCAATTGCAAGTTGTGTTTCTGTTTAACTCTCTTCTGAAGAGTGACAGAATGGGATCCTCAAACAACTCTCAAAAGATCTGAAAACAAAAATTGTTCAGTACAGGTATGGGACCTGTTATCCAGAATGCTCAGGACCTGGAGCTTTCCGGGCAGTGTATCTTTCCATAATTTGGATCTTCATACTATAAAGTCATGTAAACATTTAAATAAACCCAATAGGTTGGTTTTGCTTCCAATAAGCATTCATTATATATTCGTTTGGATCAAGTACAAGCTACTGTTTTATTATTACAGAGAAAAGGACATTAAGATTTGGATTATTTGATATAATGGAGTCTGTTGGAGACAGCCTTTCTGTAATTCAGAGCTTATTAGATAATGGCTTTCTGGATATCGGATCCCATACTTGTATCATGGTCTAGGGTAAGGCCAGACGGGAAGATTCAGGGAGATTCGTCGCCTGGCGAAAAATCTCCCCGAACCGCTTCCCCCTGCCTTCCAGATAATTAATGAACGCCTGCGCTGTGCTTTTCCGAAATCGCTCAAAATTGCCTAAGGAGGCAACTTCGAGCGACTTCGGAAAAGCCAGCGCTGTGTGTGAATAGGCGCAGGCGATTATTCATTAATTAGTTGGAAGACGGGGGGAAGCGGTTCGGGGAGATTTGTCGCCCCAAAGAAGTTTAGGCGACAAATCTCCCTGAATCTTCCCGTCTGGCCTTACCCTTAGGGGAAGGCTACAAAAAGCTATCTGAGAGGTTTAAACTGTCAGTTTCAACAGTAGGGAATGTAATCAGGAAATGGATGGCCACAGGCACAGTTGCTGTAAAACCCAGGTTGACCAGCCAAGAAAAATACAGGAGCGGCATATGCGGAGGATTGTGAGAATAGTTACAGACAACCCAAAGATCACCTCCAAAGACCTGCAAGAACATCTTTCTGCAGATGGTGTGTCTGTACATCGTTCTACAATTCAGAGCAATTTGCACACAGAACATCTGTATGGCAGAGTGATGAGAAAGAAGCCCTTTCTGCACTCACACCACAAACAGTCGTTTGTTGTATGCAAAAGCTAATTTCGACAAGCCACAGTTTTCGACTGATGAAACAAAATAGAGTTATATGATTATAACAAAAAGTGCTTTGCATGGCGGAAGAAGAACACCACATTCCAAGAAAACACCTGCTACCTACTGTCAGATTTGGTGGAGGTTCCATCATACTGTGTGGCTAGTTCAGGGACTGGGGCCCTTGTTAAATTCAACCCAATATCAACAAATTCTTTGGGATAATGTTCAAGCATGAGTCACAAAGTTGAAGTTATGCAACACACTTTGAAATCTGAAAAGGCATTTATGCAGAGGGAGAAGTACAATATTCTGAAATGGTCGTCACAGTCCCCTGACTTGAATATCATTGAAAATCTATGGGTTGAAATGAAGCAGGTTGTCCATGCTCGACAGCCATCAAATTTAACTGAACTGGAGAGATTTTGTATGGACGAATGGTCAAAAATACCACCATACAGAATCCAGACACTCCTCAAAGGCTATAGGAGGCGTCTAGAGGCTGTTACATTTGCAAAAGGAGGCTCAACTAAGTATTGATGTAATATCTCTGTTGGGGTGCCCAAATTTATGCACCTGTCTAATTTTGTTATGATGCATATTTCTGTTAATTCAATAAACGTTATGTCACTGCTGAAATACTATTGTTTCCATAAGGCTTGTTATATATTAAAAGGAGGTTGCTACTTTGAAAGCTCTGCCAATGATAAACAATATATATATAATTATATATATATATAAGAAGTTATATATAAAGAAGTTTTTCTTTTAATGAGAAATCCTGGTGTGCTTCAGCATTTTTCCATATATATATAGAGAGAGAGAGTAAGGGGTGTGTATTGGGGTTTGCATAGAATCTGTTGCATAAGAGATCAATGCTGCAGCTTGTTTTAATGCGTTAATGCAAATATAAAGGGTCAGTGACTGCCCATGTATTAGTCAGCAATGGTGTGTGCGATGCAAGAGATGTTTGTAGCTTTGCTTTGGGCTGCCATTACTCTTACATTATAAATCAGTGTGAGGTTCCCAAGATGAGATGCATTGCAATTGGTCTTCTATTCTAAATATTACATTTCAAGTTTATACTATTTGCTGTTTTTTTTTATTTTACCAATGCCATCTGTTTGGTCAGTAAAGTATAAATTAATTTCAACTTGAACTTTCCTTTTAAAGCTAGAAATTCCTGAAAACCAAAACGTGTATGTATTTTATACTATATTAGTTGCTTTAAATGGGTGTACCACACCATACAATGCACAGTAGACGCATAACAAAACATACTTAGTATTGTGCTCTAATTGGGTCCTGTTGGTGAATGAACTCAACAAGTCAGACGCTAGCTTGTAAGCAGATTTGCTCTACTTTTTTGTTAGCAAACATTATATTGGTTTATTTGGTAACCTCCTGGGAGACATTCCCCAACCTGGCACATTTCTCTGTAGGAACCAATAAAAGATGAAGAGTGGTGCAAACACTTCCCTCTGTGTCTTGCCACCTGCTACCCCCCACTCCACCCCTTCCTTTTAAACAAAACAAAAAAAATGCATCAACAAAAGAACTGAAAAATCTTAAAGGGGCCATTCATCAGAGTGACAAAGGAGGGACGTAATACATTATTATAATTAGTCTTGGGTGGTACAACTTGGCTTTTTAACTAGTTTGCTGCTGAACAACCCTGAACCATAAGCCTCCTGGCCAGTGGAGTTCATCTGTCTCTACTTTATGGCAGGAGAAACATAACCGTACCAACAAGAACCACATATACTTCTACTGCACTGAGAAAATAATGACTTTAACAAATACAGAAGTTTCAAAATATTCAATACTTCAATATTTTAGAGATAAATCTTATAAGTAATTAGCTGAAATAAGCAAGTTATTTCTATTGTTATTCTATCTTCTGCTAATCCAGCCTTCAAATCATAAACTATTATAACGATGTGATTCCAGCAAGACTAAACAGGTACAAGATTCCCCACAGCAAAATCATTTTGGAGACCTCTAACCTTTGGGAATTAGACCTTTTTTATGGACTACTTATCAGTCAGTGATCCCCTATACTTTTGGAGACCCCAGCAGTAACGGGTTGTATCACAATCCACTTTGTGTGTCTGCACCCAGTGTAGTGCCTCTGGGTTCAGACACACTAGAGCATGGATGAGAGTGGAAGTGCTGTTTCTTAGCCTGCTCTTATATGCAGGTTGGAAAAACATCCCACAGGGCACTAGCCTAGTAACTCAGTGTACAAAGTTTATGCTGCATAAGGTTTAGATATTGCAGCTTTGGAGGGAAGTTGTTTATACTATGTCACATAAGCAGACATTGCCTTGTGGTGTGTGCCCTCAACTGATTTTGTAGGGTACATAAGCCCTACCAGCAAGATAGTTATTCCAAGTCAGACAGCTGAATGCTCTCATTTTCTCCAGCTGCATTTTTATTCCAGTTTGGCCCTACTGCACACCATATGTGTGTGCATTGACAGGACAGTAATCCATCCATCATTGCGCACATGATGCGGATTTTGGTCAGAAAAGTGTGGGTTGTCGAATTTTAATTATAACATGAGTACCTACTGAGTTATAACTGGGCCCAGAGCCTGAGAATGGTAGTCCTCATCTATTCAGATAATGGGCCCAGGTATAACTCAGTGGATAAAAAATCATTGTCACAACTTGAGACATTACAGGAACTCATGATTTAAAGAAAAATAATAAAAAACCTCAGTTGAAAGTGGTTACATCCAGGTCATTGAGGATATGGAAATATAGAGACAGGTAAATGTGAGAAAAGGGGCAAGAAAGTACAAACATTGGGGCCATGACTATATTTTGAACTGCCAATGGAACTATAATTATTTTATCAGGGTATTAAAGGATGCACCAAATCCACATTCAGTGCTGGGTTTCAGCCAAATATGAGCCCAAGAGCCTGGCAGAACTGAATCCGAACCCTATACAATTGTAACAATTTGCTGCATGTGAAGCGCATCATTTTCTGCCCACACATCAGGAATTTCCAGCTCTGCCAAGGGTTCAGATAGGGTTCAGTTTTCGGATGAATTCACTACTCAGGCAGAACCCATGAAAGCCGTATTTGGTGCATCCGTACTGGGATCCTAGGAGGCTGTCCTTATTTTTTAAAATGGCAATTTTCTATTTATGATTACCCAATGGCACATGCTACTAAAAAAGTATATTATTATGAAAATGGTTTATTTACATGAAGCAAGGTTTTACATATGAGTTGTTTTATGCAATATCTTTTGATAGAGACCTCCATTCTTTGGGGGGTATAATTTTCCTTTAAGTGAATGGAAGATGTCAGGTGCATCCCCAGAGACCAGTGTCAAACGGGCCCACTGGAATACCAGGAAAACTCCCGGTGGGCCAAGGTGTCAGTGGGCCCTCATGCTGCTAAACTTTTGGCCTATTTCATGGCCATTCCCTATTTCTATGAGAACAAAGAGGCTAAATTTATGGAATAATTGATTGTAGTATGTAAAGAAAACAAACTAGGAGAATAGAGGTTGATTGAGGAGATGAAGAATATTAGTACTGAGAGTGGGCCCCTGGTCTAAGGATTTATGGTGGGCCCCTGGTGTCCCAGTCCCACACTGCCAGGGACTGATGTTGGCCAAAAGCAAATGCCCCTTCTGATAAAAGTATTGAAAACGGAAGTATAATTTTTATTAAGAGATGATATAAACCACTTGATGTATTTACACAAGCTGTAATGTTCCTGTGCTACTTTGTGAGAATTTCTTGCTTGCAGGTCGACTTGCAAGGGCAACATTGCACACAAAATAAACAATGGCATATTTATATTTTTTAATTCCATTGTGCTTTCCCTTTATGTCTCTTGGACGTCATTTTCAACAAGTAATGCATTGTGTACCATAGCCCTAAAACTTTAGTGGTTTGTGTGTTCCCTTGGGCTATTGTCACACATGGCCTATTCTCTGTTGAAGTAAATATGCTGGTGGCAAAAATGTTGCGCATCTGTCTTCCTTAAAGTCAAAGCACCCAGATTTTATAAAAACAAAACAAACAAGTCATAGGAAATCCAGCCCATGCATTCACTGATGTATAGATGCACGCTGAAGTTGGGGCAGAAGTCAGCCAATGAGCTTGTATGACTCTAAACTGTAAGGGATTTTGTACCTACAAGGTAACTTTGAGTATGAAGCAGAGAGTGATATTCTGAGACATTTTGGTTTTAATTTTTTGTTATTTGTGATTTTGACTTATTTAGCTTTTTATTCAGCAGCTCTCCAGTTTGCAATTTCAGCAATCTAGTTGCTAGGGTCCAAATTGCCCTAGAAACCATACATAGATTTGAAGAAGAGACTGGAATATGAATAGTAGAGGCCCGAATAGAAAGATGAGTAACAAAAAGTAGCAATAGCAACATTTGTAGCTTTACAGGGCAATTGTTTTTAGATTAGAGCTGGAAAGAGTTACAAGAAGGCAAATAATTCAAAAATTATATAAAAAAATATAATTAAGACCAATTGAAAAGTTGCTTAGAATTAACCATTATATACATACTAAAATTTAACTGTGAAAGGTGAATCACCACATTAAGTTGGTCATACACAGCACCCTAAATTAAGAACCGACAGCACCCTGTTCTCAGCTCTTGCTTCCGCCTCTTAGCCGCCTTTCACCTCGGGAGGTGCCCTCGGGTAATTGGATGCCGCCAGGAGAGATGCAAAGCGGACGGTCACGGTAGAAGGCATAGACAGAATTTGTAGTCAGATCAGACCGGGTCGGGGCAGGCAGAGTACAAACTAAGTCAGGCAGGCAAGGGTCAAACCAGGAGATCAACCAGAAGGGATGCAGAATTAACGGAGTTGGTTACCAGGCAAGGGTCAGGATAGTCAGAATCAGGCAGGGGTCACAACAGTTAGTCAAATCACAGATAAAGAAAAGCTCAAAATAGCACAGAAGCACTAGGAAAAAGATCCTATCACCAGGGGCCGGATTTACCTAGTGGGTGCCCCTAGGCCTGCTGTCGTTTGTTGCCCCTGTCCCCTCCCTTTTATTTGATCAAATTTTCATCATCAGGACGGAGCAATGGGAATTGGCACACAGGAAATTCAAATTTCTGAACCAATGTGGGTGTGGTTAGGCAGAATGCCGCCCCCCCTAAAATCCTGCCCCCCTAGGCCCAGGCCTAGGTGGCCTCTCCACAAATCCGGGCCTGCCTATCACAGGCAATGAAAAAATACTAAAGGTCACTTTAAATACTTTCGCGCCATTGCGGGCTGACGTCATCACCCAAGTGCCTATAAATAACAGAAGTGCGCGCCGGCACAGAAGAAGAGGAATCATGCGGCGGGCGTCCCTGCCGCACCACTAGACCACCACAGGCAGTTTAAGTGCTAATAACCAGCAGCTTATCTGCCCCTGTATAGGGCCTCTCTGATTGCTTCCCCAACATACCAAGAAGGTTTTAAAATTCCATCAAGTAGGGAATTGAAGCAGCCTTCTTCTGGTGGATTTTACCACATTTTATGTTCCGATAGTTGGCCTTGGGCCCAATGAGACAAGCACCACATCAAAATTATGATTTTTCAAAACGCATCAGTTAATAGTGCTGTTGCAGTAGACTTCTGCATTGAAATCCATTTCTCAAAAGAGCAAACAGATTGTCATGGGGCTAGACATATTTTCAATTTCCCAGCTGCCCCAAGTCATGTGACTTGTGCTCTGATAAACTTCAATCACTCTTTACTGCTGTACTGAAAGTTGGAGTGATATCACCCCCTCCCTTTCCCCCACCCAGCAGCCTAACAAAAGAACAATGGGAAGGTAACCAGATAACAGCTCCCTAACACAAGATAACAGCTGCCTGGTAGATATAAGAACAGGCACAGCAGTCAATAGTAAAACCCATGTCCCACTGCGTACTATTCAGTTACATTAAGAAGGAAAAACAACAGCCTGCCAGAAAGCAGTTCCCTCCTAAAGTGCTGACACAAGCCACATGATCAGGGCATCTGGGAAATTGACAAAATGGCTAGCCCCATGTCAGATTTCAAAATTGAATATAAAAAAATCTGTTTGCTCTTTTGAGAAATGGGTTTCAGTGCAGAAGTCTACTGGAGCAGCACTATTAACTGATGCGTTTTTAAAAAAAAAACATGTTTTCCCATGACAGTATCCCTTTAATTACCAGATAAACATTATTTTTCACTGAACACAATTTTGCTTGCATTTTACAATGTCTGCAAGTATAAGTAAACTCTTTTTATTTGGAAAGTAGCATTTTCTTTAAATCTCTCATACCAGAAAATTTGTAACTAGAAATTTTGGGGTTAATCCTTCCTTAACTTGCCTGTGAGGCTGTATATTTTGAAGAGAGAGGCTCAATTAAATGGTTTGTTTCATCCCTCTCCCCCTCTCTGCAAGTCCTTCTTGAAAATAATCTGTTCTCTTTTTCCCCTCTGTCTGTTGTATATTTATCTTTCTATCATTTGAATCTGTGTCTGTGTAAATAAATCTGCCTCCCCCGCCTCCCCTCCTTGATCCGGCTCTACGCCTGGGTGCAAAACTACCCTGAGTGGCCCCTTAGAGTCTTACAACCTCCATGGGCCCATGTGGAAGAGTTCTGTTCAGTGTGTTGGTCATCTTTGCATTGTTTATATAAAGCCTGGCAGGCCTCAAATGAAGACCTCCCTCAGTTTGTTAAGGTTGCTGTCTGATTCCCATACCACCACCAGCTTGGACTTGAGCCTTTCACACACGCTATTTCAAACTGTGCCAGATGCGGATGGATCCACTGACATTTAACACATCCTGCCCTGGGATGGAACTGCTTTTCACATTTTAGTTGATCACACATTTTCATCCACACACATGCAGGCATGCTGTTGTTTGGCTTAAAGGGTTGTACTTAACTTTTAATTAATAGGAAATCTTTTTATTCACTGTAATTTTTCATTTTCAGCATCAGTATTTAGGTAGACATAATATGGGAAGATATGGTCAGGGGAAGTTGCCATATAAGTATATCTTTCTCCAATTTGGGTTCCTTTTCTGACCCATCGGGAAATATCCCAACAGGATATTGCAATGTACTTGGTGAACATTTGACCGTGCACTTCTCATATGCCAGTCAAGTAGGCCATCTTTTTGGCCCCATTCATAGGTCAATACCCTCTCAGGACTCTAAGTGGGCTCTTGAATAGCCAGCTTCAGGTCACCATGACATATATTAAATAATAGCAAGTTATCTGCTAAGCTATCAAAATGTTATTTAAAAAAAAAATGTATGATTACCTCAACAATGGAAATATGCTCTTCTCTACAAAGGTCACTATTGATTTAAATGTTACTATAAATTACACATATTTTGCTGAAAACAGTGACATTCACATTCTACGGTAATAGCAAATTAAAATATTTGAAGATTTAAGGATAGTAACAAGGTGTTGGTGAAATTAAATCTGGTTCTCCTTACCCACCCCAGCATACTCGGTAACTGTACTGTTGGGCAGGCAGTACATATTTTTTTTGTCATATTGGACTTATTTTTTGTCGATTCATACCTCCTAACATTTTGGAACATGACATTTTTTTGACGACACCCCGTTTTTGTGGCCACAGCCCTTAATTACCACATCCATTTTACAAAATTTGCCAGGTTCTGAATGTTTTTTCTGTTTATTACAGTTTTACTAATGAAGGTGAATTGCCCTTTAAGCTGTGAGTCTTCTTACAAATGTATCAAGTATCTATTCTGGGCTCTCTGCCAAGAGCCAACTAAGTTAGAAACATTGTATCTCTTTTGGCTGTACAGAGAAATAGGGACTTTCCTGTTCAGTGCAGAGAAATAGGGATTTTCCCTGTTCTGTTCAGAGTGATTGGGACTTTCCAGTACTAACCCGGGACAGTGGGTTGAGCTGTCAAAAGCAGGACTGTCCCGCTCAAACCGGGACACTTGGGAGGTATGGTCAATTGAACACAGAGCGATGTGCAGTTAACAAAAAAGTCAATATGCACCCGACTCAACCAAACCTGTGTCCAACCCACCCATCTATGATTCTCAGAAGAGGGCAGGCAGGTAGAGTTGACACCTTTTCTGGAAAAAAATACCAGCCTTCCTATATAGTTTTTCTCCCTATTAAACACATTGGGATCATTTCTACTCGGCAGGCCGGTAAAATTCCGGCCAGATGGCAACACTACAGGCAGAATTCTCTAAATACAGACCACCAGAGGAAAAAGTGCGGCATAGTAAGGTTGCTCGTGAGATAAGCAAATGGCAGAGTTCAGCCCAAACCCAACAACATACAAAGAAGATGTGGATGCCATGATTTTTCTAAATCAGCCAGATACAGCACCTGGGCTCAGTGTTGGACTGGGACACCAGGGGCCCACCAGAAAACCTTAGACCAGGGGCCCACCAGAAAACCTTAAACCAGGGGCCCACTCTCAGTACTAATATTCTTAATCTCCTCAATCAACCTCTATTGTCCTAGTTTGTTTTTTTTATATACTATAATCAATTATTCCATAAATTTAGCCTCTTTGTTCTCATAGAAATAGGCAATGGCCATGAAATAGGCCAAAAGTTTAGCAGCATGAGGGCCCACTGACACCTTGGCCCACCGGGAGTTTTCCTGGTATTCTGGTGGGCCAGTCCGACACTGCCTGGGCTTTCTAGCACTGCAATGGCAATTGCAAATTTCTACTTAGGAACAATGAAGTTACACAAACCTAATGCCAGTGACATAACCAGAGGTTACTGAGCCCCACAACAAAATGATTTCAAATTATTTGAAAAATATTTGAAGCTTATTTTTGTCGCGGGACTGCTTATCATTTAATGCCTCAGTGGTTACCCCTATACCCTGGAAAAAGGGTTCCTGTAGTGGGGGGGGGGTAAGTATGTTTTTATACTGGTTGCACCATGAAGTAATCTCTCAGCAAACAGAATCAGTCTGCTAAACTCAGACTAATTTCTATGGAGACATTTAATGTAATTTTGGGGCATAGCCATTGCCTTTATGATTGGATAGGGCATGCCTCACATTTACTTTCTTTGTTACTCAGCAGATCTCAGAATGCAAATTCTGGCCAGCACTTAAAATAGGTATGACATGCGTGGGCCCCAACCAAGGAAAAAACTCACCTGCCCATCCTAATTTCCAAAGTGGGCCCTTATAAAACCCTATACGATTGGGTGGCAAATGTGAAAGTGGGCCCACTGTGCTAGTGTCCTTAAAAACACCTATGTGTGGCGTACCTCGTCAAAGTCAATGAAACAAGTTCCCTTCATTTTGTGATTTACTGAAAATAAATATTAGATAAACTGTATAGGACATACCCAGCTACAGAGACATTCCTGAACAGTGTCATACATGTGATTGCAGTCTCTCTGTGAGCCACATTATATATGTACTGTGTAGCAGATTTCTGCTAAAGCTTCTCCCATCATATTGAGCTGACATGATACAGCCACTCTCCCCTGTCTGCTCCACTAGAAGAGGGCTTCTCTTGTTCCTTATAGCATTGGTTTTAACAAGTGGTATATAACAACAGCAGGGTTATTAACATTCCATTTGCAGTTATGGCCTGAATTAAAAATGGAAGGCACTCCAACCATGCACAACATATATAATTATTGTGGAGGACAGTTTCACAAAACTTTATACCAATAATTCATTTCAGGGTCCCCATTAAAACACCTCACTCAGTCTGCAAACATCATTCTTTGCAGTTGTTCTACTACTATGGTGCGATATAATAATAGATAGACAATAATAATTGTTCAGCTGCATACAGTGTAGCACAAGGCAATATTTAATGGTTTGCATCTTTAAGGGGGATTCCTGTATTGCTATGATGTAATTGTGTTTAAATTAATTGATGCTGGTAGCAATGGCAGAGAACAGAGAAGAGAGAAAGCTGAACAGAGAAAGAGAGCTGCATGTGGATCAGCAGCTTGATACACTGTGTAAGTCATACAGTCAGTTGTCTAATTATCTCCATGGGGTGTGTCAGCAACATTAATCTCCTCACACTTTCATAAACATATGATGGTTTGATGGCAACTCCACATTCACCCAGCAGAGGGCGTTGGAGGCAATACATTTCTGTTATGTTTAATGTGACAGGAGTATATAACTAATCACTTAATCTCCTGGGGCATATCCATCTTTTTCAGCAGGTGAAGACTACTCTTCCTTATAATGGGTGGGTATGGGTGGATTTCACTGCGCTTCAAGGCTTTAGACCACCGGGATAGACCATTTGTCTGTCAATAAACTCTATGCAATGAAGTCAGCAGCTGCTGCAGGTCCCTCTTTTCCAATGGAAGACTTTCTACTACATGGACACCAGGGCCGCCATCAAGGGGGCACAGAGAGTACTACTGTATCGGTGTTGGCTCCTTTCAAGACTTTGGGTCTTTCTTCTGCTTCAGGACGTCTGTCTGGCAGTTCTGCATTCTGACTGTTCGGGACTTCATAAGGAGCGGCTTTGTAACTATCAAGAGGGGCTCTTTGAAAAGTGCAGCACTGCCGGGCCCCCTTCAGGCCCGGGCATGGGACACTTGTCCCCACTTGATGGCGGCCCTGCAGGCACCCCTTGACAGCTCCAAAGCCGTACCTACAGTCTTTAGTAGTCCCAAACAGCCGAAGTCCCGAAGAGCTGAAATTGAAGTGGGTGTAGTGGGCAGGATTTGGGGAGGGGCTTGGGGCCTGGGTGGTTGGGGACCCTGAAAAAATTGTTATACGGGGCCCCATGATTTCTAATGGCAGTCCTGGTGGACAAATTTAAAGAAACATGTAACCTACATATGTATTCATTTGGAATTAAAGGAACAAAACACAAAGAGTCTGTACAGATTCCTTTATTCTAGATTCTCCTTCCTTTATTCAAGTAATTTAGGAGATTTGCCCACCGCGGTAGAGACTAAAGCAGATCCGCTCAAGTGTAGAATGATCCAATTAAAGCACTGCCAGGGCCTAGTAGTTGTTGAGAAATTAAGGTCTAACAATAAAGCAGTTAAATATTTAGTAAATAACAAATCCATATACTTTCCATGAATAAAATAACAGAAATATGTTCAACACAAGCCCTTTTTATTAAACTCATGTTGAACAAAGGGTTATACTACTCCTTTAAGAAATAATGGTACCCAAGTTATTGGTGTTACATATTTTAACCTTCCCCAAATAGTGACAAATCAAATGTGCATAAAAAAGAGACTGGTAGGTGGAAACTAAAAGTACCAGCTAGCAGATGATATAACACACAGCTGTATTTAGGCTATTGCCGCACACGAATATGGGTTTCAGTGCCCGAAATCTGCCCAAGTGTCTCTGGGTACAGGTATATGAGAAGGATGATGTGAGCAGAGGGGCTGATTCTTGACCTGTGTTCATCCACAGGACAAGAATCAGCCTGTGTAGCATTAGTTGCCAACCTAGAAGTCAGCTATGGTTTTGGTTAATGCCTGTTTGCTTTCTTTAAATACACATGGAACGCCCATTTAGGTTATTAATTGGGGGTTTTGTTGAACACTTGCTGACCTGATATTCTTGGAACAAATGCTGGACTTGAGTGGTAAAATACATACAGATGCAGCCACTTGGATTTGTGAGTTAAATGCGTCATGACTCAGGGTTAATTGAAGAAACTGTGTTATCCAAAGTTATCTTAACTCATTTAATGCATTTAACCTTTTCATTAGCATACCAAAGCTCCATTGTTTTCAATGGTGAACTCTTTAATTGGATGGGATGCTGTGACACAATATTCTGTGCTAAGTGGGATAAATGGGATAGATGAGTTAAGTTTTTCTTTGTCAAATGCACAATCCAAAGTGGCTTCATCTGTATAGATGTGGCATTTCTAAAATATAGCACCCAATGTAAGCAAGTGGTAGTTTAACTTCAAAATAACTTTTATTATAACAATAAAACTGTAACTTTAAAGGCTTCTGAGTTCAATGACAGAACAAGAAGGCAAATAATTCAAAAGTTCAATAGCAACGTTGCTAGGAACAGGGAATTCTATATCATGCTAAAAGTTATCTTAAAGGCGAACTAAAGCCATTTATAGGCTTTATGTTATATACATATATTTGCTGTCTTAAAATTAGAGATTTTTTATGGGGGGATACATGCATTTAATGCTGTGTTTAGATCCACTGCAAGGTCTCAAAAATGATATATATTTCTTTCTCAACATTTGTTTAAAGACAAGACCTGTGAGTGTTTTCACCTCTACAATTTATATATATAGACATATAGATATCTCTGTATATACTTATGTAGTGATGAGTGTCTTAACATGGATATATACATAAGGTAATAAAATATATATTTTTACATATACATAGCCACAAGAATGGCTGCTCTGTGGGTGGTTGAGAATCATGCTCAGGTCAGCAGAGTTTAACCACTAATGCCAATGCAGTCCCCATGAATATAAATAGCAGCAGTTCTGTGCACTTACGAGCAGCCCTAAAATAAAAGCACATGTTACAAGCACAAAATCTTGCAATCTGCAGTGAGAATTGCTTTCATCTGTCATGTCCAATGTAATCTCAGTGGAAATATGGGTGTACTTTACAACTTCTCAACTTGGACTTAATTATGTAATTGATGGGCACTAGGATAGCATTAAAAAAAGTCAATATATTTATTAGTTTGCTTGTTAAGGCCCCCATACACGGGCCGATAAAGCCGCCGAAAGAACGAGTCAGCAACTTATTGGCCCGTGTGTGGGGCCCTCCCAATTGATATCTGGCCGAAAAAGTCGAGCAAATATTCATCTGGCAGGTTTGTTGTTGATGCGGTCCTGCAATCTGACTGCATTGTGATCATTGGGCCCTAGGGCCACCGATCGGATTAGCCCAAAATCACCCACCTCAGTGTGGGCATATCGGGAAGAGATCCTCTCGTTTGGTGACATCACCAAATGAGCGGATCTCCCTTTGTATGGCCAGCTTTAGACACACCAACATAGCCAAGTAGGAGCTGCCATATTGCTTACACTTACTGAATAATATCTCACTAGAAATAAACAGCAACAGTAGCACTTAGTGGACAAGTATACTACATAAAAAAATGGTATCCAGTCTTTTGTACTATATGCCAAATGTGGTGCAGGTATGGGACCTGTTATCCAGAATGCTTGGGACCTGGGGGGTTTCCAGATAACAGATCTTTCCAAAATTCGGAACCTTAAGTCTACTAGAAAATCCTTTACACATTAAATAAACCCAATAGGCTTTTTTAAAAAAAATTTGGATTAGTTAGATAAAATGGAGTCTATGGGAGACAGCCATTCCATAATTTGGAGCTTTCTGGATAACAGATCCCATATGTGTATATTTTTTCATCAGAGAGCTGGGAACTGGGAAACAGTTCAGAAACAAAAGAGATTCTTTTGCATTACCAAAGGTAAATAACGTATTTAACATATCAGTTGTTGCCACTTTCCATCTACTTGAATGGAGCATATTTGACAGCACCAATGCTTGTGATTTCCAGTCTAAATACTCTCACGAAAAGTCATGTACTGTCATGTGTTTCCTATTCATATCAAAAATAGTCAGAGGTGATGGTCTGGAGCACTTCATTGCTGATTGAAACATGTTGGACAAATAATACTGATGCAACCCGCTGTGAGAATCCTGGAGTTACCACCATGTTTGGGGGAAGCAGTAACTCCAGGGTTCCCCCAGTCTCAAAGTGCAAACTTGTGCACAATTCAGCTGAAGAGGCAGGGTCGACGGAGTGGCACTATACGCAAGTTCAAGGAGGTTGTTTGGATGCAAGTACAATTTGTGAATGTAATTTACATGTATTTTAGAATAACCGCACATACTGCTTATAATATTTAAAATCTTTCCATAACATTCCACACAGGGTACTCACTTTTGCTATTCTTATTGGAGTATGTACAGCAATTACCATTACACACATCATCCTTGACAATGGGCTAAATCACTTGCAGAAAAGCATTTCATATTTTGTTTTCATTAAAGTATCTTTTAAAGGGTTAAGTACTGTATGTTAAGAATCAAATGATACAGTTTGTTAACTACATGTTCACTTCATGAGACCAAAATAAACTTTGGAGGAAAAAACATAATAATGCAATACTATAATTATATCTGCAGGGTCTCTGATGGGGAGCAGAAGCCTTCTTATAATTATGTGTGCTGTACCTCATCCTGTGGTCTTCTCTGTGGTGGTGAGGGATCGTGGCCACAGATCAGTCCAATCCCACATCTTCATTTACATTGAGTTTGACATCAGACAAGAGGCACTTAGCCCACCCAGGCTGGCATTTAAATCCACAAAATATATGCAGTCTTTGCCCAGCGTTTATTTTAGCAATAGCCTTATAGGGCAGTAATATACACTTTTCCGAAGAATTAACATCTGAAGACCTTTAACAGTTACATCTATATATTTCCAGGGCATATACTTTTGAAGTGACAATGTTTTGCAATGCAAGTTCAAAAAAGACCTATTAAAGGATTTTTTGGAAAGAAAATATTCTACTCTACTTTTCAATATACACAATTTTTTTAGTATAAGTGATTTTTAAAGCAGTATCTTTCTAGATGTTTATATTATTGTCTGCAGTTATGACCCTGACTCTTGTAACAATGTAGCAGAAACAGTCAATAAACAGACCTGGAGAAGAACTGATTTCTGTGTTCACCGTTTCAACAGTCAGAGCCAGAGAACCAGAAAGGGACGTGTTTTTATTAATGCATATTGGAAAGTCAATTAGAATAGTTTTTTACATTATACCAAATGGAGTTTTTTGGGTGTAGTTCTACTGAAAGGCTCCCAAGCAGAAGCTGGAATTCCAGTTGGGCCGTACTGTTTTTTTTAAAAAATCTTTAGTAATCTTTAAAGTTTATTAGTGGATCTCAAAGAACTGATATGAAAAGAACAAAACTTGTTAGGGAATGCTGTAGTTTCTTACATAATTTTATATCTACACAGAAGTTATTAGAAACAAAATTAGAGGCAAATTAAAGAGAAATATTTTAAAGAATACATTTGGATTCAATTATATCCCTTTTAACGTAAAGGGCATATCACTGCACCATGCAGTTCTCAGTGACAAGAGCTGCATACCAATTTGACAGCTTAGTGTGGTTAAGCAAGAATGTAAAAGGTGAAGTTCTACAAGCAATACTTACATGTCACTGAGAGGCTGATTTTGCATTGCCTACTGGCACACACCCTGCCTGGGACCCCATGGGTGCAAAAGATATGTGAATCATTGCTCTAAACAGAAGTATAAAAATGGTGCAGATTATAAAACTCTAGCCTTAGAGGGAAAACATACATTTACAGTGGGTGGACGGTAGTGGTCACTGCAACAAATGCTGTGGAATCCATGGTTTGCTAGCTACTTGTAGTCAAAATCATCAGCTACACGGGGTCACTTCCTTTTGACGTCAAGGAGCCGCAAGCAAAATGCCCCATGCACCATTGTCTTGACCAGAAGGCTTTTAAATCAGGCAACTCTGCTGTTGTTTTACTTTTATAAGGGAGTAGCTACCCTGGGCTCAGTGCTTGTAAAAGGCAGTGGGTGCCCTGTGCTCAAGGTAACAATATTTTAGTAACAACAGCATCTCATGTTACCAAAAATTACATGTGGTGCATTTTCATGGTGCCAAGCAAAATACCAGCTGCATGATGACATATAGCCCTGTTGACTGTCCAATCAACAATTCCTGAATTACCTTCTTTAATTAATGTCATAGAATAGAGCAAATGGTCTCCATTGATACTGGTGTCTTGCACTTGGTAACCTGCTCTATGAGATCTTCCCAGCATTTAAACATCTGTTTTGGATTCAAATGCTGTTTGTGAAGGGGTTCGAGTACTATTCCTATTACATGGCACCGTGTAATACAGGGGAGCTTTTAATACATAATAAAAGATACTCGGAATTCAGCCTCAAGTTAGAACTGCACCAATAAAAATAAAGTCCATGTTTTCAGCAGCCTTCATTCTATCAAAACCTATGATACATGCAGGATTTCAGAAATGATGAGGATTATTTCTCTGCAATGTTGTCACAAACAGATGCAAAAGGCATCAGTCAGTTAGATCTACAGACCACCCTTCTTGTCTCGCTGGCTGTAAGCATTCACAGCAGAATCTGAGCTCCTTTGTTAGTGCTACAAAAGTAGGCAACAAAGTTAATCATATTATCCAAGCTTGACTGGTCAGTGATGTAAGCCTCATTATGTACATTACATGTGTAGGCAATGGAAAGATGTTTCTTTTGACTTACCTTTATTATCTGTTTCTGTTGTCTTTGCATATTGGAATATTTTACAGGTATCTCTCCTCTTTTAGGTTGTAAGCACTAATCAACATGGGCTCTTTTTACCTTCTGTACTGTATCTGTCAGTAGTTGGAATTAATCTCCATGTTTTATGTGTACACTGATCTATTGTACAGCACTGTGAAATAAAATAATAAGAAGAATAATTTAAAATGAGGCATAACTCTAAGCATCCACAGAGTTCTGTTGTGTATTTTGAAGATCCTTTACACCAAAAAAAGTATATGTGCCTTTTTTTTACATGGGACAATAATTATCAAACTTGGATTTGTAAGCATAGTTGTGACTTAAAGGGTCAACTATTTATCATACTTTGAAGTTTTTATCCTGAGAAAGAGGAATTTTATTAAAGTTAAAACTGGTCCTTGCATTCAAGCAAGTGCTTCGATCCACCATGTATTTTTGCCCATAAATAAGCTCTGTGTGAGGACTAAAGGCAAGGAGCCCTGTCTAAAGCTGGGGCACCCAACCCAAACCTATGCTGGTGGAAAATGCTTGTTTCAGTTTGGACCCACATCCCTATATTTGTCACTATGTTGACCCTATCTGCTGCTCTTTAGTACAGTTCACCGCACTACCCTATTCCCATCAAAAGCCTTAGCTTCTTCTGTCAAGTCATATAGACTGGATCATTTTGAAAACACCCAGCTCTTCTCTTACCTTGTGTTCTCCAGCCTCCCCTGTCACCATCGTCTACAGTAGGTTGAGCTTTACCATTGTTTTAAGTGGGAAGAAGAGACAGGTGAAAAATTAGTTTTGACAGTTGCAGTTTTCCTTGAGAAAAATATAGCTGTCAAAATGCCACATAAACTATTGGCCTAAAATAAATAAAAGGGCAAAATTACTATGAAGATTCTCATTCATTCATTCAGTTCATGGTATATCTAACACAAGTAACTCAAAACAACTGGACTTGCTGAGAAATTTTAATGAAGACGTTTCACTGCTCATCCGAGCAGCTTCTTCAGTTCAACTGACTGGTGTGGGGAGTTCTCGGCATATAGACTCTTCCAACAACTGTTTGATGTTCTAACATCTGTACCCGGCAGTGTCAGAACTCTTCACACATCCATTCATGCAACTCTCACAAGTAACTCCTGTGTCTAGGAGTTGCATGACACATTGGTAATCTTATCATAGTAACTGCACAGAATCAACACCTCTGTGAATTTCAGATGTCACCTCTCTGAAAAGTTACAATGTGCCGTTGTGGTTGGATTGTTGGAAGAGTCTATATGCCGAGAACTCCCCTACACCAGTTGAACTGAAGAAGCTGCTTGGATGAGCTTTGAAACGTCTTCATTAAAATTGAGTCACTTGTGTTAGATAAAAAGGGCAAAAATATGTCTTGTCAAGGTTTTACCAGACCCAACCCAAACCTGTTCTGGTGACAAAACATGTGACAAGACATCCCTTAAGGTGGAGGTTTCGCCTTCATTCTAAGAAGGATTTAATTTCTGTTGGGCAGTTAGGTCATGGAACTCTCTTTTAAGAGTGCAGTGTGGTAAAAATAATGCAGCACCCCCTCTCCAAAAAAATATTTGGAGGGGCCCCTTGCACAAATAAAATTCTACTAGTCCCTCCCGCCAGGCTCCCGTTCGATCACATGCCTGATCCCAGCTTGCTTGAGTTGGTGTAGGTACGATCAGCTATGGAAACTGGTATTTCTAACTGAGGGGTCTGCTTCCCCTTTAGTTATTCCACTGTGAGTGATAAACTGATGGGGATCAAAACTAACTCCAGAAATATCTATCATAATTAACAATTCCACTATCACTAGGCCACTGTGCCAATCCCTGCCCTGGCTTCCGCTACTATTCAGAATAAAATTCAAATGACCACCACATTCAAAGTAGTTCATAGCTCGGCCCCACCTAAAATATCTGATTTTATATCTAGATATTCACAAAGATACTTACTACACTGATCTACTGACCTACTTCTCAACTCCTCTCTCAATATCTCCTCCACACACTCACAATCAAGACTCTGCTAGAACTGTGTCCCTTCTCTGGAATTCACTATCATGAACAATTCAAAATTCACTACCATTTCAGTGTGCATCTGAATGCAGTACCCTATGTTACATTTCTTACCTTGCTTATTCTGTTCTTCTTGCTCATTCCCACACCTCAATTCCTGCTCCTTTAAGTTTGTAAGCTCCTTTGTATCAGTTTTTGGTTGCTTTGTAAGTAATTATGTATGCTTTATGTATAAACCCATTTACTGCCCAGCACTGCAGAATATGTTGGTGCTTTATAAATGTATGATCATTTTCAATGCTACGTTTTTTTATTGATGTTCAAAACTGTGTATTTCAGTGTAACCTGCATCTTTAAATGGCAGAAATCAACTTGAGGGGCATGATCATTTAATTTTTTTTCTTTAATTTTCTTTAATTTAAAGGAAAACTATACCCCCCGAACAATGTAGGTCTCTAGAAACATATATTGCATAAAACAACTCATATGTATAACCCTGCTTCATGTAAATAAACCATTTTCATAAAAATACACTTTTTTAGTAGCATGTGCCATTGGGTAATCATAAATAGAAAATTGCCATTTTAAAAAGTAAGGACAGCCTCCTGGGATCCTAGTATCCAACAGTGCACACAAACATACCAAACAAACTATAAAGTTAGGTCACATGAGCCAATTAACAGACAGAGTTGTGTCTTTTGCTTCCACACTTCTTCCTGTTACAGTTAGAGTTGAAATATTTCTGGTCAGGTGATCTCTGAGGCAGCACACAGACCATCATGAAATGGTGGTTCAAGGCAAGAGATGTAAAAGGGCAATATTTACTTAAATATATATACCAGGTAGGTAAGATTCTTTAATATGTCACTCTATTTGATATAAACTGTTGCTCAAAAATTCATTTTCGGGGTATAGTTTTCCTTTAAATTTTTTAAATTGTCATTATGAGATCACTCTTGTGGGCTTTTGTGCTCATAGGAGAACAAGAACAACCTAAAGCCTTTTTTCTCAAGTCACTTTCTGAGCACGATCACAGTTGTTTAGCGACACAAGGAAGCTTGCAGTATGGCCAGCATTAACAAGTAAAAGGTTTGCCAAATAAGGGGAGTGAAACTATGAAATACTTTACAAGCGGAGGATTTGTTGGCAGACAAGTAACATGATTCAGAGAATCATTAAATATAGTTTTGGACAGGAAAATTGGATATTTTGTCTTTCAGTCTAATGCCTACAAAAAAAGATGTTTCTATTATTTGAACACAATGAACATGTTACTATTCATGTTGATAGACTAAAACAGACTGCATTCATAGGGTCTATAGCTGCCAGCATCTAAAAACATTTATTACACCATGCCCACCACACCATACCACACATATTTGTAAATCATTTTGGCTAATGTTCATACAATTGTACATATTGCAATAAAGTATTTACACAGTAGGCTAATATTAAAATGTGATCATATGTATACTTCTCAGTTTTGGTTGGCTTTACCCAGTCATTCCAGTGAATAATGAGCAAGCTGATCAAGGTTTGACCAGTTTGATCTTTATTTTTTTAATCAAAATTAGCCAAACTAGCCAATGATTGTCGTGACTGTACACAAACTAGTTGAGTGAGAGCAGACACTGAAAAATGCATTCTGGCTATGTGAGTGCTGAAAACACGCCTGCCGCTACTCATTATCGACTTTATTTAAAGTAACAGTAAACAAAAAATGAAAGCGTTTTAAAGGAATGACAATGTAGTGTACTGTTACCCTCCGCTAGTAAAATTTATGTATTTGCTATAGAAATACAACAATAGTTTAAATTAACAAGCTGCTGTGTAGCTATGGGGCAGCCATTCATGCAAAAGATACACAGTAGTTTGCAGATAAGTTCTGAAGAATCCCAATGTGTACTACAGAGCTTTATTTGTTATCTGCTGTGTATCCTGTGACTTTTCTCCTTTTTCAGCTTTGAATGCCCCCATGGCTACACAGCAGCTTGTTTATATAAACTATAGTAGGATAGAGTTTCTGAAGCAAACATACCAGTGCAGCACAACAGTACTTTATATTTTCATGACTTCCATTTTTAGGTGTTACTGTTTGGGACCTTTCTATGGACAAACGTTTCCAGGTACCATTGTCCAAATAAGGGCTTTTTGTGATCATTTGAGGCAGAGGTAGAAATGGGCAATGCAGGAATTCTGAGTCCTCAGTCTTGAGAAAAATCTATGTGTTATAGTTGCCAAATGGCAATCTTTCAGCTACAGTGGGTCCATATGCCCAGCGTCCATAATCTACATCAAACATATGCAACAACTGTAACTACTACTTTTGCAAACTCTTTTCCCCACTTCTGATGCTGGGGCCCTGGGCTAATTCACTCTCTTCCAGCTGAAGCTATAGGTTTGAAAACAAACAAAACAGAGGTAAGTTAAAAAACACTGCTTTACAGAGTAGGTAGGCACATGGAGAATCCTTCCAATGAATGCGACAGAAACAGTTAATGAATGAAAAAAAAACAAATTTGGCAATTATATGGAGAAATAAATAAATAAACAAATAAATGAAATATGCATATGAATAGGTAGATAGAATGTCTAATTAGTTCTCTTCTATTGTCAAATTCTGTGTTCAGGTGTGTCTGTGTTTCCTTTTGCGTAGTTTACAAAAAAAAAAGGGAAGCATGAATCATCAGTACAGGGGTTTTTAAAATCCGCTTCATTCTTTTGTGCATTAAATTGATACACTTTGTCTTGTATTTCATTCAGATAACCCTGGGGATATTCACAGCAAGCTCTGTAATGTACCCTATAGTTGAGAACACATGGGTAGAGCTGCTGCAGGGCTCCCTCTGCTGTTTATAACCAGGTACACCTCCTGTCACATCACAAAATTCATGACTGTTCATGAGCAAAAGGTGAACCCACATTTTTCACAACAGATGCTTGCTAAACCTCAGTAAATCCTTATTTATAGTCTAGCCGAGCTAGACAGAAGTACTAGTAATAAACCCACAAATCACCATTAAAGGTTATTGTAAGAATCCAGATAATATTTTATTTCTTAAGCTAACAAGAGACAGTAAAAAGCAGGGGCAGATACAATAGGCTTTCTGTACTGCTATTAAGATAGATGTTTGTAAATCTGTTTATACATTCTTTATTCCTTACTGTTCACATCTGGGCATGTGATGCTGATGGTCTAAATTACTAATGTTGCTGGCACCAATTTCTTAGGCCTTGGGCAAGCCATGTATTCTCCAGTATCCTTATGTACCAAATATACATAGATTGCAAGCTCTAAAGGCCAAGGATTACATGGTTACATATAATGGGTATCTAATTATTGTATATAATTAGGGTTGAGACCTCACCCCACTACAAAGATCCTCATACTTCAGGACCATTTCTGATTAATACTAATTACTAAAAATGCTAATTAGATGTACAGTATGTGAATGTAAATATGTGTCTAATAAAGGTGTGAGGTGCACACTCTTCATATAAATGATAAAAAAAAGCAGTGGCGTAACTACCAGGAGTAGAACTCCTTTGGGGCCCATCAGAGCCATGATAATGGTTATGGCAGGTGGTTATCTAGGGGGAAATGTTACAGCACACATGCTACCAACACTTCAGCATGGGATTTTTAGAGGTATGGGGCTGACAGGGGGGCCCAGGTACCCATCCTGTACCAGGGCCCACCAGGGAGTAGTTACACCACTGAAAAAAGCATGATTATAGTTCAGCTAACAACACCGCCACCTTGCTGACCTGCATACATTGAGGTGAGGAATCTGTGATGGAGGCTGCCATTTTGAGGCCTGTGACTGTTCCATAGGGGTAATAGTAACCTTTCACGTACCATGCTGCTATAATAGTTTTACAACACTGTCCTCCAATATCCCTGCATTCAAAAGGTCATTGCAATGTAACAAATTAGAAGTGAGGCCTTGTCACAGGATCTTATCTTATCCGAGATATACAAAGCGATTAAATAAATCAATCATTCCCTCTCTAAATTGCTGCAAGCTGGGGGAAAAAATGGAGAAGTTGCAAATTGTACTTTCTGACACATTGTTTGTGCATGAATGTGATGTG
>CM044437.1:82879154-82890305 GCA_024363595.1 Xenopus borealis
CTTGGTGGAGCTGCAGGGATGGTAAGCAGCTGTGTCCTGTAAAAAGAGGGGGAAGGGAGGCTGTTAAACATAGACCGAGATATATGTGTGCGTGTATATATGTATATATATCTGTATAACACAAATCATTTGTCCACTGATTTTTAATCAAACAAATCTAGAGATAACTCAATAGGTATAATGCTGTATGTATTTTATTTTTTAACATGTACAAATGTGTACATCAAAGTAACTTTACATTAAAAACATTTAAAATGATAAAGATATCTTTTTTTTTTTTTTTTAAACCACGTTTTATGCTTGATATACCAGAGACTCACATCTTTGCAGGCTGTATAACAGTGATAAACTTAATACAGATTTTGTTTCATTTTTGGAGACAAGCGTGTTGAGATAGCTTTTCATTTCCCACTCGGGTTGACAGGATTAGGAGAGTGTGCATCTAATCCACAGATATAAGTAAATCTTAAATATGCGAGATTTTATTTTCAAGGGAATTAGATTTTAAAATAGGGAACAGATTTGTGGATTATGGTTGGGCAAAGTTTTTAAACATCTGTCTGGAGTGAAAACATGAAAAGTATGAGGTGATGGTAACCTGTTTTATTGGCAAGTGATTTTAAGCTTCTCCCGACGCTGTAGTCACACTGAAAAATTTTATGCAACAAGAGTTATAGACACAGGGACCTCTGGCAAGAGAGGAAAGTATTTAGGTGATAAAGAGAAACAAATCAGGCCACTGTTGTTGCACTATTACAATGCTTCAGCAGTTGCAGACAACAAGTTGACAAAAGGCCATGAATATCTATAGATTCTGGCAAATGCCAGAGGGGCTACTGTAGAATGCCATATACAATCAGTATTATTTAGAACTGTGTGTGGCTGCTTGGGTACTTGTCAGGGCCAATTCTCAATCTCAGTCTGGACCTGGTTGACATCTTTGATGTAAATACATTAAAGAAAAATTTTTACACATTGTCAGTTGTGCATTTGGTAGCCCAGGCAAAATTACCTACCTGGAAATGAGCACACGCTGTAACACCTTGTTGAGCTCTAAGTGCGAATAAAAATAGGTGCTGGTGTGGGTCCAGTTCATTATCTAAAGGCATAGTTACTATTGTATACGTTTACTGAGAATGTAGTCATTCTCCTAAGAGAGAAACCGGGCAAGTAAAAAAGCAGGTATGATAAATCATTACAATTTAAAAGTGGTTAGGACTGTTGAGATTAGTGGAGTAAGGCTTGAATTAACAGCAGTGGATAACATCTAGGTCTACCAAAACATATTGGCACTTCATGGCTTCAGAGCATTTTAAGTTGGTGTGTTGGGTATTATTTTAAGTTTAATGTGTCTGTTTAGGCATTGTTTTTTGTTTTTACTGAATGTAATGTTGCACACCAAAAGCTATCTGACTACTGTGAAGGTGAAGTTCTAATAAGTTATCACAAGAAGCACACAGATTGGCCAGGGAAAGATGATGAATCACTACTATTGGTTCGTTAAGTGGTATCAACTCTTCAGGATGACAGAGCTGTCAGTCACCGTTCCTCTGCTTCATGATATGGATTATGCTCTGTTTTCCAAGAGGGCCTGCAGTAGATAAAGACTTCACTGAATTGACCTCTGGGGGTGCATAAATGGCCTCCTGTGGTTTCCCAGATCTAATATGAGGGAATTAGTACAGCCAGTCTTGCCACAGACATTGCCCCATCTGGCTGTGAAAGGAATTCCTCTGTCTTCCCAACAGGATATTTCACACGCATTAACATGTATGAAGGTTGGCAAACTAATTATTTCATTGCCAATGACTTGGACCCTGCTATTTATCCCTCACTTGTCATTCCAGTGTATGCCAATGAGAGGTACTGCACTGTTTTTATAGATATTTTCTTGTAACAGGTCAGAACTCAGTAAGTATAGCTCAATATTAATTTGATTGCTGCTATAGTAATGATTTTAAGCATGCAACATATTAAATGATGTTTCAAAAGTTATGTGTATTTCTATTAATCCATATATAAAGCAAATCTTAAAAATGTTGTTAGTTTATTTCAGTTAGAAAGGGTTAATAAAGGGGAATATTGTACACATTCATTTGTGAGTTAGGAATCAAGAAATCTTTTCCCCCTTTCTCTCCATCCTCTTCTGTCCTGTTTGTGCTAGAACAATCTAGCAGGACATTCATGGGTGCAGACAAAAGCCCCAGTCTGAGTGGGTAAAGTCCTATTGAGGCTTGGGGAGGATTGTGCATCTGCTCTTGGTATTTATGGTTTCTGAGTGCTTGGCTGGAACTTGAGTGCTGTTGCAGCATTTATATGGGGTGTGGGAAAAAAAAGTTGAGTCTGTGGTTAAACTATGGGTCTAGGATAAGTTGTTGCCAATAGTCTGAAGTTCTTAGTCTCCTGAATAGATTTTAGAGCTCGCTACAGTAGAGTAAACAATGCAGTTATATATTATCAGGGGAAACTGCTGACTTGTGGCTTCTCGGCTTTTGTTTAAATACAACTTCCTGGAATGGTTGGCAGAGGATGCTGGGAACTGAAACTTGCCATGTGCTGGCTTGCTGTGCATTATGCTGTTTTTTTGGCGGCAGACTACTTTTAATAAGTGATCCATAGGTGTGCTCACATAAAATGTGTAAGTTTTGCTTGAGACTAATTGAATTTGAAAGATTAGAGGCTGATATACTGTGGAAAAGGTTAACAAGTTAACTGGTGTGAGTCAAAATTATATGAGGACTGATCCCTGCTTGACAAAACAGAACCATTCTTATTTAATCATTTGAAAGCTACACCCTGCTGAGATTTGTCAGGTTTCTTAATTATTCATTCGAAGCATCTAGAACAATTCTTTGGTTTTTGGTACCTTGTGTCTCTGCTTCTACTTTTTGTGAAAATTCTTGGTTTTGTGTTTGGTTATAAATTCTGTTTCCATAGAGATAAAAGGCCAACTGGAAATCTTGGATTACATCTCACTTTCATAAAGACACAAACTGTGTCAGTGACATTAACACTTCCTGAAGTCTTGTGGTGCCATTTTATTGTACTGATTTCAATTGGCCTGCCTCCTAACTTATTGTACTTATCCTGGAGACCTTGCTAACTGTATGTTATGATTAGATTTTGTCTCTGAGTTTTGTGAAATGTCTCTTTGAAAGCCAATTCAAACACAGAAATTACTGTAGAGAAAGAGCTTTGAGGATTCTGTTGGCATAAGTCTGTTTGCTAAATCTGCAAAAAGTGAGAGATGATTTATTTAATTCATTGCCAAACAAAGTAATCCTTGGTTTAAAAAAATCCCCCTAAATAATTGGATATAAAGTCCTTGGACTTGTGTTGTTCTGGGACACAAAACTGAACTGATGAATGGCTGACAGTGCTGGAAGTTTGCATTGCAGCTCAAAGGCATGTGCTTTGACATCAATGCATTTGAAAAGAATTGTACCAACTGAGTAAATACAAGTTTCAATATCATACAAGCCACCGTGGTTTGGAATCATGTGTGCTTTCTGACTGTACTCGTCCTACTTTACCAGTGCATGTCTTACTCTGTTTCATCTTAAACCTACTGTAACAGTGTAACGGCATGCAGAGTTCTGCCTCAGCACTAATACCGTGGGTGGGCAGTAATTGGTTCAATGCCAACAGATTTGGAATCTAAATAAGGCCCAAAACTTATCATGGACTGCAGAACAGATGGATGACCATTTCCACATTGCTATCAGATCCACTTCCCATAGACATTGTTTTTTTTTTTGTTTTGTTTTTTTCTGTGAGGCCTGACAGATCTAATCAGGTATTCTGATGATTTAAACAGTAAATTCATGTTATTATATGATAGATGTGTTGGATACAGGGTGGGTTCATTCACATGGGAGATTGTATTCTTAATGAGTTTGGCAATTCAATCTGGAACTCCATGAACATGTCTCCAGAATGTTTGTTTTTGCTTCTAAGAAAACTGTACACTAGGCAAATGTGTTATAATCATTTTACAATGTGCTGTTGTTAACCTGTAACACCCCTTAAGGCATATAATTACAGGCTTTTCTGATGAGCACTAGATAATCAGGAATGAAAGGTTACAACCTCCCAGACTAACTAGAATGCAAATCAAAATAAAGATTATAAACCAATTTGTGCAAACAAACCAAAGTTTGGAAGTAATATAGTGCTTATTTAGGCCAAAGCATCACATGCACTCATTGCATGTAGATGCACACGAACACATGAAAGTATTGATAATACAGCAGTTATATTCATATTTCAAACTATAGCTTCTATTTCCATTATTGTGGTCTGCAAAACCTCACAATATAAAAAAATTACTGATTTAGATTGAAAGGGTTTTTTTCCCCCCTTTGTATAACTTGTAGAGACAGTAGAATTTCTTTTTAACAATATACATGTTCTATGATTTTTCCTTCAGTGTGCCTGAGACACTATAAGCACATACAAAACGTATTATGTAAAAGCTTTTAATCAGATACATGGTTGTAGAGTAGTTTTCTTTAAAAGTGACAACTTAATGACATCTGAGAGTATTGTCCTGCTGTGGTTTACACTAGCCTTTTGAGTCAGTTTGATCTTCCTGCAGGTTTTGTGGACAGTTACTACTTTATGGGTTACTCTAATTTGTATAGTACTTTGGATTTACAGCACAAACAGCTCTATGCAATAATAAAATAAGCATATTAAACTTAATTGTATGCGCAGAATTAACTTTATCAAAGGTAATATACCATGTTACCGGGTTGCATGTATTATATGGCTATATGGTAATTATTATTACAGCAATATCTGAGCTATAAACTGTGTCATTTGAAGAGTGCTGAATTAATTTGAACATAGCAGTCTGTTTAACATGCCTAATTTATAAGTGTGCAAGGTTGTTTTTACAAAAAATGTTCTCTGCTCCATTTGGGGGGTGATATAGTGCTCTGGCACCTAATAGCCTTAATTGTTACTACTGGGGAAATGTAACCCAGTGGCCTTCTTCTTAAGAAAAATTCTTAGTACCGCAGTGTTAATAAAATCACCCGTCAATAATGTGGTTCAGTCACTGAGCATACCAGTGGTTGTGTATGCTATGAATATTGAAGATTTTATTAGATACTGCATACCTCAGCCCAAGCTTCATCTCCCTATGACGTCCCCTGTTTATTTGTAGCTATATGTGTGGTTGAATGTTACAGAACAAAGGGTGGGTCAATGCATTGTGGCTTTGTGTTTGGATGGGAGCCCTGGGATAGATTGCTACTCTGATTAGTATACTACTTTTTTATTTTGAACATTTTGCCAAGAAGGTGTGTGTGCTCTGGCAGCAGCTTTAGGGCCTGTGGAAAGTGTGTGTGTGGGGTTGCTGTTAAGTACTTGTTATCACATCTGCTGCTGAAGGAAAAGTTAACCATAGGGTGGGAATATTTCCTGTTTAAACATGACTGGGTGTAAGAAGACTAGCAAAATGCTTTAACCCATTATTACTTCTCCCCCCTAAAGAAACCCACAGACAGAGGAATGTGTCTGTTTGTTTTTCAACAGAGCTTGGATTGACAGATTTAATGCAGCAGTGAGTTCTAGTCTAAGCAGAGGTGCAGGGGGATACTTAGAGACACACTATTATTCTGTTATGCACGGCAACCCTCTGGTGATGCCCCATGTTACCCCTAAACTGATTATTATTTATTGAAATGCTTTCAGCCTGTGAATGGATACAATATTAAGCAGCCTCCTCGTATAATTTCTAAACACAAGTGTGCTGTTTGCGTGGGGGTCTAATTCCTGGCTCAGGAAATGACAGCAATTCCAAGGCTTCAGTCAACCAGGTTGAGCTACACAGAAGTTACGCCTGATTTACACAGTGGCTGTTTAGAAAGAGTCCTGAAACAACTGTGCAGCTGCATTCCCCAAAATAGCTAATGCATTGTTTTATTGCTTTATCTCAGCAACTCACAACTCAAGTGCTAGCTAGTATTTAAGAGTTAGTATTTGCATTTATTTGCTTATTTAAATAAGCTTTAGCAGTTTCCAAAAGTAGGTGGTCTGTGGTCTTATACCTTTTGCAGATCAATAGATTACTGAGATATTTGTGGCTTTTCTAGTACCCAACATAAATAAAGAGATGTCACGTAATGAAATGAAATCTCCCGACAACTGGGTAATGTTATGTGGGCAGCAAACCACATTTTTTTCTGCTAAGCTTAGATGTTCTGGTCTTCTAATCCAAACTTGTTATTTCTTTTAAATGTAGCCCTGGATATAAAATAAAAATGGAATGTAAAAAATATAAAGCTTTTATACTTTATAAGCATATCATTTATGAAAATCACTTTGCAAAATAAGTGTGCCTAATTATGAAACTTTCGTCTCTTATTCAAACTGCTTCAATAACTAGTAATTTGCAAACTGTTTATCGTAAAATGAGTTGTGCTGTTTAGATATTTATTTCATGTGGGTAGAGTCTTCCTGTGATGCTCTTCACTCTGACCTGCGAGGATGGCAGAGAAATTAGAACAAAAAGCACTGATATCTGTTTGGCTTTGTAAAAACATTCAGTATTCTCTGTCCAAACAAGAAATAAATATTATTCCTAGAGGTTTTATTGTACATTCCTCTGGGTATTGACTTTACAGACCTTTTAGGTCTGCAGATTTGGACAATTAAAACTCTTCCAACTCCCAGTGTGCATCTTGCTCCATTCGCTTGTAAGGGCTTGCGTGGGAGTTTGTGTCTGCTGCTAGTGAATGAGTATAACACCAGTCTGGATCACATGCTGGCCAGATGAGAGATGAGCCACCAGTTTGGGTGGTCCAGATGGGTGAAAAAAGGCAAGCAGAGGAAGATATATAGCCTGGGCCTCTTACAATTAGGGAAGTCTTCCACTCCATGCAATCGCTCACTCTCTCTCTCTTAGTACCTCCTTAGAAGAACTGCAAAGTATAACACAATATTTGTAGCATCTTTCCAGAACAGAGTTTCAGTGATGTTTGAAATGTATCTCTCTCTCTCTCTCTCTCTCTCTCTCTCTGTCTCATATGCACACACACATCATCACAGCTTCTTCCAACGGTCCTTCCTACACATCAGCTGTCAGCAAAACCTTCACACACAGTTATGTTAGCCTGATATTACCAGGACTGGATATCATCTGCATGGCCGTACAGCCACTGCAGAGCTATGCAGGTTCAACAGACTTTAACAGGTGTTTTTCAGAACAAATTGGTTTTAGTGCCAATTTTGACCATGGCCTTGTTTTGGAGGAGTTTTCACCTCTCGTTCCCATTCCTCCTCCTCCCTCTCTCTCCCCCCCAGCTTTACAGCAGCTTCCCATTTGAAGTTTGTCTTTTCAGTCCTGCTGCCTCCTCTTTTCATGTCTGTTCCCTGGGTTAATTAGGGAGTTGAAATTCCTCAGCCTCTCTCAATGGGCTTTGAAGCCCAGATGGACCCGCGCTGCTTCAAATTAGCGCTAATGACGAGAAACTTTCTTTCTTCCTCACAGAGTTCGCAAGTGGCACGGTGAATACCTCGGGAACGCCATTCCCATAGCCAAAAACTTAATTATGACATGTATTTTTAACCTACTTTTCATAAAGAAGTTCTTTTTAATATCCATCAGCTTTAAGAAAAAAAAGGGGGGGATTAGCATCAAAGTCAAGATCAACTTTTTTCATATACAGCATACGTTTTTGGACTATTCATATGAAAAGGTTATGGCACATGGAATGTCTGACAATTATTCCTTATCTACAATAAATACAATTATATGATTTTATGGCAACATAATGGTAACATTGTAAACAAGTAGTCCACTGGCTGATCATACAGTGTGTCACCATTAACTCTGTAGACAAGGGAGAGTAATATTGCCGGGAAAGTCTGGAAAAAAAAAAAAATTAAAAATCACTCAAATCGTTAAATTTGAACAATGCTATAATGCTTTAAAAATGTGCCCCTAATTGTCAGTTAGAGACTTTCTTATTGAAATATTCCTCAATTCACTAGCATGTTTTCCACCTACAGCTGGAAGCAGAGTGAGCCATGAGCTTCGCTACACTAAGGAGAAATTGGGAGAAGAATCTGTATATACATCACAAATGCTGATCCAAACACCTAAAAGGGAAGGAGGAAATATACTGACCCATGAAGCTTTGCTTCTTCACCTGAGAGCAGCTCTTGCTGCCAGTAAAGTTCAAGTGTCTATGTATGGAAAGTAAGTGCAGAAAATCATACTACTCCATTGTATTCTAATGGCAAAGGTTTGTAGATGCATATGCCCCTGAAATAAGGAATGATCTCCAAGTGAATAAAATGGACCTTTGAGAAACATGTTTGTTCATATAATGTCCATTTTTCATGTTAAGAGATTTGTTATAACAATAATGGGCATTCCAACCAGCTGGGAACTATAGTTCCACTACAGCGTAGTAGCTTTATACCTCTCAAGGTCCCAAGTAAGAGCAGAAACTCCCATTTCATTCAAATACAGTATGACAAGACATCTTCATTTTCTTACTTAAAGGACCAGTAACATCAAAAAATTTTATTGTTTTAAAGTAATAAAAATATAAAGTAGTGTTTCTCTGCACTGGTAAAACTGCAGTGTTTGCTTCAGAAACACTACTATTTTTTATATAAATAAGCTGCCGTGTAGCCATGGGGGCAGCCATTCTAAGGAGAAAAGGCTCAAGTTACACAGCAGATAGCAGATAAGCTCTGTAGAACATAATGTTATCTGTTATCCATTACTTATCCTGTGCCATATAGCCGTTATTCAATTTCCGCCATTGCTACTTAGAAGCTTGTTTATATGAACTATAGTAGAGTTTCTAAAGCAAACAGATCTGTTTTAACAGTGCAGAGCAACACTACATGATATTTTCTTTACACTTTAATTTGTTGGTGTTACTGTTCCTTTAATCTCATCAGCTAAGAGACTACCATGTTTGTAAAGTAATTAATTCCCTTGTTCTTCCTGTGACTTTCACCCTCACATTGTTTTCTCTTGGCATGGAATTTGGCACTACAAATGTGTCCCTACTTTATTTTTTTGCACAGAAGTAAATGAAGTGTAATGTGCTCAACTTCCTGCATGGTGTCATTAATGTTATATTAACAATCTTAATTCTCTTACAGATCTTGGGACCTGAATAAAATCTGTTATAAATCTGGAGTTCCAATTATTGAAAATGGAATGATTGAGAGGGTGAGTTGGATTGTATTGTGCTGACACATTACACAGACAAAAACTAAAGATAACTGAATTGATATTTGCAGTTAATTATGTTAACTGTCAAATTAAAAACAGTTACTCAGAATAAAATACAGAAAAAAATACAACTGGCACATCGACCAGGCAATGTAATTTAGCAGTGTAGTTGGCAAGTGAAAAAAATGTAGTAAAAAGTATCCCTATGAATGGTTTTCAAGTATTGCCAATGGTTGTCTAATGGAATCTTGTGTAGCTGCTGCTGAACTTTCAGATCCAGGAAATGCATGGCCAGTTGACCAAAGTCTTTGAAAATGTAATAACTAAATTAGGCTTCACCAGATGCTTATTCATTTTTTCTACCTTGCAGATGATTGAGAAACTTTTCCCTTGTGTAATAATTACACCTCTGGACTGTTTTTGGGAAGGATCCCAGCTTCAAGGTGGCTCTGCATATCTACCGTAAGTGTTCCGATTACTATTTGTGCATGTAAAAAATTAAATGTTACATGTTTGCTGTTGGCTCATCTTTTTGAACAGATGGAACAAGCTTAGTAGACTTAGTAGTAGCTGGTCAGAGAATGTATTTGGGGATATTTTATGTTTATTTCTGTATTTCTTTGAGTAAAAATAGTTTTAATGCTTTCCACTTAAATGGAGAACCTAGTAAGAGCATTGGGTACTGGAAATATACAACCCCATCCCCTGTCTTCTACAGAATGGCGGGAGTTGTAGTTGCAAACAAATGGGGGTAAAACACTCACTTATTCTTTCTTTTCATTTTCCTTTCAACGAAATGAAAAAAAATCCCGCCCTCTAAGACTTAAAACGTCAGTTTGTGGTAACCTTGAATTATCCAATGTCACTGTGGCCATTCTGGACTTGTTCATATACCCTCCCAACTCACCCTCCCTCTCTGCCTGCCTCATGCAATTATGTTTCTATTAAGGCCAAGGGAATGGGGATTGTGCTCGGAAGGAGAAAGCAGTGAAGGGTTTTTGGGAGGGGAGGGCAAGAGCAGGGAGTTGGGTGGGGGGTGGAGAGGGAATAGAGGATGGAAACACAGACAATAGTGCCCATTCTTTCTGTTTACAAGTGTGTTTATCTATATGGGGCCCAAGCTGAGTTCCTGCTTTGTCAGCAAATGGTAACAGAGCACATTCTCATGCTAATGATCCTGTAAATGGCATGAGTTGCTAAACAAATTGAAATGCTGGCTTTATTCAGACCGCTGGTGGAATAAAGAACTATAAAACAGAGAGGGGGGTAGGTTGGAAAGGGAGAATCAGGGACACAAAAAGTGGAATGAGAAAGCAAGCAACTTAAGCAGAGACATTTTTTAGTAAATGCTTTAAATTGTCTCAGTTTTTGTGGACCCTTCAGTTTTTTTTATATTTTTTTTAAGTATTTTTTTTTAGAATTTTTTTTTTTAATTAGGATCATTTTATTGTATGAATAAACCAGTTAAATTAAATAAATTATGGGTGTAACATAGAATCAAGCCCATAACTTGATGCTGTGCAGGAGCCAAAGCATTTTAATTTAAATAGCAAAATATTTGTTCACATTTGAATGTTAAAGAGTTTTCTAAAATTAGCTGTATTAATGTGGTAGTCCCTGCTGGAGATTGCTTCCCTGCTGGTAATATGGTGTTGGCCCGTAGGGTGATATTCTGTATTACTTTGTGAGTTGAGTCTTCAGACCATTCCCCCTTCAGCTTTGGGGATCTTTCCCACTTTAAACGCAAAGAGAGGCAGAGGGAGACGCTGTACAACAAAGGGGCAGCAATGTGTGGAAAAAACAAAAGCCTTGAGTTGGCTCAGTGAAGCAAGAAAAGGCAGATAAAGAGACTTCACTGTGGAAGCAACTGCCAGCCGCTTGGTATGTGGGAATCTGGAAGAATCAGCCTCCTTTCTAGCCAGATTTAATGAATTATTGCACTGCCC
>CM044437.1:82895840-82932153 GCA_024363595.1 Xenopus borealis
GGGAATCTGGAAGAATCAGCCTCCTTTCTAGCCAGATTTAATGAATTATTGCACTGCCCCTATGTAAGCCTTGTCCCCTCCTCACCAGCGAATTTGATTTTGCATGTGTGTGTCCCTTTTATCTATTTGTCCCTTCAAATTTTGTTGAGAGAGTATTGTGGATATTGTATCTTTTTGTTGAGGTAAAAATCTAATTGAGTCTTCTTCTACTTGGGTTAATGAGTAGGGTCGCCATTTTTGCAAGGTTATGTTCCCCCCTTAAGAGTCCTCTGCTTGGGGCTGTTTTCGATGATGGGTATGCAGTAAAAAGAGCCCCCTCCAGCTCTCACCTCTTTTCCCTTTCTTTTCTACCTCCTCCCATCCTCTCTCTCCTCCCCAATAGCTCCCCCCTCTTTCACCTTCCTTTATCAGGGAGCTTGAGAAAACACAGAACTTGTTATATGGGGTCATCACATCCTTTGCAGGACTAGAAATGTGAGTTTCCCAGCTACTCAAAGGGGAAGCAGGGACCCCTACTACTATAAACTGTTTTTGGGGCCCATACATAGGAATGGTTGGAACTCCTAAAGAAAGAATTTCCTTTGAGCTGATGAATAATACTTGCTGGTAAAATAGATTCTTCTCATCAGTCTAGAACAGTGATCCCCAACTAGTAGCTTTCCAACCCCTTGGATGTTGCTCCCAGTGGCCTCAAAGCAGGTGCTTATTTTTTAATTACTGGCTAAAGCTGGCCATAGACACAACAATCCGATCATACGAATCCTCGATTCGTACGATTTTCGGATCGTGTGTGGAGTGTTCCGACATTTGTCGTGCCATGCCGATCGGTCATTTGTTCGATCGGCCAGGTTAGGAAATTTCTGTTGGCTGGCGATCATATCTTTGCGTCTATTGCAGATCGTACGATTTTCAGTGGGAGACCGTTACTAGGTTTTTAATCGTACAACTTTTGTACGATCCCTGTCAGGGGCAGAACGTCGGCTGATCTGTGCTTTTGCTACTTTATTTGATCTGAAGGTTAGTGGCAGGTCGGGACATGGGGAAGTCTGATCGTTCGATGATTCGAACGATCGGATCTTTGCATCTATGGCCAGCATTAGAGGCAAGTTTTGGTTGCATAAAAAACAGATGTCCTGCCAAAAATTCTCTCCTGTAGGCTGCCAGTCCATATAGGGGTTACCAAAAAGCCAATCAGAGCTCTTATTTGACATCCACATGGACCTTTTCTTGCTTGCTCTCCAACTCTTTTTTAAATTTAAATGTGTCTCACGAGCAAAAAAGGTTGGGGACCCCTGATCTAGAACCTAAATTTCCTATATTGTTGGTCATTCTGATGTTGTTGGTTTGCATTTGCCAGGTGGCCAATAAAGCAAATACTTTACTAAGAAATAGAGGCCCCTGGCAGGCTTCCTCTCATTACTAGGCAACCTTTTATTGATATCTCTTTCACTGTTTTGCTGAAAACAAGTGAAATAAGTGGTACATTGATATCTCACTTGGCTGTGACTTTTTACTGAACTATATCTTTCTAAGTTTTGTATAAACATAGACTTAAGCCATTGTCCTGTATCCATTTCCTGCTTCTTTGTCTGTTCAGAACTTCTGATGGCAATTTGTATCCTTGGCCCTTCTTAATGTTGCTTGAGTGGACCACACCAAGTGACCCACCCAGTAAACACCCTCTCATTTCACACGAAGTTGAATTCCTTAAGTTATGGTCACTCCTTATATTATGTTCTGTTTTATAAAAGTACATCTTTCTAAGCATTGTCTATGGCCTACTACTATTTTGTAGTAAGTTATCCCTGTCCAGAACTAAAATTGTTTCCTGTATTCTTTATGTGTATGTAATATATTTGTTCTGTGCTCTAGACGTTGTTATTCATGTGAAGTCATTCTGATTGCCATTAAGCAGACTAACCTAATTGTGTCTTCTCATGTGGCATTTCCATGGTTGAGGAAGTTCTGTTTCCCACTTGATGTTCTTTCTCATTTCCTGTAATCCATGTTAATGTGTTAGTGCCTATCAGCAAAATACATTTTTTCCTTCTTTTTATCTTGGGTAAAAATAAAGATGTCTTATCTATGTAGTAACTACAGATATGGAAAAGTTCTTTGAAGTGAAACGATCGCTATTAGGACAAAGTAAATACAAATCAGGGTTTCAAAACAAATAAATAAATAAACCAAGTGCGAAAGAGCCTTTCCCACTGCTTGAAGCTTTGATTCTTTGCTAACTTGCAGCCTGTAGCCCAATCCCCTGCCTTCCTTGCATAGCTCCCTGGTCTATCAAGATGTTACTGAGTTGCTGTTAATTGCCCTGACTTGCGCTGCGCGGTGAAGAAATGGGAGCAGACGGCTTTGTTCCCCTGTGTAACAGGATAATACATGCTCTTTTTCTCAGCATCTGGCACGCCTCACTAGTTAAGGGGGGATACAGCCCCCAGGAACAACATAGATCTTGGGGGGTAAAGAGGAAAATTGTGACAGTCAAAAATAAAATCACAAAGCCATTTACTGTTTCTCCTTAATTCCATCCTTGCAGCCATTTGGTTATAAAGAAATTACTTGATGAGTTCACATGGATTTTTACGTCTTAAATATCTGATTTGTCATATAGGCAATTCTTTTTTCTATGTTCTATTTCACAGAATTCATCATAGACATTATTATTTTGTGCATTAGTGAATACAAGTCCTTGGCAATGTATTTGTACATATCATTTTATGGTGGCAGCTTTATGCCAGATACCAATCTATTTAGATAACATGAACTTCTTGTGTCTTACAGAGGAAGAGCTGACATTCAGTGGACCAACCTAGACCCCATCCAGTTAATGGAAGAGCTTGGTCAGTTCACCAGCCTTGATGGCTTCAAGGAAATGCTGGACAAGGCTGAAGTAGGACAGGCATATATGGAACGACCTTGTCTGGACCCCACAGACAGTGATTGCCCAGAAAGATCTCCTAACAAGAAGACAAAGAAGGTAAAGATTAGAAAATGTATACAAATATATCTATCAAGCTAGCAGTGTGAGAATTGGATATTTTTCTTCTTTGAGAGTTCGGTGATTATTTTGCATTTTATTATAACGAAACAGCCTAGTAAGCTGCTTTCTGCCTTCTGAGTGTTGGTTAAAAATAATTCTCATTAGGATTTTTGATAATACAGTAGTTTATTTGTTTGATGGACCATGACAATTTAAATTGTTCCTCTTAAAATTTTAGTGCAAATTTTCTTACATTCCTCATTATTTTTTTTCTTTACAGAACCCTGATATTGTTTCCACACTTCGAGGTGGCTGCTATGGATTTTCCAAGAAATTTATGTATTGGCAAAAAGAACTGATTTTAGGGGGGATGCTGAAAGGACCAGATGGTGAACTCAAAAGGTAAAATAAATATGTAATGATTACAAGTAGTGTTTTATCATGTATAATATATTTCTCATATTATACTCTAGATTAATTTAATCAAAGATAAAACTTGCTCAATAAATTTGTATCTGTTTAATCCATGATCATCTGGGATCTAAATGGTTATCTGGATCTGAACAGCAATTGTATTAATTTGAGGACCTCATTATTAAAGTTCTTCTGATGATAAAATATTTTTCTCCAGTGCTGAAGCTCTGCAGACAATGTACCTCTTAATGAGCCCAGGACAGCTGTACGAACACTTCAAAGATGACTATGAGATTCATGACATTAACTGGAATGAAGAGAAAGCAGCAGCCATATTGGAATCCTGGCAAAGAAAATTTGTAGAGGTAAAAAAAAAGTGAAAATCCCACTGGCAGAACTTAACTGTTCTATGTCACTGATCTGCTTATCAGTAGTTTTTGAGATATATTAAAAGTCTTTGATTCATTTACTTTGGCTAAATCATATTGTGTAATGTGTGTACATGATGTATCCTTAAAGAGGGATATAGTGAATCTGTTATGTGCCATGTGATTCCTTGATTTTGAATATTACCATTTCATTTAGAATTCATTTGTTGCTTAGGGAAAGCCCTAGCATATTGTTGACAGTGAAACTTGTAGACTTAACATCTAGAATAGTGTGACCACCACAGAGTGGACAGCAAGCAGGGCAATTTGAGACATGAAGTGGACAGCCACATGGCTGTATAGTGTGCAAGGAATTTAATCATAGAGGGTGGGGGCTGGGTCATTTACTGACCCTGATATAGAGATGGAACTTCTCCAGAGACCAGGTGACCTTAGTGAACCTTTGCCCCTTATGACCTACATCATTTGCATTCATCATTCTTTGCTGTCATGAAGGGTGATTTTGTGAGGAAAATAAGGAGGAGGGATTGCATTTTCTGATAAAGACCAAATCTTGGTTTTCCCCCCCCTAAAGTTTAGTGGTATGCTTAAAAGTGCATTATTAACCAGTAGACATAATCAACAATCTTCTACATTCCATAACAAATGTAATTTTATTGATGGATAAAGGTAGGCATTACTAATAAGGCATTAAAGTACACAAGCACATTTCCCACAGGTATTTATTATTTGTGTTGCATAATTGTGACTTACATTTTGCTACACTAGACAAGATTCTATTTTCCAATCACTGTAAAATCACCTTGAATGTGTACAGCATCCTGTATGTGATCAAGGTGTGTTCAAACATGACTATAAAATGCATTTGTAAGTCCATACTAAACTGCATAATTATGTAAAATTTTTTAAATGTTATATTTTATTTTATTACACAGCAGGCACAACAGTCCATCCCACAGAACTCATCCCAGAACATCCATGCCTTTTCTACCACCACACTTCATGACATCATGAAATCCTTCTCTGACGTCAGTGCCATCCGCGTGGCTGGTGGATACCTCCTTATGGTATGATTTAATACCCTGCTCTCAGACCGTATCTGCTTGTTAGCTCAATAATCAATCATATATTTTTTCTCCATATTCAAATAGCAACAGTTAATTAAAGCAGTATATATTAAAAGCAATCATGTGATGCTGTACAGTTCAGTGTTAATTCATAACTATATATTTGTGTCTGTATGTGAGGCAGATATATCCCTTTATAAGTGCAACTTCAGCTCTTCCTTATAGTAATTTCAGTCATTTCTCTGCAGCTGGCTTATGCCTGTGTCACTATGCTGCGCTGGGACTGTTCCAAATCCCAAGGAGCGGTGGGCTTAGCTGGTGTACTTCTTGTGGCTCTGTCTGTAGCCTCGGGTCTTGGACTCTGCTCTCTCCTGGGCATCTCCTTCAATGCTGCTACTACACAGGTACTAAGATTCTTGGATTAAAATACCATTCATTATGTGCAAATAAATAGTTTTCTGTTTTTTTAATTGGAATAATGGGTGCAATGCACTGGTTGTTGTACTTACTATCTTTGCATCCTTTAAATAACTTTTTTCTGCTTCTTACAGGTCCTTCCATTTTTGGCCTTGGGCATTGGAGTAGATGACATGTTCCTCCTGGCACATGCATTCACCGAGACCAGCCTGAGTACCCCTTTCAAGGTGAGATTCAGCCCTTTCGGGTTTTATGTAAAAAGTGTGCATATGCATGCCACAATATTGTTACAAAGAAATTAGATATCTAAATGTTTTATGCATTTATGATAGGAGCGGACAGGTGAATGTTTGAGGCGTACAGGTACTAGCGTGGCCCTAACATCAATCAACAACATGATTGCTTTCTTCATGGCTGCACTTGTGCCTATCCCTGCCTTACGGGCATTCTCTCTGCAGGTAAGACAGTGATTTTCTTTCTGTTAGATTATATTGGCCTGACCTTTGTAATTAAAACCCCAAATGTATACTTGAATACATTACTTGTGTCATATGTATATATATATGCCATATTTTTTAATGGAGGATGGAAAATGCATAGTACCTGAACACATTTTAGGCCCATATACAGGGCTTTAATGGAAAGCGGCTAAACTCAGGTGAAAGGTGAAGGAACAAAGGTCCAAACATCTTTTCAGATGTCACTTCAGGGGGATGGGATTGTTGAGGGGGCAGGATAGATCCACTCTTCTGGTGTGCATTTGTTTTGGAAATAAGTTAGAAAAGCACTGCCGAAGTATATCATGCACAGCCCATGCAATACAGAACACATAATATATACCAACAAAATATGTGCTAATTCAGTGTTCTTCAAAAATATTATGTGCACTTTTAAACATTTCGTTGCAAAATAGTAGTTGAATTCTGTGAACATTACAAATGTGGTTGTTCTGGCAGGTGTTCTTACAATTGGAATTTCCCTTTACAGGCAGCGGTGGTAGTTGTCTTTAATTTTGCAATGGTCCTATTAATATTTCCTGCCATCCTGAGCCTGGACCTTCACAGGAAGGAGAACCAGAGGTTGGACATCCTCTGTTGCTTTTACAGGTGAATAAAATGAGAACAATTTACTGCAGTTGCTAAATAGAAAAATAATTTGCTTAAAATAACTTGACTGGTTGGATAAATGTCAAGCTATTCCATAGGTTGTCAGCTTGTATATCTAATTTAATATTGTTTTTTACTTTGTAGCCCTTGCTCTTCCAGAGTGATTCAGATCCAACCCCAGGAGTTTTCTGATGCAAATGACAATCATACTTACCATCCTTCCTCATATGGAAATCCAACCATCACCACCAGCACTCAGATCACTACCACAGTGCAAGCGTTTACACAGTGTGACCCATCTGGACATCATATTGTCACCATCTTACCCCCTACTTCACAGATTTCCACATCACCCTCAGTCATTGTGCCTACTGTGGACCCTCTTGGTTCCCAAGTTTTCAGCCCATCTAGCTCAACTCGGGATTTGTTGGCCCAACTAGATGAAAGCAAAGAAAAGAGGGCGTGTGTTCCTCTGCCATTTCTAAAATGGAGCCTCTCTGATTTTGCCCGGGAAAAATACGCCCCTGTGTTGCTAAAAGCAGAAACCAAGGTATCTGATTTTAAACCATATGCACTCCTTAGCTACTGTAGAGCTTGTATACATTATTTCACAAAACTAATCTAATTTTATTTTATTCCTGCAGGGAATTGTTGTGGCTCTATTTATGGCTCTTCTGGGTCTTGGGCTGTATGGGACCACCATGGTCCATGATGGATTGTACTTAACAGACATTATCCCACGTGAGACCAAGGAATACAACTTCATCTCTGCCCAATTCAAGTATTTCTCCTTCTATAACATGTTTATAGTAACCAAAGATGGATTTGATTACCCCAAAGCCCAGGAATCTCTTTATGATCTTCATGAAGCTTTTGGCTCTGTCAAATATGTAGTGCGTGAAGAAGGAAGAGACCTACCCAAAATGTGGCTTCATTACTTTCAGGACTGGCTCAGAGGTAAGCATATGTTAAAAAAAATACATATTTTAATGTTTATGTTCAAAACAGCTTGGAAAGATTTGGGACTTAACTATGCTAAAGAACTGTGTTTTATCTTGTTATACATGCCTCCAGTTAACAGTCTTGGCAAGGTCCCACAGTTGTTGGGGAAGCATCACTTACAACCACATAAAATAATAATGCCACTTGGCCTGTAAAACTGTTGATTGGAAAACATCTTATAGGGCATGTAACTTACAAGAGTTCTGCCAAACACTATTATCATGTGTGACATATGAACTATTCCGATTGTATCTGAGTTTGTGGATCGCAGATGCGAACAGGTGGTGTTAATTTTCAGCCCTCAAGAACGACAGGAAAGAATTTGGATTTGGCAGAAACTTAACTTGCCAGTTGGTATTAAATTAAATTAATTGATTAACTAGGGCATTTAGCTAATGCTAAGTAACAGGATACTTTGCAACCTTCACAGATATACTGGTCAGTCAAGCTGCCCAAATAAATCCTAATAAATGTTTCCTAACTGGAATGTAGTGCTCATCTGTGATAATAGAAAACTTAATAGGACATTAAAACTGCTTCCCTAGCAACTTATATATATAAAATCAAAGAGCAAATGAAGGAGGAGATGTACCTTGATTTTGCTTAATCAATTTTCCTCTCTGTTTAGGCCTTCAGACTGCCTTTGACAAGGATTGGGAATCAGGACATATGACACAGGACAATTACAGAAATGGGACTGAAGATGGTGTTCTGGCCTATAAACTCCTCATTCAAACTGGAAATAAGAAGGAACCCTTCAACTTTAATCAGGTAGGTCATGTGTTGTGTATGTGCAAAAAAAAATATTCTTGGCATAATAATTTGCTGTAATTGTTCACATAAGATATACAATATGCATTATGCCATCCTCAATGGTTGTTTAATAAGAAACTGAAGATGACTGAAGTTGATAGTGTTTGAGATCCACAATATGCTTAATCTTAATTTACATTAATACCTAATGACAGCTACTATTTGGGGGACTTTGTACAATAATAGGTATTCTATTTCTAATGCTAATGACCTGATTACATTTACTAATCAGATCCACTTAACTGTTACAGGATCTTTTGTAGTTGTGATAGAATATGCAATGTATTTCTCTTTTACATTACAATGAAATGATTTTTATTCTAGTATACTAATCCTATTCAAACATGAGGGGTTGTATTAGCTCTATGTATCCTAACTGATAAATCACCTTTTCTCTCCATGATTAGTTGACAAGCAGACGTTTGGTGGATGAGAAAGGGCTGATACCACAGGATGCATTCTATATCTACCTGACTGTTTGGGTCAGCAATGATCCACTGGGCTATGCAGCTTCGCAGGCCAACTTCTACCCACAGCCTCCAGAGTGGATACATGACCGATATGACACCACTGGGGAGAATCTGAGAAGTAAGTTCTTCGGCTATAAACCCCAAGCCAATCCAATGCGATCTCTTAAAGGAATTGTTCAGTATAAAAGTAAAAACTGGGTAAATAGATAGGCTGTGCAAAATAAAACATGTTTTCAATATAGTTAGTTAGGCAAAAATGTAATGTATAACAGCTGGAGTGACTGCAAGTCTAACCTAACAGAACAGAACACTACTTCTTGCTTTTCAGCTCTCTTTTGTTTACACTGACTGGTTACCCTGGTTACTAGGCAGTAACCAATCAATGACTTGAGGGAGGGCCACATGGGTCATAACTGTTGCTTTTGAATGTGAGCTGAATGTTGAGTGTCAATAGCAAACTCACTGAACAGTTATGTCCCATGTGGCCCCCCCTCAAGTCGCTTTAGAGAGCTGAAAAGCAGGATGTTGTGTTGTATTCTGTTATGTGAAACATCCACTCACTCCAGCTTTTATACATTACATTTTTGGCTAACTAACTATATTAGAAACATTTTTTATTTTGCACAGCCTATTTACCCAGTTTTTATTTTTACCCTGAACTGTTCCTTTAATAAACCAAGCTTTTTCATTAAACTTTTTGCCCAGTATTAATAAATACAATTTATATTATATTAATAGCTTTATACTAATTGCATAATAGTAGTTTAGAAGATTACAATGTTACCGAACATTTAACCTTTTAATATATTAACTTGAAGGGCTTTTCTCCTTATGCAACAAGATGTCTCCCTAACAATTCTCTGCTTTCCTCTTCTTCCCACAGTCCCAGCTGCTGAGCCCATTGAATTTGCTCAGTTCCCATTCTACCTGAATGGCCTTCGGCAAACATCAGATTTTATTGAGGCCATTGAGAGTGTGCGCTCTGTATGTGAGGCGTTTGTCAAGCAGGGTGTTCACAGCTACCCCAGCGGTTATCCCTTCCTCTTCTGGGAACAATACATCGGTCTCCGCCACTGGTTCCTCCTGGCTATCAGCATTGTCTTGGCGTGCACCTTTCTAGTGTGTGCCATTCTCCTTCTGAATCCCTGGACTGCAGGCATTATTGTAAGTTCTTAAAGTTATCTCAGTGTTCTAACGTAATAATGTTCAGGCTTCTGCAGGAATAAGTACTTTATAAACTTATGTTAATAATAATATTAATAATTATAATAATAATCATAGTAATAGTAAGACTGCTGCAGATCAACAACACTGAGGGGGAGATTCATCAAAGGATGAAGTTCCGCCACTAGAGGGAAATTCCACAGCTCTCAATTCATTTCTATGGGATTTTGAAAAGCGTATTTATCAATGGGTGAAGTGAAATTTCACCCTTTGATAAATACGCCTTTCAAAATCCCATAGAAAAGAATGGAGAGCTGTGGAATTTCCCACTTGTGGCGGAACTTCACTCTTAACTTCACTCTTTGGTGAATCTACCCCTTATTCTTTAAGTTATTTGGTATATCAGATGGAATCTTCATGTTGTTTGTGTGTAATATTGTCACAAAGTAAACCTGTCTGTTGTTTTGCTAGGTTTTCATTTTGGCCATGATGACAGTTGAGCTTTTTGGGATCATGGGATTGATCGGTATTAAACTGAGTGCCATTCCAGTGGTGATTCTCATTGCTTCAGTTGGGATTGGAGTTGAATTCACTGTGCATGTGGCCCTGGTATGTGTTGCTCACTTCTTGCAATATGGTTCAGAAGTTGTCTTGTAACGTCACCATAAACAGATATTTCTTTCAAAAAAGTGACCACCTTTGATTCTTCTCTAGGGCTTCCTCACTGCTATTGGAGACCGAAACCAACGTTCAGTACTGGCTCTGGAGCATATGTTTGCTCCAGTCCTGGATGGGGCCATTTCCACTCTTTTGGGAGTGCTTATGCTTGCAGGATCTGAATTCGATTTCATTCTGAGGTAAGAACACTGTTTCATGCAATATATCATAGATTCTTATATGGCAATATAGGTGAGCAATGTGTCATTGCTTAGAACCAGGAATTTGTAACTGGTAGTTCTATGGAGAATGATGCATATTTGGCAGCTACTTTGGCACTTGATAGAATGTTGGTAACTAAAATCAAGGCATTTAGTACCACTGAATCTATTTCAAGAAATGTATTTCAATAAACTCCCATTTAAAAGCTTCCCAAGGGATTCACAGTTTGATATGATGCCATAGTGTTCTTTGGGCAATGAAACAGTTAAAACAAATATTTAAAAAGTAAAAAAATCTAGTTTGGTTTTGACGTAGTTTGTGCTATGAGTGATTCCTGTGTCGATGCTGTGCTGGCGAGGGATGATAGCCTATGTGCTGTTTAAAAGACACAGTTGCTGAATCTTATCCAAACCCATTCCTTTCAACCTGGGAGGTCTTGTTTAGAGGAGGAGGAAGGCGGGAGCAAGGCAAGCCCTGGCTGATCAGGAAATAGCAGAACTATCCCTCATGTAAACAGACTTTCTGTGCAGAATTTGGTATAAACAGCTGAACTAGTTCAGAGATCTGACACCAGTCCCCCACCCCCTAGGCCTGAGCATGTGCCCCCTCCTAAACTAAACAGTCAATGGGAGAGATTACAGGACCCAGCATAAACATCAAATCCCACTTCTAAGCATGATACTGATTCACAGCTTGGCACAGGGGCCAGTTAACCCTTCCATAAGCTGAGGAGCAGCCTCAGTCTCAGGTTGGGCATGTAGAATTAAAGTGCTGCAAGCATGCAGAATCTTGGTCGCAACCCAGGGAAATGCCACATTTAAGCCATATTTGTGCTTAAACAGTTCAACTTTTTGGAAGTTTCTGGCCAGACTACTTTCTTGGCATTGGAGCAAGTGACCCAGTTTTGCTCACATCATTTCTTTAGTGTTTAAACTTTGCCAAGGACGCTCTCTCCTTTCATCCTTTATCCACTGCTTTCTCTCACCTTCCAGAGTCACTCCCTTCCCCCTCCTTTGGGTTAGAATGCAGGTTCTAATGTATGGGAAGGGGGAGGGAAGGGAAAGTGCAGGAAGCAGGGGCACTAGCACTGACAGACAGAAAGTCCCCAAGGGAGCGACTCCTAAACTCCAACCTGAAGCCATTCTAATCATGAAACAACACAAGGGGAGTGCTCCTCTAACTCTACTTAAGCCTTTCACTGCTATACACCTCAGTGTCCCATATTTCTGATTACCAAATGCTATGGACTAATTGACTCATTTCTAAAAGAAGCCACACAACCAGTTTATTACATTTGTAGTCTGATTTCCGGATCTGCTCAAAGAGCTTGTAAAATTGTATTGCTTTGCAAGGACAGTGAGTTCAATTGTTCTTCAATAGATTTTAGGTTAAGACACTGATATTTGATTCACTTCCATATCAATATATATGCCAAAATACTCACCTTCACAATTTCCATTCTAACACGAATATGATGTCCCATCCAGGTACTTCTTTGCTGTGCTGACAATTCTGACCATTTTGGGCCTGCTCAATGGACTTGTTCTCCTTCCTGTGCTGCTTTCATTAATTGGCCCCCCTGCTGAAGTAAGTTCAATAACTCAATAATCCATTCTTAAAACAGACTCAAAATGAATATAAATATTATATAAAATATTATATATTTTAGAGTTGTAAAGAGATAGGTGTACATTTCACTTGTGACTTGTAATAATATGCTGCCTTCTACAGTAGTACTTCTGTATTGCAGCAATTAAGCTTCTCTATGCCTTCAGTAACCTTTAGTTTTTGGCCATAGTGTTTTATGTCTCATCTTACAATGAATATGTATAATGTATAAATATGCTTCTGTTCTGTAGGTTACCCCAGCTGATAATGGCAGCCGACTGCCTACTCCCACACCTGATCCTCTTCCTCCACCTCTAAGCCACCATGCCTTCTATATGAACCATAAAGGATTCAGTGATCCTGAAGATTCTTCAGAATACTACTCTGAGACCACAACCACGTCAGGTTTGGAGGTAGATGACCCCCAGCTATATGAACGCAGCGCTTACATCATACCCCCCAAACAACCACACATCATCCTGGAAGCCAGCAAGGATCCCAATTATCCCAAAATAATGGTAAGGTCTCAGGGTCATGCCACCGCATAAAATTATTGGATTTGTTACTTTAAGAAAAAGATGTCGGCTAGATAAATAAATAATAATAAAATAAATAAAAATCGTTCGAATCGTTCGACTGCGATTTTGTGTAAAATCCTTCGAATTCCTAGGACCTTCAGGACAGGTTCTAGGAGGTCCCCCATAGGCTACAATGGCAATTCGGCAGCTTTAAGGTGGCAAAGTGTCAAATTGGAAGGATTTTAAAGGGCCAGTACTTTGAAAATTCAACTTTTCAAATTTTTTCTATTCGAAACGATAGTCGAAGTAGCCTAAAATTACGGTGAAATTCAAAAATTTTTAAATTCGAATTTTATTCATATATTCACTTCGACCCTTAGTAAATGTGCCCCCTAGTAGGCAATATGAAGATGCAAAAATTATTTCTTAAAGTAGGAGTGTTCCTCCTGTGGCTCTTTAGCTGCTGAACTGCGACCTATAGTACATACAACTTTCAGTGGACTGTTTATAATTCCATAGCCATTGACTAGACAGCGAGAGCTAAGTATGCTGTTTCCTCCTGTTGCTTCTCCATATAACATTTTGTTATAGGACATGATTAGAGATACATGGTCTAGACCCATCCACAAAATTAACAATTTTAGCACCAGCATCTTTAAATATCGTCGTTAATAGAGCATTTAATTTGCTGTATTTGTCAATTGATATATAGTAACCTTGTTTGAAAACCATATGGAACAATACTGATTATGATTATGTTTTCTCCTGATTACAGTTGGTGAAGCCTTGCAAGGAAAACCAGGATGTTCCGGGCAAGAAAGACTCTCAGGATATCAATAACAGTGAGGCACTTCCTGGTAAAGACATATCACGTAGAACCTGCCAAGAGCAGAAGGACACTAAGGAGCCCAGTGGCTCAAGGATAAGACAACAGTTGCCCACACCATCTGGGCCAACAAGGACTAACCAGCCCCCAAACTCACGGGCGCAGCACAGTACAAGGCCTCAAGGCCACAGGACTGCACCTCCAGCATACTGTGCAAAACTGTCAGGACCCAATGGTTCCATTACTACAGTAACAGCTACAGCTTCGGTAACTGTTGCTGTACTCCCAAGCTTGCCTGGTACTGTACGTGGCTACAATCATGAGGGCTTTGAGGACAGTGATATAGACTGCATGGCAATCAGGCCAGAGTGGGCAAAACGGAGCGTCAAGCACCCAGAAGTCTTCGAATTGGAAGATCTGGACCAGGACAGAAGACAGGATGACTTGTCTGTTCGACACTAGGTCAGTAGTCCATGTATTTTTTCAAATTCTTTTTATCTGTGTATATGCACTGACATGTATTTACAAAAATAAACACACAGTCATTTTAAGTATGAAGAGACTTGCATCCCATTCTTACTGAAAAGAGCATTTTGTAACCTTTCAGTAAATCCACATAATATTTGGAACTGTGTCTGAGGAGAAACAATCTTTTTTAGAAGAAGCAAATTTCCCTTGTACGCTTATCACTTCATGTTCATCAGAACAGGAAGCTGATCCTGCCCTCCTTTTTTAAAACCCAGCAGGGAATATTAACGTTACCCTTGCTAAAGATGACTGTTCCCATGAAGACATTTAAAAGCACCACACATTGTGGACATTTAAAATAACTTGGGTTTCAGAAAGGCTTGAGTACTCAAGCAAATGTTTATGAAGGTTACAAAAGGCTCTCTTACATAGGGGCCGCTTCTATTTGTTTTAGCTATGATTTTCCATTTCCAGTGAAATCTTCTTAACCACCTCATTTCCAAATGTGGAAGAAAAGAGGCTAGTATGGGAGGCAGGCTTTGCATCCAAATGTAAATACCCCTTTAATCCCTTTGTTGCTAGAAGAGCAGACTTCCCAGTAGCAAAGGGATTATCAGTCCATGAAAGTTATATGGAAAATAAAACCAGCCCAGCGATGTTGCTAACATTTTTTCTCTGTTTTCTTTTCTCTTTTAGTGTCAATCTCAAGAGCCAGCTGTGTGAACAGAAAGAGTTAAACCTAGAAGCTGTCTCCTTGTGTAGAAACGTCAAAGAAAATTGTCTATAAGAAGAAGAAAAATTACTAATTGTAATAATGTTTATAATGCAAAGCAAATCTAATTATTAGAGACTTTCTGTATGAATATATTTTGTTATGAAAATTCACACAAAAACAAAAAAAAATCCTATTTAATAAGCTGATGATGTTGTACTGTAAAGAGACCCCCTGGGCTGCACAATGTTGTCCAGTTGCCCAGCATACCATTCTTACCAGTGTTGCTGCTATCTGTTTAGCCCCTGCAGGAATGAAACCCCCTACTATCACATCTTAGGGTATTTTGTATCATTCTGAAACATGCAAATATACATTTTCATATAAAATAACAGAACTTATAAATTTCAAGATGCATTTGCTGTTTCTTTTAAGAAACAATACTTTTTGGTAATTGCCTCATCCTCGAATCATGAAGCTGCACCTGGTGTCCTGTTGTAACAGAATTGTTAAAGAAAGCACATGCACGTACACAAAATCTGCTAAATAAAAATATAGAATGGTACAAAATACTGTTTCATATTGGAACAATCTATATTTTAGATAAACAGCTGAAAAAAATCTTACTCCCCATCTTGGAAACATGCTATTTGCCTCTATGCTGGGGCAACACGGCATCACCTACCTGAGAAAATTGTAACATTACATGAAATAAATCGGAGTACAATCAAATATGTAAGTGGACAGGAACTTTGAAATTTATTGCACACTTCCATTTTACACTTTTTTTTTAATTAAAACTCCCATCATCAATGACTACATGGACCTCATTGAATATATGCAGAATGCTGTAATTAAGATGGATGCCTTCCTTGGTCCGCTCATTATGGTACACTGCATTTTACTGCATCTATGCAAATCTTTCTGGTTCTGTATTATATACAGTATATATATATATATATTATATATATATACTGTATATATATATATATAATATATATATATAATATATATATTATAGAACTGTATTTCGTAACCATATTTGAATGTCTTTCATAGATTTAGACTAAGGTATCAAATCCAGCAAAGTTCTACAACTTACTTATTTTCTTGTATGGAAACCACATATTCAGCACAGCCATAGCTGATCCTGGATTAGAACCCATTTACTTATAAGTCTTGTAGCACTATCATTCAGGTATAGGCAATTTCTGGCGACCTCTAGGACTCCAAATTTCCAATAACCTGTGCTCCACTGGTTGCCTGTACCTGCTATACACCATGTATTGATGTATACTAGAGCTTTTTAACCCTTCCAGTGCTGTCACTGCCAGAATCCCTTCCAAGCACTGAAAAGGTTAATGTTCCCCACTCATCCCACTATTAGCTGTGAAATGTTAACCTTTGGTATTCTGTGTCCAAGTAGGACATTTATATTATTGTCCCCATGCAGGGACACACATTATTTGCCGACTTGTATTTTATTAATATTATATAATAATAATAATTATTATTAGTGTGTTGTATATTATTTCTCTGTTGGAAATGGCAGCTTCTCTAACATGTTAAATATATATTAACCTCTCGGCTGCTGCCAGGGGCCGGCAGGAACATTGCTGTGTCTCTTCGTGTTTGCTCAGCAACTCCCTGCCAGCCTTTCTGCCACTGAGCAGGTCTCTTTATGTGTCTGTGTCTATTTGGTGGACTGAAGCTTGGTACAATGTGTCACTGTGCTATAAATTATTTATATGAAAAGAGCAAAGTTTTATTTTTGTAGTTTGTACAGGAGTTAGCCATTCAACTGAAGTTTTATTTTTAAAGAGTAAAATATAAATATATAAATATATATATAAAAATATATATTATATATAAACAGAAGCACCTGATGTTGCGTTTCTTTTTTTCATGTTTGATGTGTCTTATGACTGATGTGTTTGTTGCTTTGCTTTAGTTTGCTTGACTGTAGCATGACTGCTGGCCTGGAGTGTAAAGGAGCAGTTAGACGTATGAATGCCTAGATTAACATGCATTTTAAAATAAAATGATAGAAAAAGGGGTATTTACACATGCACCAGAAATACTATGTGTACAGTTATATGGAGAAAACACTGGGGTTTCAAGCAGGTTCATTAAACTCTCCAAGCCATTAATACTACATCTTTAAGCATCATAAAACAGATGACTTCTGCAATGGGTTGCTGGGCATCGTTGCTTACGCTCAGGTGGAAAACCACTATTTGGACATGCTTACTGTGAGACATTAAAGTACATGGGCCTACAGCTAGTGATGGGCGAATCGACCCCGTTTCGCCGAAAAATTCGCGAAACGAGTCGCGGCATGTTTTTGACGAGCGTCGCTTTCGTCGCGTCATTTTCGACGATCATTGCGTCTTTTTTGTCGTGTGGTTTTCGATGTGCGTTGCGTCGTTTTCGTCGTGTCACGTCACGTCAAAAACTACGAGCGACTCGGTTTTTTTTCAGCGAATTTTCGCTGGCGTTTCGAGAATTTATTCGCCAGTGGCGAATCGCGGGAATTTACAGCAAATTCGCCCATCACTACCTACAGCTCAAGTTGTCACCTTGCCGGTAAAAATGTCAATGTACAAGTAGAAAATATACTATAGATTTGTTTAGGGTGGGCCACACTTAAATGTGTTGGGGAGCAACACTTATGAAAAAGGTTTCCAGGGGTGCCAAATAAGGGCCCTGGCTGCCTATTTAATAGCCCCTATGTGGCAGCATATAGGAGGCTATGTTTGGCATTACGCCTGGTTTTTAGGCAACAAAAACTTGCCTCTAAACCAGGAATTTAAGCACCTGCTTTGAGACCACTAGGAGCAACATCCAAGTATAGTCTAATTCATGGCAAATAGCTGTGGACTTGTGACTGGAGCAAACTTTCGTGGTGAAATGTGAAGTGTAAATCACATCAGGAAACTAAAGGAGGCAGTCCCTTGTAAACAGTTTAAGAGCTGACTCTTTAGCCGTTTGCAAAGGAAGTTCTCCTTTAGTTCCCTGATGTGATTCACACTCCACATTTTACAGTGACATTTGCCACATTTATAACAGTTACAAGTATTTGCTGATAGTAATTATGTTATTAGCTTTGAGCTAAACAAAGCAAACGGTCAACCACTAAAGAGTGCTGGGGGGGGGGGGCAACAATAGCATATGTATCTTTTGAGGAATTAAAGATTGTAAACAGAGTAACTGGCCATAGACGTAACAATTACGATCTCTCTCGGAAAAGATCTTTCCAAGAAAGATCGTTCATTTCAACACACACGTGTAGAGCTGAATCGACAAATATACAGGTAGAAACAATAAAATTATACTTGTATCTGACGATTCAGCACTAACAATGGCCGATGTCAGGGTGCTTTCAAAGGCATCCGATCAAAATTTTCCGCCCAGCCCGATCAACCAGCCAACCGATATCTTCTGACGATATCGGTCGTCTCATTTCCCACCAAACACGCACCGAATATCGTACAAAAATTTGTTTCGTACAATATCATCTGTGCGTCTATGGCCACCTTAATGCTGGCCATGGACGTAAAGAAATTTGCAAGATCCAATAGTTATCCTGAGACCACGATTGTCTCAAAACGATCATTTAAATGTACGATGTGTCCATTAACTAAAAAGACCATTTCAGGCGATATTGCCAGCAGAACTGAAGGGTCGCAGCCTGCTTGGCCCTGCAAACATAGGTAGATTGCACTGGGAGCAACCTGGCCGATCAATCTTCAGACCGATGTACGATGAAAAACCGTAAGAAGTACGATCGCTCGAATCCCACTAACCGAACAATAATTTGACAGATTGGTCGGACTTCCCTAAGATCGGTCATTCGGCAGAGAAAGATCTTTGCGTCTATGGGGACCAAGGGGTAATCCAGTCTTTGGTTAAATCAGTGGCTGTCAACTTATTTGGTTCATGCATTTGGACAGGGCACACCTGCTCTGCTCATACCAAACATATAAAACATTACTGAATCAGGCATAGTCAAGAGAAAATCACCCCAAATCTGGCTAGAATTGAACTCCCAAGATGGGCATACTGTATAGGATGGGCATGTAGGTGAGCAAATAATCACTTCTCCACATATATGCCTGTAACTGGATTTTAGGCTGCCCTCAGCAAAACTCTGAACACCTCAGCGTCCATCCCCAGAGTTTGGGAACCACTAGTTTAAATGTTAATTGCTTGCTATACCAGCATTCTAAAATCATCTTAATGTGACCACAGGAGGGTGCTATTTTATAAGATCCATGCCAAATCACAAAAGATTGAGAAGGCACATTGCCCTGGGCAATGTGCCTTCTCAATCTTTTGTGATTTGGCATGGATTTAATAAATTTTCTTTTTTTCTTCATTTGATGAGTGTGCGATCCATAATTTATTCTTCTTGCGTTTATTCTTGGAGACTTTGAGTGGGCAGCCTCCCTTTGGATCAGCACCTCAAATTAACGATAAGTATTTTCTATTTAAGAGTGTGCACCTTCTAATGCTTTTTTTCTATTTTATAAGATGACTGGCATGGCTACTCCCATTGCAGGGAATTAAATTATTATTGTTTACTAGCATACTCCAATAGTAAAAGTTAAAGCAGGCTGAAAAACTGTAGTCAACAATGAATGAAGCTTGTGTTGAACATACATAAAATTTTATTTCTTCAGTTGAACAGGGAAATTCAAGCTACACCATGTTTGGTCCTTGTGAGGTACATAATTAGATTACTGGTGCACGGATAATCCCTGGTTCCTTGTTTTCCCTGTTTAGTTTTTTTTTAATTAAAACAATAGGTATAAAGTATGTCCAGCGCAAACCCAATTCATTGATCTTGTGTTAACCCTTTTATAGCAATATATAGAAATATTTTTATGCTGTATAACTTGTATCCAACTCTCCAGGGCAAGCAGCCATAAGAATGCAAGATCATCCTTCAACAGGAAGCACACCTGAGCTGTGCAAATGTTATTTGTTCCTGCTAATGGAGCTGTAAGCATCTATCATAGTTTTTCTAGCACTAAACAAATAAAAAGCTGTTTGCCCTCCCTTCTAGTGTTTGATTATATTTATTTTAACATTGGGAAGCAAAAGCTGTAAACCAATATCAGTAAATCTTCTTGTATATGTTAATTACGTTTGGGGGACCTGCATTAGAGGGACAGCTTTGCAACCTGTAATACATATGTATACCTCTCAGTATTTAAATTATCAAATGAGGGATGTATTAGATCACACCCTGTTATGCCCATGACCACACTTTACCATATAGCCCTCAGACCACCCCCTTCTTAGGTGATCAGTGCATGAACAGTATAGCATACATACTGCACATGAGCCAATCAGCAATCACCCCCCACCTACCCCTGTGCTACGCCTCTGGATTTAACAGTATGGCTGAGGGCACATGGAGTGTTGGCTCCACTGGTTTTTTTGCAGCCAGAGAGAAGTGGATCCACTTCCTTGCTTAGCTCTTCCCTAGCTGATCTGCACTGATCTGCTGGGTGCAGGGACATGGAACGAAGGGCAACCTGAAAATAGAAATTTTCAGGGAAGATCAAAGCAGTTGGGGAAGGGAACAGATCCGCTTCTCTCTGCTTGCAAAAAAAATGCAGCAATTCATAAGCCCTGGACCTAAGACTGGTGGCATCACCAGGAATTATTGAGGAGGGGAAGAGCAAAAGAAGAGAAAGGGGCAGGGACTAAGAACTTTTCGGTTTGTTTTTTTTTTTAATAATGAATTTATTTGTTTTTGTAATGAAAGGCAAACAAACATTGTCTTTGTTACTGCAATAAGTAAATAGAAGTATGCATTGCAAAAGAAAGTTTAACATAACAATAAATGTATAACAATTGACTCATATTAAGTAGAAATGTCAGTCCTGGATGTTCAGCCCAATGGAGATGAGACGCCAGCAAATAAATTTGGCCAGTGACACTTGGAGGGGGTGGGGGGGGGACTGTACCTGTCAGTGGATTAATTCCCTGATTTGTGTTTTGATAATAGTTTCATGTTTCCAAATAGAGTGTGTTATCATGCAAATTTTCCATATTCTACTTGTTGTGTATTGAAAAGTATGGACAGTGCGGAATTTTGTTCCTTTCTAAAGTCCCCATACACGGGCAGATATAAGTCACCAACAGATCTGAACGTTGGGCTCTAGGGCAAGGTTGCCAATCAAGCAGATCTCTACATGTATGACCTTAATAGTTGCTTCTTGCCAGTCCATATGAAATATGCAATGCAATTTTTGTTTTTACTAATATTCAGGCAACCCCATTCATGTTGTTTCCAGGCTGCTGCTGCCAATATCTTTGCTAATTGTTTTTTAAGACTTATTTGTGCTTGAATGGATTTTCCAGCAACCAATATGAGGTGACCTCAGACCAGAAAGATTGAATCATGGAATATGTTGAAGAGGGTATGCAGTAGGTTTGTAGGCATCAGGTAAAAATTGTGTAAAATTTGCAGGGCTGTCTCCTGGTACTTACTGAGTTAGCTCGGGTATGTCTAAAAGTCATGGGAATATTGTTGGTGATTCTTTATCTGTATTAATCAATGAGCAAAGGTGTCAGGCTTACCTACAGAATCCAGCGAGGAAAGGGTGATGTGAGAGAACTCACAAGCGCCTCGCACAACGCAGACCACCCTGAGGAGTGAACAGGTGGGAAAGTGCGTGGAGAGTAGCCGGTGAGACTAATAAGGCGAGGTACCAGGGATCAGGCAAAGGCGATGTCAGACAATCCAAGGGTCGAGGGCAGGCAGCAAGCATCAAATCCGGAATCAGGCAAGAAGGTCAGGGTAGGCAGCAATGTAGCGTAGGTCAACAGGAAGCAGGGTCACAACAGGAGATCAGGAGAATAATACACAGCTAGGCTTATGGAAAATAACCCAAATAACCAGGCACAGAACAAGTCCAGGAAGTCCCTTAAATAGGCCTTTTTGGCGCCAAACGAGTCGCCCCGCGCCGCAATGGTCGCGCGCCCGAACCGACGCAGTCAGAACGTGCGCGCGTCCAACCTGACGCGCGCCCAACTCGACGCTCACGCACACCCGCACCTCGGCGCGCCGAAATGCACGCGCGCAAACGCCGAACCGGACGCCGCAGCGGGCGGGACCACAACTGTCTGGGGTGAGTAACCTCACAAAAGGGCTTGATAAATGTATGAGGTCGATCTTTTTGCGTTTGTTTCTTTCCACAGGTAAACTAGTGGGCTTTGTTTTTCTATAAATGTTAATTTTCAAGGATGATGCTGAAATTTAGATGAAAAGAGAACATTTTCTGATATTGGCTAAATAGATAACTATAGGGATAATAGAACTGTATTGTTTTTTCCATGGCTTGTAATGTATGTATGCCTTTTTTTGGGGGTTTCACATTCCAATTGGGAAATCTTCATTTCCCATCCATGTGATATATAATGAAATGTATGGGGATAAACTGAATCTGACTGAGTGCCATGTATGATATGTGTCAATAAATAAAGGGTTCATTTGTATGGCAGAAGGATATTAGATGGTGGAGTGTGTAGAAGGTAATTCAATGTAAGGTCATTTGCTATTTGTTGATCAATATATACATTTTTGGAATGTAGCCAGTCCCCTGCAGCCTCACTGTATTCTTGTATATTTGGGATGTTTACACCTCCCAATGCCTTGGGTTGTTGCAATTCTTTTGTGCTACCTTCAATTATAAGTTATCCATGTGAACAATTCTAATTAAGGTATATGTCCCCTTTAAATTGCTATAATGTTACTTAATTTGGGCAGAGCTTTAGAAGCAGGATCAGCCACAGATGGGGTCTCAATGCAGAGCAGAATCCCTTTAGAAAAATCTGAATGTATTTGTTAGTGCTCACTCATGTACACTCCATGTACACTCCATCAAAAGTAGTGATGCATTGAATCTGCTTTTTTGGGATTTGGCTGGATACCAAATCCTTTCTAAAGATTCAGCCAAATCCTGAATCCAAACTGAATCCTAAATCCTTCATGAAACATTTGTCGAATCCAGAACTGCATCCAAGAGAAAGAGAAAGATGCACATTTGAGCAATTGTTAACTTCCTTGTTTATGTGGCAAAAAGTCATGTGATTTTAAGGTTTTGGTTTAGCCAGGCTCTTGGGATGGATTGGGACTACTTGACTGGATTTGGTGCATCAGTATTCAAAAGTACCACTGTGTATGCCAGAGTGTCCCACATCATTATGGGATGTAATGCTGCCTTCTGTTCCAACAGTGTAGGTTTATGTATATCCGCTTCTGCACAGGTGTCCCAATAAAAGAGACTGAGCAAATGAATGCAACGCTTTACAGGAAAATATCCAGAACTGCTGCTCTCTGACTCCTCTGGAATGTGGTTTGTAAGTATGGCCTTACAGGAATGCCAGTGGCCAAAAGGATTTAAGTGGCAAATTTAGCCAATAGATGTGAGGTATTTGTCTCATCTCCCAGCAGATGGATGTAACTACAAGGGGAATTTAGAGAGAGGAGGGCATCCTGTCTTAAAGCCATTTCAATGCCACCAGTAGGGTGGCCAACTGATCGATTTACTACCAATATTATTAATAGGGCAGACAGATAAATAAACATAGCACGGCTAGTATTTTTTTCCGAGGAAAAGTAACAAACACACAACCCTAATTACCATGTTCATTTTACAAAATTTGGCAGGTTATGAAAGTTTAAACATATTTCTGTGATTTCCCCCCCCAGTTTTTACAGTCTTGCTAATGAAGGTGAATTGCCTTTTAAGCTGTGAGACTAACTTTTCCCAAGGGACCTGTTATCTTATCGTGTTACAATTACTTATTTGCGTATCTCAAAATTGTTATCTGAACCTGCTGCCAGTTCTGGGCTCTCTGTCAAAAGCCAATTAAGTTAGAAACTGTGTCACTTTTTCTGGATGTTCAGTGCAGAGATAAAAACGGGACTTTCCAGTACAAATGAAGTACTGTGGGTTGAGCTGTCAAAAGAGGGACACTCACTCTAAAAATGGGACAGTTGGGGGGGTATGCTGACATTTAACAGGGAGTACTTTCCTGTTAAAGTAACATTTTTGTTGTATGGGACAGTTTTATAAATACAACCATATGCAAGACTTCATTTAGTTTATCTATTTTATGTCCTTAATAACTAAAACAATATGTAAAGCATACACATACACAAGAAGCAGCAATAAAACTAACCTTATAAGTTCACAATTCTATGTCGGGACATTGAAAAAACAGATAACACAAAAAAACTGTTGTCTACAGCAACCTCCATGTGTAATAAAAATTACTATGAGACGTTTGCTGTTCAACAGGTCAGTAAATGCTACCTCTGATTGGTTGCTGAAGGTAATAAAACTGTATCAAACGCTGCTCCTTATAGCACATAAAACTAAATTCCCTCTAATAAGTGAATAACAATTTTGTGTTTCTGCGCTGACTAAAATCTACATTTTTAATGTCCAGCAACATCAGCAACTAATATTTCAGTGAAGTTCATGGGGCATTCTCAGTAGGGACTAAATGTACCAACTAATGTATCATAGTGTAATGGCTTAGAGAGTCAACAAACAGTTTAGCAACTCCTGAGAAATATGAAAGGTGTAAAATTAAACTTTAAAGGGCAAGGAAAGTGTAAAACAGAATAAGGCTAGAAATGCTGTATTTTGTATACTAAACATAAACATAAACTTACTGCACCACAAGCATAATCAAACAAATGATTTATGCTTTCAAAGTTGGCCACAGGGGGCTGTCATCTTGTAACTTTGTTATACATCTTTGCCTGACACTGGCACTGCACATGCTCAGTATTGTCTGTGCTGCTTAGGGATCGTCATAAATTATAAAAAAACAAAGCTGTTTGAGTTCTGCATGGCTGGTAAGTAAGGCAAGGACTCCCCCTGCTGTTCATAAGTATGATTGTTTCACTGCCAGAAGTTAGGGACCGTCTGACAATTCCTATCCACAGCACTAAATGAAGGAAGAATTTCACTGCATGCAGTCAGGTTTCTTATAAAAACGGTACACATTTTTAAATTAAAGTATATTGGAGATAGCTTCCTTTTTCATTAAAGAAAGTAAACATGGGATTTTATTTATTTGCCTTTCCTTGCCCTTTAAAACTAAACCCCTTAAAGGGCACCTGTTGGTCGAAAATATTTTTTCCAACCAAAAGCGTGGCTAATAGAGCTCCCCCACCAGAACTAGGACACTCGCACCGGGAGGCCATGTTGTGCTGAGAGCATGAGCATAATGAGCTTCTGACGTCACATGCTTGAGTATAATGAGCAAGTTGTGGCATTCGCTTAGTATGCACATGTGTGTGCCCCAAACAGCTGCTTGAACCAGGAAAAAAAACTACTGTTACCCCCGGACAGGCCCGGATTTGTGGAGAGGCCGCCTAGGCCCGGGCCTAGAGTGGCAGGATTTTAGGGGGCGGCATGCTGCCCAACCACACCCACATTGGTTCAGAAATTTTAATTTCCTGTTTGCCAATTCCCATTGCCCCGTCCTGATGATGACAATTTGAGCAAATAAAAGGTAGGGGACAGGGGCGACAAACAACAGCGGGCGCCCGCTAGGTAAATCTGGCCCTGCCCCCGGAGTGCAGGTTCTATTAGCCTGCACCTTCAGTTGGGGAAAATATTTTTGACCAACAGGTGCCATAATTTAATTAATTATAATTAAACTTTAAATCTACTGAAAATGTTTAATGGATGTTACATACAAGGAGTAACAATGAGTTTTTTGTGACTGTCCCTGTATTTCTAAAGCTGTGCAGAACAGTTGTACGCAGTACTTTTAAATAAAAGTCATATACACATATTGACTGATACAGGAGCTTACAATCTAAAAGGCTGTGTATATATTAGTTAAGTATGATGCATCTTGCCTATGGATCCACCATCTATCATAGGAGCAAATTTACTAAAGGGTGCAAAGAGGCCGTTGCTAGCAAAAATTCGCCAGAAATCTCGTCCACAGGGACAATGGCAATTTACTAACAGACAATTCGCTAGTGAAATCACTGGCACAGTTTCACGCCCTATTGCCAGGCCAATTTTTGCTCAGGTGAATGATCGTTACTCCACAAATTCACTAAAGTGCACATTTTACAGAAAGTTACCTTTTTTTCATCAGAGTTTCACCACCTTCGACCAGGTGAACCGATAAGACAAAGCTTCATCCTCCTCAGTCTTATGTCAATGACATCATATCCTGAATGACTGAAACTCATAATAGTTGTAAAAAACACTGGCATTCTTTCATTTTTTTAAAGCTGGATTGCCTTCAAAAGTCCTAACTATTTATTCCCAACCATGTGAGGTGCATGCCACATTTGTTTTAGGGTGGGTTCATGTCTAGGACATTAGAAGACCTCTTTTGTCTTTATTTTTCTTCCTTGAACATGTGTAATAATAAGTGACCACTTCAAGCATTTGCATCATCTCTGATAAAGACGTCTAGACCATACGACTCATAGGTACCCACCATATTCAAATTGACCTAAGCGTAAGAGTACTACCAAAGTTTGGCTTGGCAGAAATGCATGACAGTGAAAGATGGCTATGAAATGGTCACACTGACGAAGTAACACTTGTGAAACTTCGCCAGCATTCAGCTGCTGAGACCCAACTTCACATTTTAATGAATTGGCGTACTGGTAACGCATTTGCATCTGGTAAACTGGTGCAAACCGTGGCGGATTGTTCATTGGCGAACATAACATTTAGGGGCAGATTTACTAAAGGGCGAATTTCGAAGTAGAAAATACTTCGAAATTCGACCATCAAATTAAAATCCTTCAACTTCAATATTCGATATTTTCACAGAATTTGGCATTCCTGCGATCAAAGAACAATTGTTCGTTCGAACAATAAAACACTTTGAATTGAAGGATTTTAGCGTACGATCAAAGGATTGTTCTTCGATAAAATAAAACTTTAAAAAATGGTCTAGAAGGTCCACATCGCCTAACATAGCACTTCGGTTTTTCTTTTTTTAAAGAGACAGTACTTTGAATTTCGAAGTTGAAGGATTTTACTATTCGACCATTCGAATCAAATGGTTGAATGATCGAAGTAGCCTATTTGATGGTCAAAGTTTTCAAAAATTTACTTCGAATATCGAATTTTTTGCATTTGAATATTCACTTCGACCCTTAGTAAATCTGCCCATTGGTGAATTTGCTCCATAATGTTTCTGAGATCGGGATTGCAGATATGTTATATATATCTTCTTCAATAACAGCACCACAGTCTTATTCCTAGCCCTGCGAGGATATTAAAGGTTCAATAACTATTAATGGTTCAGCAACATCCCACATTTTCTAGACAAGGAAGGTACTCTTATTCCTAATTGATGAATTAGTTCAGAGACTTGGAGTAAGACTTTTCTCCATAGGCTGGAGATCTTACTCCAGGATTTGCAAGTTCCAAAGCTTCCAGCTTTCCCTGTAATCTCTAAACAGTTAATAAACTCTTCCTTACTGACTGTTTTCTTCCACTCTGAACTTTATATTTAGACTCTACTTGCTGTGTTGATGCTAATTTTTCATGTCTATTTCTTCTGCTTAGAGGCTTTATTAAGACACTCTGCTTGGTCTCCTGTTACTGTAATTAGGAACAAGTCGGGTATGTAAGATATTTGATTTCACATTTTCCATCTCATTCCAATCTGATCAGAATTCTTAGCAATCTTTTTTCTTGTACAGAAAGTTGGAGGAAGGACTTGTGACTTGTAGTTTAGCCAAATCTAAGCACAATTTAGTAACAACCCCCAACTCGCTCCTCACATTGTTTACAAACATCTAAAACACTGTCATGTTGCTGGGCCGTGGTACCATTTCCACATTGCTGAGCCAGGGCACCTCAGCAGCTATAGGCATAGCCATAAGTTACAGATACATTGCAGAAAAACTAGGTATGCTTGGTGCTACTAGGTGCTACCACCTCTCCAGTACAGCTTGCTGATAAAGCAGAATAATAAATACTAAAAATATGTATCTGGATATTTACTGAGAAAGTAAATTATGTTATATAATGTGTAATAAGATGTTTATAGTATTGCTTCCAAACACAGGCATCCCACAGGCATCTGCAATTATTTTTACTCACCGTGATATAAAAATTCACTTAAAGAGATACTGACACCTGAAATTAAACTCTTTTTTACATCTATTATAATATTGGCTTTGAAAGCTACTTGTAACTTTGCCATAAGGCAGGGCTGGACTGAGAATTAAAATAGGCCCTGGCATTTCAGGTACACAAGAGGCCCATCAGCCCACATAGAGGCCCAAACAGCCCCCACCAGCCCACTAAACACTGACTTTCTATGGGACCTTATAGCAGCCGGGCCTGCCATAAGGTATTTGCATGATGCTTTTACATTACCTGTCTGATCCCCCGTATTACTGTTTGAGGGGGCTGCCATATTTGTGCAGCAGGAGTCCGTTAGCATTAGAAACTGTAACTAACAGTCAGGTTGGCAAAGTCAGAGAGTCTGGCTTAGGAAATTCAACTAACAATTATATACAAAAACAAACCTCTCAGCAAAAAATGATCAACATGACCTATAGGTAACATTTAGGGTCAGATTTACTAAATTCACATGAAGGATTCGAAGTTCGATCAAATTTTCAAAAACAATCGAATTTGAACGTTTTTGAAGACCACTTCGACCAGTAAATTTTGTAAATTCGATCTAATCGAATGATTTGAATAATGCGAATAAAAATCTATTTGAAAAATTTGACAATTTGACTGTCAAATTTTTATTCGACCACCTAGTTCACCAGATCAAAGCTACCGATTTGGGTTTCCTTAATTTTGATCGAATAAAACAAATTTGATCAAAAAAATCATTTGATTTATCGATCGAATTTTTCCTATTCGATCGTCCGTCTGACCAATCGAATTGCAGTAAAATCTTTCAAATTCGAATATAGAATTCGAAGGTTTTACTTCCCTACCTATTCACATGGTAGAATTTCGAATTTTTTTCAATTCGAAATTCGACCAATAATAAATCTACCTCTTAATGTACATTCATATGTTAAAATTCATTTTTTAGTGTCAGTATCACTTTAAACTGCATCTATCAGGCATTTCGAGTACCTGTATATTGAACTGATGCAGCTGTTTTCAATTATTTTCAATTCTTGTTTAGCACGACTGAATTGAATCATATTTTTCTCTTCTTCCACTAGCTGGTGCTGTAAGAAATTCATTGTATTTCTAGAGGAGGATTTGGGTTTTTACATGTACCCTTATATTAGGAGAGGTCCTCAAATTGTAGGGCTGCCCCCAAGAGGAGCACATAAAAGTAAAACAATTGTTTTGGGCTTGCCCTGAAGGTCAATCAGGTTACAACATAGGGGTGAATGCATTTTTGACAACTTGTCTGTTGCTGGAAGAATAAGATTTAGGATGAGACTAAACTTTATATGAAAAATAGGGTCCTTGAAGAAAAATGTCTGAAAATCTTCTGTAAAGGAAAAAGTTCTACATGTTCTTGCTAGTGATCCTCTTCCTTCTTTCTTTCTCTGTGTGGGCTCCCATGTGCAGAAGAGTTAAAAGCCATCTTTTTTGTTCTACTGTGCATGTATCGGCTTCTGGATTCTGAAGAAAGAAGAATGGAGGATAGCTCACTTGCATGTGCACTGGACTGGTGTAGTTTTCTGCCAATAGGAGCACCAGGCCAGAGTATCAGGAAAGTCATTAAAATCCTTGTGGGGTGCCCCTTGGATTGGAGCTTTCCTTTTCCTTTAAGCCACTTTATCTGCAAACCTTTTTACATTTGAGAGTCTAAAAAATGTAGCCTTGCAATCAGAATGCTTTCTAGTTGCAAGGTAACTGACCCCAGAAAATATTATAAGGCCAAAACAAGATCACTGTGCAGTATGAATAGTGCAATGCAGCCATGTTTTTACCTACAATGCAACATTTTCACCATAATTCCAGCATGTTGGTGGTCACAAGATGGCAATGTACCAGACACAATTGTAACTTTGCTATGGGTTACTGCCCAGTGTTAATAAATAAGCCCCACTGTGTTTATTGGAACAAGGGATGCAGAGGAGGGGATAACTGGTGCTGAGAGAAATTATGCAGACGTGCAAGAAGCACAACCACAACAACTAGCAGTCATAAATGAACCCTTAGAACCAGGTCTGGATTGGCATTCAAAATAGGCCCTGGAAATTATGGTACACAGAGGCCCAAACAGCCCACAGCAACCCACGGATAATGACTGTCTATGGCATCTTACAGTAGCCCTCTGGCATTTCCCAGAACCCATAGATAGAACTGACAAGCTTATAAGAGACAAAATAGCAAGGCAATCAGCAAACTACTTTTTGGTGCATATATTAACATAGTAACTTAGGCTGAAAAAAGACTCGCGTCCATCAAGTTCAAACTTTTTTTTTAATTAATTTTAACTGCCTAACTGCTATTTGATCCAGAGGAAGGCAAAAACCCCATCCTAAGCCTCTCCAATTTGCCTCAGAGGGGGAAAAAAATCCTTCCTGACTCCAAAAAGGCAATCGGACTAGTCCCTGGATCAACTTGTATAATGAGCTATCTTCCATAACCCTGTATTCCCTCACTTGCTAAAAAGCCATCCAACCCCTTCTTAAAGCTATCTAATGTATCAGCCAGTACAACAGTTTCAGGGAGAGAATTCCACATCTTCACAGCTCTCACTGTAAAAAAACCCCTTCCGAATATTTAAGCGAAACCTCTTTTCTTCTAAACGGAATGGGTGACCTCGTGTCATCTGGAAGGACCTACTTGTGAATAAAACATTAGAGAGATTATTATATGACCCCCTTATATATTTATACATAGTTATCATATTACCCCTTAAGCGCCTCTTCTCCAGCGTGAACATCCCCAATTTGGCCAGTCTTTCCTCATAGCTAAGATTTTCAATACCTTTTACCAGCTTAGTTGCCCTTCTCTGTACCGTCTCTAATGCAATAATGTCCTGTTTGAGTGAGGGAGACCAAAACTGTACGGCATATTCTAAATGTGGCCTTACAAGTGCTCTATAAAGTGGAAGAATGACCCCCTCCTCCCGTGACTCTATGCCCCTTTTAATACAGCTCAAGACCTTATTGGCCCTTGATGCTGCTGACTGGCATTGCTTGCTACAGCCAAGTTTATCATCTACAAGGACTCCAAGGTCCTTTTCCATAATGGATTTGCCTAGTGCAGTCCCATTAAGGGTATAAGTGGCTTGAATATTCTTACATCCCAGGTGCATGACTTTACATTTATCAATATTGAATCTCATTTGCCACTTATCTGCCCAGATTGCCAGTTTGTCAAGATCCTGTTGCAAGGATGCCACATCCTGGATGGAATTAATTGGGCTGGATAGTTTTGTGTCATCCGCAAACACAGATACATTAATGAACAAGTTAAATAAAAGTGGACCCAACACCGATGTATAAATATATACATATGTATAAAAGAATTTCACAGCTCTCCTTACCCTTTGTAAAATATGCACCTGAAAATATAATATGCATGTAAATAAATATCTGTGAATCCTCCTCTGGTAAACTGTGGCAATATCTGCCCAGGAGTGGGCAAACTGCATTGAAAGGGTCCTGGTTTAAGGGGGCATTTTGGCTCCCAGCAGGTGTTGTCAGGACCAAGGAGGAAGCTTCAGGGTCAAAGTTCAAGTTCAAGGTACAGACAAGGGTAAAACAGGAGACGTGGTCAAATTTCAGGCAAGAGTTCACAAGGCAGGCAGATAAGGAACAAGGTCAAGTTCAGGCAGGGTCAAAGTCCAGAGTAAATCACACACCTAGGAACATGATAAATCAGAACCTATACTTGGGCAAGGTTATGGTGTCCAGAGAGTCCTTTTAATCTATTTTGGCGCTGTGACACGGCACGCTGACGCTGTGCGTGTGATGTGGCACGCTGAAGTCAGACGCTTGTCACACTGATGTCAGCCGCATCGCCGAGCACCGCCCAGAGTGCTCCTGACAGTACCCCCTCTCACGGAGGACCACTGGACCACTAAGTCTAGGCTTCTGTGGAAACTGATTGTAGAATTCCCTCACTAAGCAAGGGACATGAACAACGGTGTATTTAACCCAAGAGCATTCTTCTGGACCAAAGCCCTTCCACTTGACGAGGAACTGTAAGGAACCCCTGGAGAATCTAGAATCCAAAATCTTTTCCACTTCATAGTCCTGTTGAACGTCCACGGAGACAGGAGATGGAGGGGACTAAGCAGAAGAGACGCAGTTATTAATAGATGGTTTCACTAGGGAGACATGAAACACATTGGGAATTCGCATCTCTGTGGGAAGCTGAAGTCGTACAGCAACAGGATTAATAACCTCTGAAATGGGGAAAGGACCAATGAACTTTGGACCCAACTTGGGAGAAGGAATCCTTAAATGAACGTTCCCAGTGGACAACCACACCTTGTCTCCGAACTTATATGGAGGGGAGGCTCTTCGTCTGCGATCAGCGAAAGTTTTTTGTACCAGAGTACTCTTCTCCAAATTCAACAGGACTATGAAGTGGAAAAGATTTTGGATTCTAGATTCTCCAGGGGTTCCTTACAGTTCCTCGTCAAGTGGAAGGGCTTTGGTCCAGAGAACTAAATTCTCTTTAGTTGCAGCCCAAATAGCAGCCATATGGGCAGCATGATCATCTGCGGCAGGGACATCAAGTTCAGGCAGGGTGAAAGTCCAGAAATAAAGGAGTAAATCACACACCCAGGAACATGATAAATCAGAACCTATACTTGGGCAAGGTTATGGTGTCCAGAGCGTCCTTTTAAACTATTTTGGCGCCGAATCTGGTGCGGGTGCCGTGATGTGGTGCACTGACGATGTGCATCTGACGCAGTCCGGAGCGCTCCTGACACCTGGATGGTAAGACAAATTAAACTGCAGTGCTGCAATTACCTATTTGCTTATCTAGATATTGTTACAAAAGTATCTTATCTTCTGTTGGAAGCAGGGTCGGACTGGAGGGCCCCCCTTGCTGTGGCACCTGTGTTGTGCACATGCGCAGGCGGCACCCACGCCGGTGCGCATGCGCAGACGTTGCCAACACCAGTGCACATGCACAGACATCACCAACACCGGTGCGCATCCACAGACGTCACCCACACCGGTGCGCATGGGGGCAACACACGAGGTGATAACGGCAAATATATTGTACCCTCCATAGCCCCACACAGCTGATTAACAGCAGCATGCAAATTAAATAATAATGGTTCAAAGAATGTCAGGCTAAGGGCTGAACTCCACGGACGCATGTGTTTTTGCTCAGCGCGTCGGATCACACGTAAATCGTCTGTGGAGTTCAGCTCTGAATGGTCGGCCCCCACACATTTACACCTCATCAAATCCGGCCCTCTTTGCAAAAAGTTTGGACACCCTGTTGTCTGGCAACAGTGTTTCTTAAGATGATGGAGTGTGTTTTATCTGGCAGTCAAGTATCCAAAACCACCTCTATTGCTGCCAAATCATTTGAATGGAAAATGCATGGAAGAGCTTATTCTAGTGCTTTTTAATTCTACAGCAGTGGGACAAAACCCAGAGACTGTCCCATTTAGGGGGTATTATTATTATTATTATTAACATGTATTTCTATAGCGCCAACTTATTTCGTAGCACTGTAAAGTGAATGTGATTATACAACTAAATCACATGAATTACATACATAGAACATAAGGAGTTACAGACATCACAATAAATACCGGTACAGAAGGTGAGGAAGGCTCTGTGCAGAAAGAGCTTATAAGCTAAAGGGAATGATACACAAGGTGTGGGATTGGGCAAGATCAGAGTTAGGTGGATGAGATGTAGTACTGTAAGTGGTATTGCATTGGGTAGTTAACAGTGAGGGTAGGCTTCTCTAAAAAAAAGTGGGTTTTAAGAGATTTCTTGAAAGCTGAAAGGTTGGGAGAAAGTCGGACAGACCTTGGAGAGAATTCCAGAGGAGGGTTGCAGCCCTTGCAAAGTCTTGAATGTGAGCATGTGAGGAGGAAATGAGAGAAGAGCTGAGTAGTAGGTCAGTAGAGGAGCGTAGTAAGCAGTTGGGTGAGTATATGGAGATTAGTTCAGAGATGTAGGGAGGGGCAGAGTTATGAAGTGCTTTGAATGTCAGGGTCATTAATTTGAATTTAATTCTGAAGGGCAGTGGAAGCCAGTGCAGGGATTGGCAGAATGGCATGGCAGAGGAAGAGCGGTTTCTGAGGTGTTTTAGCCTAGCAGCAGTGTTCATTATGGACTGGAGAGGTGACAGTCTCTGGAGGGGAAGGCCAATTAAAAGAGAGTTACAATAGTCTAGACGCGATATGACGAGAAAGTGAATAAGAATTTTGGCAGCATCTTGGGTGATAAATGTTTGTATTTTGGATATGTTCCTTAGGTGGAAGTGACACGATTTAACAAATGACTGGATGTGAGAAGTGAATGACAGGGCAGAATCTAGGATAAGAAAAAAACAAGAACTGCTCTGACTCATGAAACGCACCATGAAAAAGTATGCCCGACAGTCCATATATCCCCGTCCAGGTGCAGAAAATCCTCAGCGTCCCATGCTGTGTGAATGCAATCAAAGGAATGGAGGTGGAAATCCGCACACCGGGCACAGGATTTTCTTAAAAACGTAAATATTTAATCCATATTAAAAAGCACATCAAGCTCGACGCATTTCGGGCACAGCTGCCCTTAATCATGAGCAGAATCTAGGATAACCCCAAGGCACCGGGCCTGGGGAAACGGGGTGATAGTGGAATTGTTAACTATGATGGATACTTCTGGGATGTTACTAGTGTTAGCTGGAGGAAAAAGAACCATTTCCGTTTTGGAGAGGTTTAATTTAAGGTAACGTTGTGACATCCAAGTAGAGATAGCAGACAGGCAGAAGGAGACACGAGTTAGGAGTTCTGGGTTGAGATCAGGAGAGGAGAGACAGATCTGAGTATAGTCAGCGTAGAGGTGGTAGTGGAAACCATACGAGCTGATTAATTTGCCGAGGGAGGAAGTATATAGAGAAAATAATAAGGGTCCCAGGACAGAGCCTTGAGGAACCCGACAGAGAGAGGTCGGGGGAAGAGAAGAGAACCAGGACAGGGCTGTGTCACGAAGGTCAAGCAAATGGAGGGACTGGAGGAGGAGAGGGTGATCTACAGTATCAAATGCAGTATCAAATGCAGGGGTAGGGCTTAGAACTGTGAAATGAGAGCTTAGACTGAATACCATTTGGGGAGAGTGCCTTTTTGCTTTTCCAAATACAGCTAGAAGCCAAGTTAGAAGGTTGGTTAGGGTGAAGTACGTATTTGCTGTCCTAGAAATTCTTAGGGCTGTGGCTGAATTACTTCAAGAGGCAATAATGTTCAAGAGGGCAATAATATTCAAGAGAAGCTGGAAATCAAAAACACCAGATAGAACTGCTCTAAAGAATCTCCAGGCTGAAAAATACCATTACTTGTACTGCCAGGCTTACTCAAGAGAATAGCAGGGGCATTTTGAATCATCAGCATGTTCTGTTGAGACATATGCTGGTCTCATTGGGAATATGCTTCCAGGAGAGATTAAGGGACCATGGGAAATTGCTGGAAATAGACAAGTGCTAACACTGTTCTTCTGATGTTTAGGCAATTTTAATATTTTAAGAAAATCTGAAACCCAAGAGAGTCATATTAAATTAGGGACAGCTGTATGGTTCGGATGGGAATTAGAGGCACATTATTGCCCCTATTTCCTAAAACTAACCTCAGAGATATATTAACAAATCTAGCTAGTCTACATTTTACAAGGGATGCTAACAGGAAGCAGAAGACATATTTTCCCAGGAGCAATACAAAAAAATGACCTGCATTCAGATTATTTGCTGCATTACCTGTGTTGGGCCGAGCATTTACTCCTTTCTAATTCATATCCACAGGTGTGTGCACAACTTGGCCATTTCTTCCCAAATACTCACACTAATCTCCTTCCCTGCCAGTAGTGATGTCACCAGCAGTGCGTTACAGGGGAATTAGTACTTTGGGGTAGATATCAAGTTCCTGGCAAATCTGATAGTTCAGTGCATTTAAACAGACAGGGTACTATATTCAAAAAGGGATCTTTTCTGTCCATGGTGAAAGCAATGCTAGACAGAAGTAATTATATGGATAGCCAGAATATGTACATCATATGCCAGGGAACAGACTACTCTTATTATTATATGTACCAGATAGAATTCTGCAAGTAGATGAGTCCCTGTCCTATATACACCCTGGCAACATCTAAACCCATGAGTAAAGTCCATTAGTCTAGCACAAAGAAGCATGCTCACCAGGGCTGGGCCAAGCTGGCCGGGCGCCCTAGGCAACACCCTGCCCCTGCTTCCCTGTGCATAACCCCAACCACAAATTCGCTCACAGCCAACAGGGAGTGCGACTGAGGGGAGGTGGGAATGACGGGGGGGGGGG
>CM044437.1:82949435-82960137 GCA_024363595.1 Xenopus borealis
CACGCCAGTTCAGAACTTTCCTCCCCAGCATCTTCAGCCAAAATGGCGAATTTGTTGGTTAGGACAAGTTGTGGACCAGCCCCCCTACCCTTCTGCCCCTTACTTCCCCTTCTGACTGTCAGAAGGGGAAGTAATTTGCCTTATGTTAGTAATTTGCATTATGTTGATTATGAAGGGTTCTGTATATAAAGATCCATGACAAGTTCTTAAAGGCAATGTTGACAAGTTTTTTTGCATATTTCCTATTCCACATTATGTGGGATTCTCATTACTATTAGTCCGAAGTACTTTGTAGGATAAATGAGGCAATAAGGCAAAGCAGAAAAGGCAGTGGAAGAACAGGAGCAGGTAAGCAGGAAGAAGTATGACATTACTGAGTACTCTTTTTCAGACTGAAAAAAAAATGTTGTGCAATTATTTTCTATTTTGCTGTTGATTTAAAGGAACTACATTTGTCCATTTGAGCAAGGCACCTACAATTTTTACTTATCACCCTATAAAGTTATTGCCAAGATAAGCATTATGTTACTTTTACATTATTTACTCAGATTGCCTCTCCGCGCAATAAATCCCCTCCCCCCATCCTACTTGTGTGAGAATTCCAAGAAACTAATGTGTGTGTTAGCCATTAACAACAGATGCCTGCAGTTATCATGTATTCCACTAGATGGCAGAGAATACCAAGAAGAACAATTTCAGTCCCCAGCAAAGTTAGTCATTTAACCCCATTGTATACTGTTTATTCTAAGACTATGGGACACATGCAGAAGGCTCCAGTTGTCAGCCTGTGTATTTTTGCAGGGTGAGAGAAGCAGATCTGCTCAGTGTCCCTGCTCCAATGATGAATTTGAATTTGATCAGCCTGCATGCACTCACACACAGTGGAGCGAAGTGGAGGTCAGCCCGGAGATGCCTCTTTTTGGCTAGGACCAGATGCGGCAGAAATCAGCCTGTTGAAATTTTCAGGCTGATTTCAGCCCCTGACCTCCAGCCAAATCTTCGTCTGCTCACATCGGGAAGCCTTTTGCCAGCTCTGGCGCAAACGGACTTGGTGGATTTTAGCTCGAAATACAAAATCTTGCATTACTCTATATATCTATTTTGAGCTATATATTAAGCCTCCCCTCTGGCTGTTCTGAGCTATAACTCCAAAAAGAAACTTAATTACATCCACATAAAGTAAAATAAATCACATTACATTGCATTAAAACCAACTGTATCCAACAGACAGAAAGACTGACAGGCAGAAAGATAGCTACACATTGCAGACAATACATTGTGCTTTAAAAAAAAAAAAAAATCTTCTAAACGAAATTTTCCCACAAGTGTCATTCAGGCTGCTGTTAACTATAACACTCATCAACTCCATTTTGTAATGAGAGCTTTTTAAATAACACATAACAGGGGGTAGATTTCCTTCTTTAAATTAAAGGTGAAAAACTACTACATGGGTTATATGAGAGAGTTTACAAAGCTGATACCTGACCAGTCAGTATAAAAGAAATTATATATATATATATTTATATTTATCTCTCTAGCTTTTTAAATGTAGTATTAGATTTGTCATGTAATTATTAATTCAGCTCCATTAAAAGTCAAGTAGTCTTTGTTTTGATTATATGCTGATTGTGGCTGGCACAAAGCTGCTCTTGTGTTACAGAGTTTCAGGGGAAATGGTTGGCAGGGTAGCATGCGACCGTCACAGGGAGCTCAAGGTCTTGGGTGTGCTGCTGTTTGTTCCTACTGATTAACTTTTCCATTATCTCCTGGGAGTCTCAAAGATATCTGTGTGCATGGTAGGAATATATTTAGTTTCTATTTGAACACCTGATAACATATTTGCGTTTTATCTTTTTAAAATGGCTATTAATCCCTTAGAAATTTATGTCATACAACGGTTCAGATAAGATCACAATCATGGTTTATCTAGAGACAAAAGAGTCTGTGGAAAACAAGGATATCATATATTTAACTTGATCCTCACTTGTGCTACTAATATTCGCCTGCCTATCTCTTATTCAAGGTCTTCATATGTATATATGTATTATTAGAAAAACGTTCAAACTCCATTGGTAAATTATCTGCCAGGAATGGGCTTATATAATTTGTCTTTATAGTTAAAGAGAACTAGAGATAACTTTTTTGAGTATTCATCATTCTATATTTAGGAATATTTAGGAGGAAGTAACATTGTAACATAGTAGACACATCCATCAAGTTCAACCTTTCAACTTTTTTTTAAAGGAACAGTAACAACAAAAAAAAAAGTGTTTTAAAGTAATGACAATATAATGTAGTGTTGCCCTGCTCTGGTAAAACTGCTGTGTTTGCTTAAGAAACACTACTATTGTTTATATAAATAAGCTGCTGTGTAGCAATGGGGGCAGCCATTGAAAAGGAGAAAAAGCCCAAGTTAAACAGCAGATAACAGATAAGCTCTGTCTGTCTAATGGTGTTATCTGTTATCCATTAGTTAACCTGTGTCATATAGCTGTTTTTCAATTTCCGCCATTGCTCTACAGCAACCTCCCTCTGTACCCGATCCTGTAGCCAGTTTCCTATGACTTCATTTAGCCCAACAGACCTTAGTTTAAAAAGCAGACATTTGTGGGACATGGTATCAAAAATCCAAATAGATCATATCTACTGCCCCCCAACTGTCTAACATCTTACTTAATCATAAAAAGCAATCAAATTTGTCTGACGATCTATCCTTCATAAAGCCATGTTGATTGCTGTTTATAATGCCATTCACTAGGACAAAATTTTGAATGTGATCCCTTAACAAGTCTTCAAATAATTAGCCCACCACAGATGTCAAACTTACTGGCCTATAATTGGCAGGCTGAGATTGTAATCCTTTTTTAAATATTGAAATGACATCATCTTTTCTCCAATCCAATGGTACCATACCAGATGAAAGCGAATCTGAGAAAATCAGAAATAGGGGATGGTCTAAAACTGAACTAAGCTCTCTCAGAACCTGGGGATGTATGCCATCAGGCCCTGGAGATTTGTTTACATTAATTTTTATTAAAGCTTTATGAATCATATCCTGAGTCAGCCACTAACTTGACAGAGCTGAGCCATCAGTGCTGCTATGAACTGAGCCTGGAAACTCAGACTCTATTGTATACACTGAAGAAAAGAACTGATTTAGCACATTTGCCTTTTCTGTATCTGTTACAACCATACTGATACCATTATTTAATGGAGCAACACTCTCAACCTGCATATTTTTACTATTAATATATTTAAAAAACATTTTAGTCTTCATTTCCTTTCATTGCCTTCCGGATTGCTGATTTACAACATTTATTATAGTATTTATATACATTAAATGCAGCTTCTGTCCCAACAGACTTGTAGTTTTTAAATACCTTTCTCTTAACTTCTTTACTTCTATATTAAGCCCCATAGGGTGATTCTCAGAGCTTCTACTCCTTGAGGGAATACATTGAGAACAGTAATGATTTAATATAATTTTAAATGACAACCATTTCTGTTCTGTGTTTTTAGCTGAAAACATTAGGCCCCAAGAAATGCTCTGAAGGGCAGCCCTTAAGGCACTAAAATGAGCTTTTCTGAAATTCAAGGTTTTTGTTGTCCCAGTTTATGTTTGTTTTTTGCACCATACATTAAATGATACAACATTATGGTCACTGTTACCCAGGTGTTTAATGACTGGCACATTTTCTATACGTTCTGTGTCATTAGAGATACAGTAACTTGATCCAGAACAGCATTTTCACTGGTTGGCCCCTCAACAACCTGTGTCATAAAATTGTTATGTAACAAATTAATAACCTTGTTCCCATTAACTGATCTGGCAGTACTGTTGCTCCATTCAATATCTCCCTGAGCTCCCTCCTGTGTTTTTCAACTGACAGAGAACATGTCTGTGCAATCTTGTATTTGCTTGATCGCTCAATGTCTGTCTGTCTCAATGAAATGAACTTTTCCTGGCTGAAATCAGCAAATAACTGCTATTGCCAGACACATCCTGCAAAAGTGAATGACTGCTACACTGACATGGACAGACCCCCCTCTGCCCCCCACCCCAGGCACAACCCTTTACAACCTTTTTCCTACAAGATGCAAGGTGATCGGGCCAGGAGGAAAGTCAGACAGTGGCACGGGGAGCAGGTCTGGGTCGGGGCCTACCGTGTTTTTTCTTGGAGTCCTAGTCCAACCCTGGCCATCTGGCCAAGTTAAACTAATATACTACATTTTATTTGGATAGAAAAAGTGGAAATAGAACTAGCAGAGGGCCCATTAGAGTCTTAAATGGTTTGGAATTTAAGGATGTGTATATATATATATGTATATATATATATATATATATATATATATATATATATAATATGACATTTTCTAGAAGGTTTCTAGGATTTTGCTATGGGCCTTAGCAGCCACAGGTGGATGTCGGTTTTCCTACTGATGAACTAGTTCATGATACAACATAGTCAGGAAGCAGTACCCCTTTGTGGAACAGAAAACGGATGGGCTAGGGGTCTGCACCAACAGCAGTAATTGTGAGATACATTAAAATGTGCTCCATCACATTGCAACACCTGTGTATTGATCCCATGTCTCCCTGATGGTCAGCACCCACAGGGAAGTAGACTAGGAAGAAGCCAGGCATCTATTATTATAGAACACAGGGTTGAATAGGGACCAATTAACGCATATGGCACCTTAAGAAAACACTCATGAGTATAAGCAGTAAGAAATAACTAAAGATGAATTGTTGGGGTTTTAAAATAAAAATCAGGGGTCGCCACACCTGTGATACTAAATCCAAGGATAGAAGAAATGTAGAGGTCCCCAAAGGAGAGCGCAGCAGGGGATTGCAGAGTTTGAAGCAGTTAGTCATGCCTTGGTACTTGCTAGGAGGAGGTTTTCTGAGTGGGAGATATACAGGCTGGGGAGCACAGCACTGTTTGTTTCAGACAGATCTTGCATTCCAAAAGCCATATGAGAAGGAAGCAGGGGGCAGTATGAGGCAGAGAATTCAACCATGAGTCTGCTTGTTAATGGACAAGCCCAAAAGCATATGGGAACTTTCTGGATTAGGAAAATAGACAGTGACAAGGGTTGAGTTTTATAGAATGGTGGTTGCTACATGGTGGTACAAAGAAAAGCAGAAATGCAAATTTAAAGTTTAGACTGAAAGGAAAAAAAGTGGGGAGGTTGCAGTTTTACAACCTTGCATCACCACATTTAAGGCAACAAATTAAAAAAACTATTGTTGATTTATACGGTTGCAAATTTATGATCAGTCCTACAAATCTGGATTGACTATTTCTAATTTGCAGAAGAAAAACAAGAAAATGTTCTGTCCCTCAAGGCAAGATACATTACATCATAACCCCACTTAAACCTGATCACTTGATGAAGCCACAACCAGCAGGACATGTTTAGTTATCTGCAGTCAATGGCTTTTGTTTTTTTTTTTACAAACCATGGCAGCAGCAACTGTTCTATACTTCAATAGGAGTAGGACCAAAAAGGAAACAGTTACTATTTGCAACAGCAATAAAATCCAAAAGAAAATGTGTATAATGTAAGTGCAAACAATTAAATACAAAATGGCAAGATTTTATTTTCTATTTAGGCTATAGACAATGTTTCTCTGGTACATCAGACAGCATTGTGGCTTGTTAGAGAGAACAGCTGCCTTGAAGTGGTGGGGTCCAGCGATCAATACTGATCAGTGCACATTCTTCAAGGAGTTTACATGTTGTCTCTGTGTATGGGAGGGTTTCCTCCAACACTCCAGGAAAATATATCCAGTTGCACCGTAGGGACCTTAAATGTAAGCTCCAATTGGCAGAGACTGATCTCTGTGAAATGTGTTGCCAATGTCTACATTAAAAATGGGCTGTGTTTAATCAAATTCTAAAATATTTTGTACAAATTTTGCATTTTTAAATTGTTTTTAATTACCTAAAGGCAGTGTTTAAATTTCTAAATTCAATTTTGCACCTTTAAAATCATTAGAAAATAACATTTTAAGCACATTGGACCAATTTGGCCCAATTAGGCCCCGCACTTATGGGGGCCCCGCTCCAGTGCAAGCTCTGAGTGATCAACAGGCAGAGGTGATAGTTGGGGTGAAATATGGACAAATAAATGTTTAAGGAAGAAAAATAATATTTGGTATATGAAAGAAAAGTAACAGAATCACATAAGAGCTGAGATTCTGGGAGAAGAAAATAGCAGAAAATAGAAATCAAAAGGCACCTTAGACCGTTACATATTGCTGTGGGAGTTTTTGAAAGGCCAGCTAATTTTTAGTTTGCATCAATTGTTGTTGAATGTTTATCCCTATAGGTCTGTGATCCCCAAACAGTAGCTCATTAGCAACCCCTTGGATGTTGCTCTCAGTGGCCTCAAAGCAGGTGCTTATTTTTGAATTCCCAGTTTTGGTTGTATAAAAACCAGATGTACTGCCAAACAGAGCCTCCTGTAGGCTGCCAGTACACATATGGGCTACCAAATAGCCAATCACAGCCATTATTTGGCACCACCCAAACAATGTATGCTTGTGTTGTTCCACAACTCTTTTTATCTAAATGTTGCTCACAGGTGAAAAAGGTTGGGGACCCTGCTATAGGTATTCCACTGTACTACGCACCACATAAGGAGCAGCCCCCTAGGTTTACTCATAGTCTGTACAGAGATACCATAAAACTATTGCAGCAAGGTATTCCCCTATACTTAGCACAATTCAGCAGGAACAGCCCCATAAGTTTGTTTATTGCCTGTACAAATATATTCCATAAATGAATACAAGCAGTGATATTTCCCTGTACTACATACAAGGAAGGTTTCTTTAAAGAGTGCATCATGTGTTTACCATGAAAATGTGCAGTATACATATGCTGAGAATGCAGTTGAGTGAAATGTATTAATGTTGTATATGTAAAATCCATGGTGATGCACACACAGTTTACAGTGGTAACCAAAATTTGCACTTTTTTTGCGCACATAGATTAAACAAAATGAGGGAACATTTTCTTCCAGTTGCCCAGCCTGCCCCCAACTGGCAGCTGTCACTTGGACAGAGGGGAAAGCAGGCACTACATCCAGCCCTGTGACCCTGCAACAGACAGCAGAGTTCCTTCTAGGTGGCCCCGCCAAAATGGTTCTAATTGGGCCCGCACTTTGTACTACTGGCCCTGATTTTAAGTATTATTTCACTTTAAAGAGCTGAGTAAACCATTGGTTGAAGAGAGTTGAAAGGAGAGAGATTTTTCAAACTCACAGAAATATGAGAGGTAATGCAAAATATATAAAGTTGTGGATTTCGCTAACAGAATACAATTAGTAGTGTTTTCATTCTTTCCTTTTGCTTGAAGAAACATTTCTTTGTGATGAAACACAGGAAAATATTTTTATCATTTCTTAATAAATACCATCTCTATACGTGAAAAAACTTGTTTTTAACTGGTAGTGAGACTGCAAATCTCTTTCCCTTATTAGGAAGGGGTTTGTCTTTGCTTATATCTTGCTGTCTGTGCTTTTGCTCACTGTGTATTGCCCCACACCAAAACATTTGCTCTCATTGTACCTTGGAACACTGATCACATGACAGAGGCTTGCAGAAAAGTGCTGACTTCAGAACAGATGTCTGGAAGGCCCTTTTGTTCATCTAGGACAACACAGTTGCAGATGGCTCTTGTATATCCAGAGCTATAGATTGCTCAAAATTCTTCAAAGTTTACTGCCGCGTATTCAAGAAATTGGTATTAAAATACTATGCAAGTAAAGAAACAAATCCTCATGATTCAGCCTGCAATTTGTACACGCCTTACTTCAAAGGGAATGGAAATGCTGCACTTATCACCCCTTTGTTCTATACTGAGGCGCTACAAAAGATAGTGAAATAACGCAAATAGATAAAACACCAGTTGCAAAAATATCCAATTTATTCAATTTGTCATCCACACTGAAACTATATCTCATTTGAAAAGGGCCTCATTTACTAAAAGAATGCGAAGAGCAAAGGCCAAATTGCATCCATCCAAATGCCATACCCAAAGCGGGTGAACCCCCCCTGAAAATCTCTTGCCATTGACTTTGATTGTAATCCCTACAAGTACAGTACATTACTTTACTTGCGGTGATCATTAGTAAAGTAATTTACTTATGGCTAGAAGCATAACGAAATGGCACTGGGTCCCCCCCACAAAATAAATCTCGGAGGGTGTGGTGTGCAGTAGAGTGGCTTTAAAGGAAGAAGACCCCACATTCTGTGCCCCTCTTTTCCTTGGGCCATTCCACAGGGCTTGTTTCCGTTATAGTTACACCGCTGCTTGCAGCAATTACAATGTAAGTGAAAAGCAATTATAATAATGTAAGTGAACGGCAAGGCAATTTTGGGGAGAATTGTCACCAACTGTAAATCTCCCTCTATGTCTTTGCTATTAGGGAGTTAGATAATTTAATGACAAGGGAGAAGCCTTTTGTGGAACCAAACTTATATATGTGATACATTAACTTTTATCACAGTGTGAGAATATAGGCCTATTCTTTCTATATTTTACTGCCCTTTTGGTTAAAATTTGTCATAGAGCATGGAGACAGTTGGAGCAGTAGGGAGGGGAAGTCACTGCATTCCAAAGCTGGGAAGGCAGAATATGACTGGGATTTCCCTTCCTCAACTTCAGGCAGCCAGGAATCTCCCTAACAACGGATCCTGAAGTGAAACAAACACCCAGTTCAGTCGGCTCTTTGTACCCAGAGTCCAAAGGTCAGTTAGGGATTCTGCCTGTTGGAGTCAAATATCTTCTATTAACACAGCCGACAGATGGTCTCACAGTCCATGACAGCTATGTAGTGAACCCTTTTGTTACAGCTAAAGCCAAAATGAAGCATAATAAATGAAAGAAGTGTGCCCAGTCCTTTACACAGGGGCGTATCTAGAGAGGAAGCAGACCCTGCGGCTGCAGGGGGGCCCAGGAGGTATAGGGGGCCCCATTAGGCCCTGATTTCAATATATATTGGTAAAAAAAGACAAACTCTGGATAGAGGGGGGGCCCTAAAATTGATTTGCTGTGGAGCCAATAACCTCTAGTTACACCACTGCCTTTACACTATGAGTATTATGTAACTTGTATATACTTGCACAAGATACTACAATGGGGTTTATGGGATTTGTGTCATCATTTTTACAGGGTTAGTTCAATGCCACAAAATGTATTGCTTATAAACTTTAACAATTTTTCTCACATTTACGTGTCTCCGAACAGAGGGGTGTATGTGCAGTAGAGTAAAATATCTGAATTTTACTCAAAATATTTGGATTTTACTATTGCTTGTGTGCGCAGTTTTGTGGAAAGGCCACAAAAGTTAAAGCCTAGGTAAACAAGAGGAGCAGAGGAAAAATCAAGCCACTCGCAGCACAGTGTGACAATTCCGCTTGTTTAAATCTTCTCATCAGAATAATGTACATTAAACATCATTGCATCTCTACACAACATACATTATTTAATCATTTAATTCTTATCAGATCCAACAGGCAGAGTACTTATCCAACCCCATAAAACAACATCACAACATTGTGTGAAGTTATGTAGTGATAGGGTTGCTACTGCTCCTCATCTGGAATTCTGAACAGGGGGCAGGTGGCGATGTCATGGAACGGTGATGTCAACGGCGAGCAGTGACATCAAGGGCACTGAGACTGACAATTGGCTGATCACCACATCAACCGGGCAGGCAATATTCACACAGACATTCTTTCCAAAAACTCGACATGTGGCAACTGCATGTGCTGATTTCACTAAGTACCCTGGTTTAAATGCACTATTACTCTGCCTCTCGGATCAGATAAGGCATTCAGCTGATTTAATAAAGCGTGGCTGTGCAGAGGTGCAATTAAGTTATGTATGCTAAGCAATTTTTATAAGATTTAAGAGGTCGGATGTCACATAGTGCTGAGGGTGGGAGGGTGGAGCACCAGCTTGAAGAAAAAACTTAGCAATTTGATTCACACTGGCACCCCACAGTAAATCATGCTTTTCCTGTCCTTATGAGGAAACTTCGGGCGACTTCAGAAATTGAGGCGCCACGAGTGCATTAGCGCAGGTGATTCTTCATTTTAGCAGACGGAGGGCAGGAAGAAGGTAGTTCGGGAGATTGTCGCCCAGCAGAAGAGGTGAATCTGCCCGTCTACCCCTACCCTTAAGCGCATGTGACATTCACCAGTGTTTTCACATTTTTGTCCTCCACCTGTATGTAAATAAACATGGAATGAATTATCCTGTAACGAATTAAGCATTGCCCCCATACATTATTGTTGAGTATAAAGTAAGAATAAAGGTATCATTTAACTCCATGGATTTGATATTTCTTAAAACCGATACTTGTGTAAAAATACTATCCCCCCTTTCTTTTAGGCCAGAGAGCATTAAACTGTTGGTCAGATGCTTTTCTGATGTCCAAGGGATTAATGCAAACTGAAGCTTGAAATACACAATACAGGGTGGATGTAATAGAGCTGTAGTACAGATGGCTGCTTCCCTGTCCCTGCCAGCTGCCTGAAGGTCACAGGTGAAAGTTAGTAGAATATACTAAGCTGCATGTCTGGGTGCTAGTGAATGTGCTTTAATTATATTCATAAATAATTAGCATGACACTGTAGATAGACTGCAAGCCTCTCTGGACCCTTCTCTATTTAAGTGGGGGGGGGGGG
>CM044437.1:82969539-82991397 GCA_024363595.1 Xenopus borealis
TCTATAACTATATTGCTAAATATTCAATATATGATATTCATATTGTATTAAATTCACAGTGTTCTCTTTTACAAGCAAGTATTAGATCCCAGCAACAAAAACTGGTTCCTTGCCAAAGATACGACTTGGTCCCAAGCCTGAGTGCAATGTGGATTTCAGCAGGAAGCACTGTGTTACAACCAGTTTGTCTGGGTGTAACTGTAGATATAATAAAGTGTGAATTAAATTACTTTATTGCAAGCACTTCAGCCTAGACTCATACCTGCCTATATTCTATAATGCTTTTTATTTTACCCTGTTACTGTAAACCTAGACATTTATGACATTTACTCTTCATTCTGAGGTCTATATGTCAGGATGAAATGTTGTAGATGCATGCTGGGAGCTGTAGTCCAGCAACATCAGGGTTGTATTCTTTAAGCAACATTTACACAATAACATTTTCCTGCTGCTCTATAGGGCCAGAGACTTTAGTAAAATGCAAAATAATCCTCCAATAAGAATCCCACCTGATCTATGAAAAAATGGCTTTATTTTGTTTGTTCCTGCAACGGACATGGGAAGCAGTTTCCCAGCAATGTACAGTATATCTTTTCTTCCCATGTTTGATTACAGTATAATATATATATATATATATATATATATATATATATATATACCAGATCAGGAAAGTAGGTGCACACCAGGATTTGTAAAAATAAAAGATTTTTTCTTTATTAAGTTACATTAAAAAGATCAACGTTTCGGTCTGTATCTAAGACCTTTCTCAAGACCATGATATATATATATATAAAATGAAGCTTAAATGACATAATAAACTTTGTATGTAAGATAACAACAAAGTGTCTGATATAGTGCTGATAATCGGCATTCTCATTGGGGAATTCTCTGGCATCTATATTATAACAAGTTTTTGGTCAGTAGAATTCTAATTAGTGAATTGTTTTCCATGTGTCAATGTATTTCGTCAACATCTATAGACAACGTGGATGTGCATTGAGTCAGATTTATGATTTAGTGTCCCTATAAAAGCAAATATTTTTTGTTATTGACAACTCTATGTGCCTAAATGTTGTACAGGTATGGTATCCGTTATCTGGAAACCAGTTATCCAGAGAACTCCAAATGTGGAAAGGCCGTCTTCAATAGACTACCGTTTATCCAAACAATCCAAATTATTTCCTTTTTCTCTGTAACAATAAAACAGTAATTTGTATTTGATCCAAACTAAGATACAATTAATCCTTATTTCCTTATTGGAAGCAAAACCAGCCTGTTGGTTTCATTTAATGTTTACATGATTTTCTAGTAGACTTAAGGTATGAAGTTCCAAATTATAGAAAAATTAATTATCCAGAAAACCCCCTGAGCATTCTGGATAACAGGTCCCATACCTGTATCTTTTGTTTTATATTCATATTTCCAGACATGCAGACATTTGAGGTTTTCTGTGCTTAAAGGAGAACTAAACCTTAAAAATGAATAGGGCTAAAAATGCCATAATTTATTAACTGAACTTAATGCAGCAATGATCCAGGACTTCAAACTTGTCACAGGGGGTCACCATCTTGGAAAGTGTCTGTGACACTCACATGCTCAGTGGGCTCTGAGCAGCTGTTGAGAAGCTAAGCACAGGGGCTGTCATAAATTATCAAGCATAAAAGGCTGATTATTAAATTCTGATGCTATTTGTACTGGTTTCTGTGCTGCCATGTAGTAATTATCTCTAATAATTACTAATCAGCCTTATATTGTGACATTTATATTCTATATGTACTGTATGCTGCAAGTCAGTCCCTAAGCTCAGTAAGTGACAGCAGCACAGAGCATGTGCAGTGAATCAGTAGAAAAGAAGATGGGGAGCCAGTGCCGGGCCGGCTGAGTGCGTGCTCGATTGCGCATGTGGGAAACTGAGCTTGAGTGCACATGCAAAACCGCGCTCGAGCGCGCATGCAAAACTGCGCATGCGCAGAGGGGCGATTACACAAACAATACCAGCAGCAGTTGGGGAGAGATGGGACCGGACATGGGGTAGGTGACAGAGCAGGTACATGCCTGGTGCCCCCCCAGCTTTGTACCCTAGGCACGTGCCTACTCTGCCTACCCCTAGTTCCAGCCCTGTGGGGAGATACTGGGGCATCTTCGGAGACACAGATCTTCCCTGATAAAGGGCTGTGGTTGCCTTGGGCTGGTACAGAATCCCAAAACATAACGAACAACATTTCTAGCTACTTCTTTAGTTAAGCTTTAGTTCTCATTTAAACATTTATTGTCAAAATGCCTAAAATTACACTCTAACCCTCCCATTATATGCTATAATAATCATATGAGAGGTCTGGATTTACTGACTGTTGCTTTTCAGACCAGTGTAATCTAAAACTCCTAGCTATTGTGATTTTTATTAAAGAAAGACTAGACTATATCAGCATGAGCGTGATTGTATTGCCACTAAACATTAGAAGTGGCACAGGGATTATTCTCATTTAACAGCAGGCAAAATGCTCAAAAACTGCCTAGTGTGTCATTGGCCTAATGCCTCTATCATGGACTTACCAAAGCATGTAACCAACCTCTGTGAATCTTTCAATAAATGCCAAGCATTTCTGCTTCAAGTCAGTCTGTCCATAAGTGACTGCAGCCTAAAACACAACACAAATAGTAAGAATGTTCTGTGTGTGACAGAAGTCATTCTGTTATTTGGTAAAATTATTTAATATCTGTTACCTTAGTGGCCACCGTATACCTTGATTAATCTTCTATCTGCAATGTCTGATATATTGAATCTAAACCCTACTTCTTCACCTCCCACAAAGCCTGATGCATGTTGTTTTTCCAGAAATATTATTTGTAAGAGTATTTGTTTCCTTTCCTACCAGAGATCATTATAAGGGTTGCTGCTAGACAACGTTTCACACCAGTGAACCATTCAGAGCTTCTTTTGTGGCGAGGTAAGAAGTATGAGGAAGTTCAGCTGTGCATGCCAAGCAAGCCTCAAAATTGCATTCTTCTCACCCCAGGGAGTGTAGTTTGGACGTCAGTTTACTTCCTTTCATGTTACAGAATACTTTTGACAGAAATATTAATAAAAGCATCACCTTATACAGTGTTGCAACAAACCGTGACCTATACAATAGCACCCAGAAATGACTGTGCTTGTCAGAATGACAGGTTAGTGATTACAGTACATAGCAACCTAAATACACAATTTTAGTTTGCAGTCCTTAATCCTTTAAATCGGATGGTAAAGCTACGCATAATAACCATACTAATGATTTTACTTACATTGTGAGTACTAATGGGAGGCTGCATGTTCTCACATACAGGTGGAAATGCCCAGTCAGTGCTGTTTATGCACCTGTATTTTTTACTGTGCAGTTTCTACATGCAGTTCTATGACATGGCGAGTTCATGAATGACATGTTTACAACTACAGCAGAGGATATAAATAAACTGTATTCACAACAGAACACCAACATATTTAATGCTATTTTCTGCGGCCTTTGATGGAAAAGGTAAAAAATAGATTACAATTCTGCAAATAGAAGTACAAGTGTAAATGTGAGTTGGATTGATCAGGTTGCTGGGTAAGTGTGGTACATAGGGTGGAACACAGGTTATCATAATTGTTACCCACAATTCAACATTTTCCCTCATAATTGCAGGAGCAAGGGGGCGATGCACCTGATGATATTGCATCTGATCAAAAGGTGTTTATTGCTCTCGTGTTTCCTGTGACATGAACACAACAGTGCATAACATTGTAATCTTTTATTATTTATTTTCATTATAAAATTATCTTTTATTGATGCAGGACACTTTCAGAATCTTGGAGATATAACCATCTTTGAGGTGTTGATAGCTCCTGAGGTTCCCCAACTTCAATAGATAATCTTGCACACAATTCTGAACAGGAGGTGGGGCAGGCGCTGTGGTACGATCATGCAGAAGTTCAGCAATGATTTTGAGTGCATGATTAGCAAATTTTAATGAGCAAATTCTGCGTTTCGCCATCTGCAATTGTTTTCAAGAAACTGCAGCAAAAATTCACTGCAGAAAAAATTGCCACTACAAAAAAGTTGCCAAGACAAAAAAAGTGGGTAAGTAGAGGTCACCCATAGGATAAAATGGCAAGTCGGCAGCTTTAAGCTGGTGAATAGTCAAAGCCGAAGGATTTTTAAAGGGTCAGTACTTTTGGGCTATTCGATAGTCAAAGTAGCCCAAAATTACTACGAAACTTGAATTTTTGAAATTCAAATTTTATTAGAATTTTCACTTCAACCCTTTGTAATTCAGCCCATATATATATAAAGGCTGGAGTGAGTGGATGTCTAACAGAACAGAACACAACTTCCTGCTTTTCAGCTCTCTTGCTCTGAGTTAGTCAGGGACTTGAAGGGGGCCACATAGGACACAACTGTGCAGTGAGTTTGCAATTGATCCTCAGCATTCAGCTCAGATTCAAATGCAACAGTTATGACCCACATGGCCCACACCTCAAGTCACTGATTGGTTACTGCCTGCAGGGCCGCCATTAGAAATTACAGGGCCCCGTACAGCAACATTTTCTGGGCCCCCTGGTGCCCACCCACCCTGGGCCCCCAATCGCCACCCCAGATCCCATCCACAACACAGCAAAAAGTGCATACATATATCAGTGGTGGTCAGGGCCCCTATAATTTAAACAACATTGGTGTCACAGTCCTCACAAAAGTTTTTAACAGAACATTGGTGGCCAAGGTCCCCCATAAACATTTAAAAAAGAAACAATGGCAGTCAAGGGCCCCCACAGAAAATTAACAAAACAATGGTGGCCAGCCCCCCCCTTACAAGTTAAAAAAACATAGGTGGTCAGGGGCCCCATAGAATTTTTTTTTTTTAATTGGTGGCCAGGCCCCCCCCCATACAAGTTAAAAAAAACATTGGTGGTCAGTGGTGCCCCCCACATGTGCTCTGCCCTGGTGCAGAATCGGGTGGGGAGGAGGGACCTGTAATACCTGTTCCAATACTATTCCTTTTCTCTAAATCATTGTATGGTTGCTTGTGCAATTTGGACCCTAGCTCCCAGATGGCTGAAAATACAAACTGGGGAGCCGCTGAATAAAAATATAAATAACTTAAAAACCACAAATAATACAAAATGAAAACCAGTTGTATCATGTTGCCTCAGATTATCCCTCACTACACCATCTGAAAAGTTTACGCATTGGTGAACGCCCATTTTATACAAGATAGAGCACTCAACCACTTTGTAGAAACCGAAATGTCTGGCAGGGCCGCTTTAATATTAGAACTAAAGGGGCTCAGGGCCCACAGTTTTTGGGGGCCCACTGCCAGTTTTATGATTTTTTTTACTTTATTTATTTAATTTTTTTTTGCAATCGTGTCAGATTAAGGCCTGTGCAGGATATTTGGGGGTGTGGGCAAAAAGTGGGTGTGGTTTCACAAATTATTTTGCCATGCTGCGCGTGCAAGGGATTTAGGGCCCACTGATTGGCTCTTTGCCCAGAGCCCACCAAGGACTTAAAACGGCCCTGACGTCTGGGATCAAACTTCCCCTCAACACTGGCAGCCCACAGAGTTGCTAATACCTTTTTCAGTTTTGGTATGGGTGCAAAACAGGTTTCCATATTCTAATACATACAACTCTCAAAATAATATATAAGAATATGAATTATGAAAAGTAAATAATGTTGCATTTTAAATAAGCCTTCCTTCTCTTAAGAGAATCAAAGCAGGTTTCTTTGTTCCCAATCTGTTGCACATCTTTTCCATAGACAGAGTATGTTTTAATGCAGTGTGAGCACTTTAGTGAGTATTGCTTAGTCTCCCCGTGTATCACATTGTGGTAGTAACAAAAAGTGATGCTATTTATAGATAATGTTCAAATGAAGACAAACAGACTATAATTAACAACTTATAAAAGAGATGTAACTGGGTCCATTTACTGAGACCCTGGACAGAATTGCAAGAGCAGTAAGGGGTGCAAAACTGCATCCATTTGTTGTCATTCAGAGAACACTTGCTGACTGCTAGAAAGTTGGGAGGTATGGTGAACCAGCCAATACCCTCAGAATGGAGGTTTTGTATGGGATCGTCCTGTCTGAGTACATGTACACAAAGTGAATTTATTGTTATAAATAGAGAACAGCAGCAGACATGATGCCTGATGTGGTGTTTATACAAATGGCCTGCAGGTGGCACTGTGCATACATAGGACTTTCTGTACAACTTGAAAGTGAAAGTAAGACTTACTGCTGTTATGTAATGGCTGCATGAACCTGCTAATAAAGCACTGTTCTACTCTCCTCATCCTCGGCTACCAAACACAACAAATGGCGACATGGATGTCTCTTCTACCTCTGCAGCAGCCTGCACCTTTTCTACCAAACCCTGGTGAGCCTAACATACATTTTACTGCTTGGATCCGTATGTTTGATAATTACATTATTGCTGCTGACCAGCTGCAGCTAGAAAGTGTGCTTTACTTATTCATTGCCTGGGAGCAGAGGGACAGCGTATATTCCATTCACATATGAATTGTCTGATGGACGCATATGGAATGCAAGTCGTCTTGCTCCTGCTAGATTTGACTTTGGAGATGTTCCATTTGATGAAGGATATTTCCCTACTCCTGATGTCAACTGCAATAGGGCAGAGGAAAGTGAACCTATAAGGCATACTGAGAGAATCAGGAAACTACCTGCATGGACCAAGGACTATGTCATGTAAAGAATGTGTATATTGCTTTAAGATACATACGGCTTAATTGTTACTGTTTATATATTTGTCATTGGGCAACCCTTTTGAAATAAAAAATAACAAAATGGTATAAAGGTGATACCTTTATTGGCTAACTAATATAATCATAGCAAGCTTTCAGAACATTTTAGTTCCTTTTTCAAGCTGATTACAATGATATATATATATACAATATATATTTGTCCAAATGCTTTCGTACTATAGGGGGAATATGTGGTGTTTATACAAATGGCCTGCAGGTGGCACTGTGCATACATAGGACTTTCTGTACAACTTGAAAGTGAAAGTAAGACTTACTGCTGTTATGTAATGGCTGCATGACCTGCTAATAAAGCACTGTTCTACTCTCCTAATCCTCGGCTACCAAACACAACACCTGACAATGTAAATACTGACTTTATGAAGCAAACATTAGCATAGCCTGTGTATCGGTTATTCATACAATGCATTGCTGAGACCTGCAAACTGACTAGTGAGTGCAATCAGGCCCGCCATCAAGGGGTGACAAGTGTCCGGGGCCTGGGGTTGAAGGGAGGCCTGGCAGTGCTGCAGTTTTCTAAGAGCCCCTTAACAGCTCCGAAGTGTGCGCTCCTTATGAAGTCCTAAGGCAGAACGTGGACCAAAGGCACAAAAACCGCTATAACTAAAGTCCTGAAGCCACTGAAGTAGTTCAATTCTACTGACCAATGTGTTTTTTTTTTATTAATTCCATGGCCACCAATTTTTTATTTTAATACTCTATAGCCCCCTGCCACCATTTTTTTTAACTTGTAAGGGGGGGCCTTGGCGCCAAAGTTTTTCTTTAAAAAAATTTCTGCAGCCCCAATTATTTTAAACTTGTAAGGGGGCCCTGGCACCAAGGTTTTTTCTAAAAAAAAAAATATTCTTGGGGCCGCAATTTTTTTAACTTGTATGGGGGCACTGGCGCCAAGGTTTTTTTTTTAAACTTATAGGGGGGCTCTGGTCACCAATCTTTTTTTTTAAACTTGTCGGGGGGGCCCTGACCACCAATTTTTAAAAAACCTTTTATGGGGGGCCCTGGCACCACAGTTTTTTTTTTTTTTTAACTTATAAAGGGGCCGTGACCATCAATAGCTTTTTATAACTTGTGTGTGTGTTTGTGTGTGGGGGGGGGGGGGTTCCTTTTTTAGTGCTGATGTTTGTGTGGTCTTTTAACTGTGGTGGAGTGGGCTGGATCTGGGGCCCCAAAAATTTTGTTGTACGAGGCCCTATGATTTCTAATGGCAGCCCTGAGTTCAATGATTAAATGATTTAAAAAAAAAAACACATACAGAACAAATTAAATGGTGATCTGTTGACTTACAATACTAAGTAGTGACCGAAAACACTGTAAGAGTTTGCAGTTGTCTCCTGTAATTAGAGAATTAAGATGAACTAAGACTGTAAAAAAAACAAAAAGAAAGAAAGAAAGTCATAACATTCTTTGCTGTGGTTTCCCCATGTGTATTGAATTCACTAGCAGGAGTTCCCCCTGGATATCCCGGTAGAAATTACAGTTTTGCTGCTAAGTAACACACTCATGTCATACGGGGAGTAAGTCACAAAGGAGCAGAGTGGAGTAGACTGCAGAGCAATAATATAGTGAATAAAGTGCAAGGATATTATAAGTTACTGAGGAGTTTCATGACCATATAAAAACACAAGGCCAAAGGTCAAGGGGCAGATTTACTAAGTTCGTGTGAAGGATTCGAATATTCGCTCAAATAGTCTCTATTCGATTGTGCGACTACTTGAAAATGCAAATTAAGTATTTTAGAGTATCAGATATAGAATATTCGTCCACATCGAATAGATTGAATAGATTGAATAAATATATATTCGATCATTCGACTATTCGCCAGTCGAAGAACCTAAATTTTTATTCGACTGCCTACTTCGCCAGATTGAACCTACCGAATTGCAATAGAAGCCTATGGCTTTTGCTGAATTTCAATCGTACGATTGAACACTTTGAACATTCGATTCGTACGATTTTGGCGAATATTCAACAGTTTTTTCTGCGACTTTTCATAGAATCGTTCGATCATACAATTCTGGCGAATAGTCGAAAAAACGTGCTCAACATCGGCGAATATTCTTGGATTTTGGCGAATATTTATTCGACAAATATTCGCCAGTCGAATTCCAGGGCTAAAAGCCCTCGACAATTGACCCTTAGTAAATCTGCCTCAAAGTGATTTTATACAGGTCATAGAACTCTGCATTAACTTTTAATATCCTTATATTTTGCAACATGGGGTACCTTATTTATTATAAAACACACGTTTTAGTGAGTCATGTGACAGAAATTACATCAGAACTCACCGTTATAACTGATAAAATCAGTACTCACCATTTATAAGGATATAATTTACAAGTCATGGTTTTTGTGTATTATAAGAAGATAACCCAGTTGTCACTTGACATTTTAATTGATACCCAAATCCAGACACAGGTCAGTCACAATATGACATTAATGGGGGAATGTAATAAAAGTCAATTATGGAAAAAATATTAAAAACGTAAAAAGTTATGCCTTTGTGCGAACAAATTTGCCTTTGTCTGAATTTAATATAGATTTTACGAACCTGGGAACTTATTAGTGACCACTTCTGACAGGGAAAGAAGGTTTGCGAATTTTATAATTTGTGCCAGTGCACAGTGAATGTAATAAAACTTCTTACTGAAAAAGTTGTTGTGTTTGCTCCAAAACATTACTACTCCTTCCAGCACTTCTTAAAAGTGGGCAATTAAAATTAGCGAAATGCAATTTTTTATTCTTATTTGTGCAAATTGTTTTGCACTTTGCGTCTTTTATTACATTCCCCCATTTGTAGGGTGTAAACATTTTTGGATATCATTTATTTAGTCATTGGCTTTAGTTGAATTTCACTTTATCAAAATTGTTGTGGTCTTAACATAAAAAAAGCTAACAGGCATGTAATAAGCAAGGAGTTCATATGTATTATGTTTATATCATAGGACAAAGAGGGTTACTGTGTAATAAGACAGCTGGAAGGAAAGGAAGGAATGATCTCACTGAAGTCAAAATCCCACAACCTTACCCCCCCCCCCCCCCCCCCCCCCCCCCCCCCCACACCCGAAGGAAATATCTCAAAGTCTCCCTGTTGCTTTGAATGTTTTGAAAGACATCCGGTAGTGAGAAATAATTTAAGTGATATCATCAAGCTTTTACAGTCCATATTTTTTTTAAAACTTTACTGGGTGGGTTTAACACAACTGTATTTTGAGCTTTTTCTAAAACACAGACTTGCATGCTTTGGTTAGTGGAAGCACAACTTTAAAAATGTTCCTGTGGTCTGACAGATAAATAAACCAATGAAAGTGAAACAAAAATTAATTCTAAGGAAAATAGCTCATTGTCTATGCAAAAATATGCCCCATATTGTCAGATTATGTAATGGGTTGCAAAAGCACAGAAGCTGAAAAATAGGCATCACCAGGTGGGCCATGAGCACATTCTCTCACACAGCCACAAATAGAGCATGATTGCTCCAAATCAGGAAATGAGACTTAGTTTGATTCATTAACAAAAACAGGTAATAGCCAAATAGGACATTAATTTAATCTGTACAGTAAACAACCCAAGAGTGAGTCAATTACTGGTGCATATCTGATTTACTTAACTTATGTAATACATTGGAAATGCTAGCAAAATAGACTTTTGCGCCCCCATTTGTTGCGCCCTAGGCAGCTGCCTCTTCTGCCTACCCCTATTTCTGGCCCTGTTTACAAGGATATAATTTACATGATATTCATGGCTTGTGTATTTATATATATAAAAAAAAAATTGTTATTTTAGCGACTAGTGACTGAGATCAGTTATAATCAAAGTTCTTTATGAAACTGGCCTGGAATTGACTTTGAGCTGTGGCTGTGTATCTTTGTGTGTGTATATATATATATATATATATATATACACACACTGTTTTGTAGATATACAGTGTAGCAGAATACCAGCCCTCTATACAAAAAATACAATCCCAGGACTCAGAGACCGGATATTGACTTATGATGATGATGATGTTTAATGACTTTCCCATGCTGCAGTGAGACCTCCAAGCCAGACTTGACAAGGAAATTTCCCAGATGTTTTAAATACATAAAAAATCTTCAAAAGGTTTCCCTTCACATATTACCTTTCTGATTCATAGGAACTAAATAAAAAGCACACATTCGGTATATTGCCAACAAATGCTTTTAGCTACAGACTTTTGAATTCTTAAGTTGAAACCCTTTCAGTTTCCATGGATGTGCAGGTAATGTTCAAACATGTCCATGGTAGGGAGAAAAATTCGTTTTTTGCATAGCATTATCTTAAAATGCTACCAATGCGTATGCAAGAGAATTATAGGAGATATTGTCATTTCATTCTTTAGCAAATAAGGCCCAATCCTTATTTGCTTGATTAAAACATTAAATAAATCCAACAGTTATTTTGCTTCCATTAAAGATTAATTATTTTATAGTTGGGATCAAGTAAAAAAAAATTCTAGCAATTATAGTATTTTCATAATCATTGATTATAGAATTTTCATAGATTAGCATTTTGTAAACAGTAATGGACACAGTAATGTTTAGATAGGAGTGAGTGGGTTATTTAATTTAAAGGGCAGATAGCAGATTCTTGTCACCTGAGTAATGTTAGACAATTTAGACAATTTTGACTCATATGACATAATTGAAATTAATATAAAGTCCTTGCAACTATGTGACCATATACCAGCTAAATAAGTGCTGTCCAGCTTGTGGCACGCATGCTGCTGCTTTGATTGATTACCTTTGTGCAAGCTAAAAAGTATAAAAAAAACTAGCCCTTGCATACTTAGCACATTAGCAGGCCATTACATTTTTTCCAAGAGGAGGAGTGGCAGCACAGATAGGAGTTTACCAGTTACAGTCACTAGGGATCCCTCACACAATTCACATATAGGCAATGCTGTATTTATGTCCCCCCACCTTCTCTGCCAAATTTGGCTGCAAGGCCTTTGGGTGCCAAAGACATATAAGAAAATGACAAAAATACTGTATAGAAACATTAAGAGGAGATTTGAAGGTTACACTGCTAAGAACATTACAATAATGAAACGAGAACATCATGTAAACAGCGTTTTGGCTGCTGTTCCCCATTCAAAGGAAGTTATTCTATTTCAGTCTGTTGTCGGCATATGTGCAACTTCTGGCACAATAATCACAACCCTGTCTGCTCCTGTTTCCTGCCCATGTATTATTAATAGTACATGAATTCCCTTCTTCCTGAATCCCAGCAGGAAGCACAGGTCACAAAGTAAAGTCACTGCCCACAAAGTAGAGATAAAATTTGCAGACGCCTATAATAAGGGCTGTAAAAAATGTAAGTGCAGTTAAGTATTAAAGGAAAACTATACCCCCGAACAATGTATGTATCTATAAAAAGATATTGCATAAAACAACTCATATGTAAAACCCTGCTTCATGTAAATAAACCATATTCATAATAATATACTTTTTAGTAGCATGTGCCATTGAGTAATCATAAATAGAAAATTGCCATTTTAAAAAAATAAGGACAGTCTCCTGGGATCCTAGGATCCAACGGTGCACACAAACATACCAAACTAACTATAAAGTTAGGTCACATGAGCCAATTAAGAGACAGAGTTGTGTCTTTTGCTTCCACACTTCTTCCTGTTACAGTTAGAGTTGAAATATTTCTGGTCAGGTGATCTCTGAGGCAACACACAGACCATCATGAAATGGTGGTTCAAGGCAAGAGATGTAAAAGGGCAATATTTACTTAAATATATATTCCAGTTTGGTAAGATTATTTAATATGCCACTTAATTTGATATAAACTATATGTTGCTCAAGTATTTATTTTTGGGGTATAGTTTTCCTTTAAGGATATTTCACCTTTCAAAAGGATAAAGCTTAGAAGTACAATCAATATGACGAGAAAACCTAGACTTTGTAATTGTTGACTGAATTTGTTTTACAAAAAAAAAAGACACAAGTGGAAATATATAATCTTTTCTGAATACAGAATTAAATAAAACCTTTAGACCAAGAATTTGTTTTAATTGCATGAGTTCTTAAAAAGATGCTCTACATATAATAAATGGGACTAAAGTCAGCCATTGTCCACATGAGACCCATTTGGCAGCCTTTCTTTATGCTGGCCACACACACAGCCAAGTGTAGAAGCTGTTAGAAGAATTTTTAGGGGCAGATTTATTAAATGGGTTGCTCATCTTCCAAACACTTTTTTCAGTTCAGTTGTTTTCAGATTGTTGACCAGAAATAAAGATTTTTATCATTTGCTTTCCTGTTTTTTTTTTACTGCTTTTTAAAAACTGAAGGTTCAATTTTACTGCTGTCTTTGGTGTTTAAAGGCGGCCATACGCGGAAAGATCCACTCATTAGGCAATGTCGCTAAACTAGTGGATCTCTTTCTGATATGCTCATCAAACAGATGAGCCCGTGATCCGACAGGATTTTTAGTCCCATCTGATCGACATCTGCCCGACTTTCGGCCAGCTATCCAGTGTCAGACTGGCCCACCGGGATACCAGGAAAACTCCCGGTGGGCCCAGGTGTCAGTGGGCCCTCATGCTGTTAAACATTTAGCCTATTTCATGGCCATTCCCTATTTCTATGAGAACAAAGAGGCTAAATAGATGGAATAATAGATTATAGTATGTAAAGAAAAGAGACTAGGAAAATAGAGGAGAGGTGAGGAGAGGAAGGATAATAGTACTGAGAGTTGGCACCTGATCTATGGTTTGTGCTTGGGCCCCTTATTTAAGGTTTTTGGGTGGGCCCCTGGTGTCCCAGTCCGACACTGCAGCTATCGATTGGGGAAGCCCCTCGGAGGGCCCCATACACGGGCCAATAAGCTTTTATCGGCCTGTGTATGGCCACCTTTAGTCTGGCACTGGCAGCTTAGTAATGTTGAAAAGAAAATGTAGGAAGGTTTTTTTACCACAGTTTGTCGAGCTAAATCAAATTACATTTGGGAGAAATTCTATGCCAAATGACACAGAAGTCAGTAGGAAGTGTACATTCTGCATTCTATCACATTAGTAAGTCAAGGTTTATCAGCTGGCTTGTTATGTATGAAAGATGTAATTCGCAGTTTTTTTGGGACCTAATGTGTTTAGGATTAACCCAACCAATATTTTTCCTATGTATATGCCCAATCACAGAAAATAAAATTCTCAAAGTCAAAGTCTGACTGCTGTGCTGTGTGACAATACCCAGATTCCAGCAGTTAATTGCACTAATATACCTGACATCAAGCATTTATTTTAACTAACTGACAGCTAAGAATCCCTGACATTTAAAGAATCCCTCTAATTATCCTGAGCGCTGCTTGTAAGAATTCGCAGAACTGATAGTTTTGGGGCAATAACAAATGAGGAGATTAGTTGCCCTGTGATTCATCTCCTCTATGTGGTTGACTTATCTCCTACAAATGATCCCCCAGGGGACAACATGTAAATCGCAGATGGAGAAAAGTATGTGGCTTGAAGTTGCAAAGTAGAGGTGCTGCATATGTTTCTCCTTATTTGTCTCAAATAAACTTTATGTAAAATTGCTTTCAGTCTGTGTCTCACTTTGATTTTTGACTTTAGCATGTTTACACACTGTTGCTGAAATTCCTGATATTAGCAGTGCATGCAGGTAAGGAGTTAAGTGCAATAAAAACAACAATTTCCATGATCATTAATATAAGAAACAGCTGCAAACACAATTATGTGCTGCACTGACCATTTGCTATCTACCCAACCTGTTAAACTGAAAAATAACAGAATTCTTAATTCACAGTCAGTGTTCTTGAACAATCGGTTGAGACCCAAATTTCAGACCCCATACTATGGCTATGGGATCAATTTGTACCCAAACCCTTTGGACTGTAAACTCTTGCAAGTAGGGCCCACTAATCCTATTCTTCTCTGTAAACCCCTGTTATATTTTTGTTTGTTAAAATTTTATGTAAAGCACTGCATAATTTGCTGGCACTATATAAAAAGATAAATGATGATGATGTTATATGGGGATAAAATAAAATGACAGCCTGCATGACTGATGTCTGGCTGAGGGTTTGTCAGGATCGCGCCGCCCAGAGGCTTACCTTAGCTCCGGGCGGCGCGTCCTCCTTCCTCGGCAGCATATCCACAATGGCGGCGCCCATAGCCGCCACGTGGATATGCGGCGCCGGGTAGTGACGTCATCGCGTCACGCTTGACGCGATGACGTCACCGCGCTCGTTTTGGCGCGAGATTCTAATATTTAAAGGGCCATTGGACGCTTTTATGGCGCCCAATTATAGGACCTGATTGCTGTAGTTCCTGGGTGTTGTTCTTGTTCCTGATATTGCTTTTGATCCTGTTTCCTGTACTTTTTGACCTTGTTCCTGTATTTTTGACCACTGCTTGGACTTTGTTTATTTTGTTCCTGTGAATACACTTTTGCCTGGACCTGTCTGACTCCTGCTTGATCCTTGCTGTGCTACGTTATTGAACCCCTAAAGCTTCCTCCTTGGTCCACTTCCTCCCCTGGGCGCCTAACGAAGGCCAACCTGTGACAGGGTTGGCTAGATTAACTATGTGGATTGTTTAAAAATTTTTTTGGATGCAGACTATGGTCTTGTCCCAATAGGTACAGGCTAACAAAGCAGTCAAAGATCTGCTCATATTGTGTACTTACTAAATAAGTGGGTATTTACATGTAGGGACAGTGATGATGCAAAATCTATTATGTGCCCCACCATATAGCTCTGTAGCAGATCAATATGTGGGCAGATGAATCATCTAAAATGATATAAAAGATCATTTGCAGATACCAGATCCAATTTACATTACCTTTCTTAGGGCCTGCATAGAACAAAAAGCAAGAATCAGGCAATGCCATTTACAATACAGTCCATTTCATGCAAACAATTCAAACAATTTTAATGTTTATTTATTTAAATAATATATTTTGTAATAAAACTGTATATTATAGATAACCTCTCACTCTCCCCATTTCAGTTAGCACAAGCCCTACCAGATGCTCACTCATAAATTGACTTAATCTCCCCTGCACCAGTCATGTGTTTTCTTTTTCCACCCCCTTCAATCACGAACCCCACTGCTGCCTGTAAAATTCCCACAGAAACTCACTCACACTCTCTCTTAAACACAAGTATGATTACCATCACACAGCTTTAAAGGTGTGGACTTATTGAATACAAAAGATTGATGCATGGATCAAATATTTGTGTGAAATCATGCATCCACTTTGTAGTACCTGTATTCATGAAATATCCTACTTTAAAGGGCGAGATTGTAACCCTATGCACAAGCCAATGCTCTCAGGTTTGCAAACGAGGGGGCATATATGTCATGGCCTATTTACTATTTCTCTGATCGGAAGGATGTGAAGTGGAGTTGCAGCTCCTACTTCCTAATCTGATTCTTTACTGGTATTTCAAAATTAATGCTGGATTTACTTCACCCCAGAAATAGCACATCTTTCAGATTGTGAAAATGAAGGACCAGTCACTGCTGGAAGATGCTTTATTTAGAAGTAACTGATCTCCACTGGATTGCAGTCAAAACATACATGTGCAATAGGCTTAACCTATAACATACTAAGAAGAGCTCTACAACATGCCAAGCAAACATATGTTGTATACTGTAGTATGGTAAGAGAAACAGGAGTTAACAAAAGTACATATCAATGGCTGGCATTCTTTTGAACAGGGTGCAAACAATTTGGTCAAATCAAACCTATAGAAAAACATTCTTGAAGTTATATGAATCCCAACACAAGTTCTGAACAGATTTGCATAAATATTTCATCTGTAACTGAGGATCAAAAAGCCCCTTAAAACCTAAACGTCATTGGCGACTTTCATTATTACGGTATACAAAAACAAAGAGCACATACAAAAGCCATTGCATAAGGAAAATGAGTTTCACTCTGTTGTAAGATGGAATCAGAAGGATCTGCTGGGTGCACTTCACTCAGTCAACATGACATCAGCCATTTAACCACTTCCTGGACAGAAGATCACACAGGAAAAGAAAATCAAGAGCATATCTAGAACAGAACGCCATAGAATTATGTTGCATAAATAAGTAGGAGTAAACACCATGCAAATTTAGGTTTTGGTTTTTATGGTTTATAAGACTCTGCTTGTAAAATATCCTGTTACTGGGATTTTAAAAAAAAGTCGCCTTTACTGTGTGCAACCTAAATCAACTGACCACATAAACTAACAGCAGAAAACAGACGGAAAAGAAAGTTAATTATGGTATTTACTTGTTAAAAACAAAGCAGTTGTTTATTAGACATGATGAATGATGGGACCCTTTATCCTTATAATGACGTTGTTCAGTGTAACATGGTCGGTATACAGGTATTCCATAACTGCCAGAAAGACATAAGGGTGCACGTCAGCCAAAACAAATGGGACTTTGGGGTATATTTATCAAAGAGTTAAGAGTGAAGTTCCATCACTAGAGGGAAATTCTGCCGCTCTCCATTCATTTCTATGGGATTTTTAAAGGCGTATTTATCAAAGGGTGAACTTTCACTTCACCCATTGATAAATAGGCCTTTCAAAATCCCATAGAAATGAATGGAGAGCGGCGGAATTTCACTCTAGTGGCGAAACTTCACTCTTTGATAAATTTACCCCTTGATGTTCAGGAGATGTCTTAACTGCGTGGAGCTGGTGGCTAAACATACCATTGAACACTTTGCATCGACATGCAAGGATACAGTGGTGGGCATGAACCACCTGGCGCTACTTTCCCACAATAAACTTCACATCACTACCGGGAGAAAGAATTGTATAATTACAAAGAGATAGTTGAACAATCTGTAGAAGGTACATTGACTGTTATTGGTGGTACAGTAAATGCCAAGACACTGGGTTTTAGCACACAAGGCACTGGGAAGGGGAGTCGATAGCTTGGAACTCCTTCTTGACCAAACAATGCATTGGCACATTTACCCAAACTAATATTTATTCTGGAATCTAATATCTGCAACACCATGTACACCTTTTTGCATACCAAATGGTAGCCTTGTTTTGGAGAATAGTATGGGTGGTGGCACTGTTAATTTGCAGTAGGCTCATTTTATATGGCACTACATTCTGTATGAGTGGCTTTCCTTCAAATCTACAGCAAGCCAAATTCAATTGTAAAAAGGGTTGGAGAGCAACACAAGCATAAAAAAAGTTCCAGTTAAGAGTTGTTATTGGTTACTTGGTAGTCCCTATGTGGACTGGCCGTCTAAAGGAGGCTCTGTTTGGCAGTACATCTGAAATCATGCAACCATAACTGGCCTAAAAATCAGGAGGCCTGCTTTGAGGCAACTGGGCGCAACAGCCAATGAGTTGGTCAGCAACATGTCGCTTGTGAGCCACTAGCTGGGGAATGCTGATGTACAGTATGCACAATGTGTGAGTGGGTCAAAGTGAATTGCTGCAAAGTTGCAACATACAGGAACTGTGGTTCCAGTGTTAACAATCTTAAATATTCCCAGAGGTAGAACACTGTACCTGACTTCAAGGAAGGTCTATGATCAGCTACAAGCACATAGAGTATAACACATACTTTCGCATGAGGCTTAACGATTAATATTTAGATTTCAATTTATGAGAAGATGCTGCTAAAAAATAATTGCATCAAAAAGCACCTTGGCAGGCACATGGAGAATTTATTCTTCCAAATATTACTCCTACTCTGTCAGATCCTCTGATATTTATTAGCCTTGTAATGAAGTAGGATTAAAGGAGCTAACAAGTAATGAGTTAATTAATTAAGTTAAGTAATTAAGTTAAGTACCAGAATACACAACTTCTAAAAGGAAAAAGAAAAAGACCCACTTCTGCTTCATTAATGTCCACTCTGTCATATAATTAATAAGAATGAATACTTTCTTTGGGAAATTTCAACCTTGATATATCGTATGGAGCAAACATGATCTGCTTCCAACAGCATTAGATCGTCTCAACATCTAAACTATGCAAACAATTACTAGAGCTCTGAATGACAAGTTTGCTGAATTTAAGGGAAAAATATGTAAAACCCACTTTATTTATTTTATTATAACATCATGCACCAACAGTCACTGGCGAATTCACTGATAAGATGTCTAACACTAGGAAATAAAGCATAAGCAGTAGACTGATAATACCCCACCACAGCCACTAGCATATACTGTTAAATCATGTCACTCCCCCTCCATCTGATGATGTCAATTATACATCATTTAAAGGGCCAGTAACACTAAAAATTCTAGTTTGAGGGCTTCATATAAGCAATTAATAATGTACTGTTACCCCATCCATGTAAACATTTACATTAACATTGTGTGTCAAATTCCAACCCAGTCTGCTATGATGAAAAGTGAGCTAAGCACCATTTATAATTGTATATTTTACAGGATATTTGTGACACTAGTTTATTATAAAAATATTATAAAGTATTTGCATTGTTTATTTCCAGCCCTTTAAAATTGTATACATTAAAACAGGGTACTGAGAAACAAGTTATTGTTAGCAATTTGAACGAAAGCTACAGTATTTGGAAGGCCCAAGGAAAATCTCTCACATAATGTTCTGCAATACTTCATACCTGTAAAACAGTGATTGTGCCTGGGCTCACAAAGGAGAAATCTTTTTTAAAAACTTTTTTAACAAGAATCTTTCTATCTATTACGCATTCTACCTGGTTCTTAAGCTTTTAACCCTTTAATCAAATCTGTTTTCCTTTCTATGCACATGGGGATTTGTGGTTTTTTAGCATAGTCCTTGATGATTTAAGTGGTAGTTAAAATTTGAGACCACAGTCCCTGTGAAGCAGCCTTCTCAATCTTTTGGGGTCCCGAAGATAGTAAACCAACAGATAGTTCTTACGGGACTTCTCCACCCCTCTATAAATTTCCTTTTCACGTATGCTGTAATCCAGATTTAGTTTACAATTATGGTAGCAAATCAATGTTATTGAGTCAAGTAATTCACATAATTTATACTTTATTTAATTTTTATCAATGAATTTCTATAAAAGAATCCACGATCAATTTAATCAAATTTTATATTAACTGTATCACAATTAACTGGCATGCATTTATATATGAAGTTAATTAGCACCTAGCACTTAATAATTTTCCTTATAAATAATATGAAGTAAACCCTTGTTGAAATCATAAGATTATTAATTCAACGGCACGAGCACTTTATGTTAATAATTTTGCTTAATGCATCAGTGAATTTAAAGTCTACGTAATTTATTCAACCATATATATCAGTTCTATAGGTATAAGGGGGGATTTCTTTTCTATCCTATCAAAGGAGAAATCTTTTATCATAGGGTGCTGTTACCCGATAATGGACACAATGGAGAGTATATATTGACACAATTCATTAAAGGAGAAGGAAAGTCTTTGTGCCCTTGGGGATGCCAAATGTTAGGCAACCCAAATGATTGTATGTACTAAGCTGAAACCCCAGGCCAGTGCTGGCCGGGGTTATAACAGTGAGCACATTGGAGCAATCCTCTTCCTCTTTATTCGCGGCTGCACATAAGCAGTACAATGAAAAGCCAAACTTTAACTAAAAAGTTGGCTATTTCATTTAACTGTGCATGCTTCTGACCCAGGAAGAAATGGTTTGCACAGATGGCAACTTGTATCTATTCTTTAAAAATCATACCAGTTAAAGGTCACCATTGCCTTTATTTTTCATGACATTAGCAATAATGAAGTTCTTATTTTTTCCTAGGCAGAAGCCACATAAAAACATACACAGAACACATTTTATGAAAATGCGCAGTTGAGTTTATATCTGATGATATTTACACCCACACAATATGCAGTTCACTGCATAGCTCTCCCTATAATTTCGTGTGGCCAACTAACGTATGCTTTGCTGCCCACAAACAGGTTTTCACTTTTTGTGGGTGGAAAAAATCCAAACAGCAATACAATTGTTTAAGAAAAGAATAGAGCAACATCTAACTCACATACTGAAAAGCATTACAGTTTCAGGAAGTCTGGCTTTACATATAAGACAAAGAGGGGAGGTTGTTTTTTGTGTTACTCTCATATTGCGTATGCCCTCATATGTTCTATGAAAAGGAGGAAATAACCACACTTTGATATTTAGTATGTTTATATAAATCAAACTCATATTTATTATTTTATGTGGCAACATCTCTGGAAAACTGGTATTTCTTGCTGGATTCGGAAGTTTTGCTTAGTCTTATGTCATACCAAAACTGGCATTCAAATTACTAAAAACTTACAGGAAAGTTCTTAAGGGAAAGGTGTAAACATCATTCATTTGCCCTAATAAGAGATACAATAATTCATATCTTTGTCACTTAAAAATACAACTAGACTAAAGATTAAAGTTGCTCTCACATGCCATAGACCAGTGATCCCCAACAGTAGCTTGTGAGCAACATGTTGCTCTCCCACCCCTTGGATGTTGCTCTCAGTGGCCTCAGAAAAGGTGCTTATTTTTTTATTTCCAAGCTTGGAGGCAAGTTTTGGTTGCATAAAAACCAGGTGTACTGCCAAACAGAGTCTCATGTAGACTGCCAGTCCATATAGGGGCTACCAATAGCCAATCACAACCCTTATTTGGCATCACCCAGGAACATTTTTCATGCTTGTGTTGCTCCCCAACGCTTTACATCTAAATGTTGCTCACGGGCAAAGAAGATTGGGGACCCCTGCCATAGACAGTCACTATTTATTTGGACGGTGGGAGGCTTATTTGGCTTCTGTGTACCTTATATGCCAGGGCCTATTTTGAATCTTTGTACCTGCTGGGGGTGGGTCAGTCATTCTCAGGGCCGTATTTACATAGCAGGCTCCCCTAGGCCACTGCTGTTGCGTCGCCCCTGTCCACTACCCTTTATTTTTGTGAATTTTCATAATCGGGACCAGAGCAATGTGGAATTAGTGCACAGGAAATTCAACAAATGATTGTATCTTCAGTGCATCCGCAGTATTTGAACCAATGTGGGTGTGGTTGCATGGGCGTCCGCAGAGGGGGGCAAGAGGGGGCAGTGCCCCCCCCTGGAACTGTCCACA
>CM044437.1:82995610-83014977 GCA_024363595.1 Xenopus borealis
AAGTCTGTACCTGTGCCACCAGCCTGTGCCAGAGCAGCAGCAAAAATATTGCCCCAGATAGAACAAATAGCAGATCTTTATAACCACTTTTCAAAACAGAGGTTTATTAATCAGTCCCCTCAGAGAAGCAGAGAGGGAAGTGCAGTCTCCTTGTAGTAAGCCTGGCTCGTCGTGCTTGGGAAAGTCAGGACATTGAGCCATATTACAGCAGGGCCCAGCTATTCACAACACAGAGAGAGAGAATAAGAGAGAGAGCAGCCCTGCATGCCACAGCAGTTACTTATTTCTACATGTCTTACACTCTCAGTTCCTGCTGATGTAGATTTCTTCCATTAGATCAGAGGTGTCCAACCTGCGGCCCAGGATGTACATGAATGCGGCCCAGCTGGAAATGCTTTGGTTCCCGAGGAAACGTTATTTTGCAAAGGGTATAAGAGTAGGCAGGAGGGGGACTCTGCCCATTGCCCATTTAGTAGTAATACTAATGTCTATTTAATATCCAGGTGTCCCATATTCCAGTGTATAGCTCTTTCTGGTCATCCTACTAGTAGTGTAGTTTTCTGTGCATTTTATTTACAAATCAAAAGTGTTTGTGTATTTCATGTGCGGCCCTAGACAATTTTTATTTTTACAATTTGGAAGCCAAAAGGTTAGACACCCCTGCATTAGATCTTGCTGCAGCTCCTTCACTCCCTAGCCCCACATTCCACCTTATTCCTAGAAATGTGTGCAGGTTCTGGTCTTCTGGAAGTGATTTATTCTACACAAATACTGGCTACAGAGCTGGCCTGACCTTCCCTGCTAAGGGTTTGTTTTAGAGCAGGAATAAAAGAAAAACCAAGCATGGATCAAGTAGCTCCATTTTAGTGTGTATGTATTTTGAGCAGGGGTAAATAAACTAATAAAAGGCTCCACTTAGGGTTGCCACCTTATCTGGAAAAAAATACCAGTCTTCCTATATATTTACCATTTTTGCCTATCAATAACATTAGGATCAACCATCATTTTTACAAATCCTAAAATAAAACACAATGAAACTGAAAATGTACATTACAGACTACAGCACAAGCAAACATTCACACACTACGTTTACTAGATAAAGGCACCTTCCATCTACAATGAGTTCAGAGAGCAGCAAGTAAAACAAATTCTGTTTCCTATACCTTGGAATCCTCATCAAAGAAATACACTCCAGCATGTCTATAACCATAATCAAACATTCCTTGTCAGTAGAAATACCACAGCACCTACAATCTCAAATTCCAATGCCAACTCCCAATATGGGTTGGATGCTTCTCCCTTCCTTTTCACATGACTCAGCAGCTTTACTGATACAGGTGTGCCTTGTGTTCCGGTCCTGTAAGTTCCTAAACAAAGTTGATTCATTTCTTACTGGTTCTTAAGGGGTTTAATTGAACACACTTAAATATCCATGCTTTCTAGTGAATGAAAACATTTCTTGACCTTCAGGGACTTAAATGGTTAATACCATAAGCTTTCTTCTTTCTTTCTTTTCTTCTTTCACTGTTACTAGGAGAATGCTGCAATAAATACAGAAACTATTGTAATAGAACAAATAGCAGATCTTTATAACCACTTTTCAAAGCAACTGCCATTGATTCAATTCATTCTTTCTGCCTGACTGCACCCTTCAGACTGCCTATTTATCCCACATAGTCCGCATACCTATGTAAGGCCTGCCACATTTTGAGGAAAAGTATATACTAACATCTGTACAGTACTACGTATACTTTCAATGTCACATTGCAAGGTGATATCCAACCAACAGTGAGCCTAAGACCTAGGACCAAGGTTTGTGTCTGCCTAAATAACAATCTCCACAGCCTTGCTGTGCATAATCAGAGGGAGACAACAAACTTCATACTATCCATGTCATACCGCCCAACATTTTGGAAATAAAAAGAGGGACATAAAAGTTGCAATGCTTAGTGAGGCTAAAAAATCTTGACCACGCCCCATTTCTGTGGCTACATCCCCTAATTACCATGTAAGTGAACATGAAGGTTTGAACATATTTCTGTGTTTTTTCCCCAGTTGTTACAGTTTTGCTAATGAAGGTGAATTGCACTTTAAGCTGTGAGTCTAACTTTCTGCAAGGGACCTGTTATCTTATATTGTACTTATTTGCTTATCTAGAAAATGTTATAGAGTTTCTTATTTGCACTTGTTAGCTTTTCTTGGCTCTCTGCCAAAAGCCAATTAAGTTAGAAACTTTGTTTCTTTTTCTGGCTGTTCAGTGCAGAGAAAAATTGGAATTTCCATTACAAATGAGGGATTGCGGGTTGAGCTGTCAAAAGAGGGACTGTCCTTGGACAGTTGGGAAGTATGCCATGTATTGTATGCATTCATTCAGCAAGGGTTGCATATGATTAGACATGTCTTGTCATCTCTCACAATATGATATTTATTTTACACTTGGTTTGCCTGCTAAACTTGTACAGCTTGCAAATATGAGCAGGGCAGAACTAGAAAAAATACTTGTTACTCAAATTGCCATTTTTTCTATAATGCAGTTAAAAATACTAATACATTAAGTTAGTTCAACAGAAATGCTACTAGCATTACCAACTGGTTTTATGTACCCAATATCTAACTCCTTAGCAATGAAAGTGTTCCACATAAGGAAGTCCCATTTAATGTCAGAACTTGCTACAGCTGCCAACCGTATCATGTTATTTGCTTAAGCACATAATATATATGCGCAAAGTATAAGCAAATAAAGGTATATAATCGGTTATGATAACAAAGAAAAAAACGTCATATTCAATGTCATAGTGAGTAAAGGTGAGACAATAACTCAGTAACCCACCACTTCCAAGTGTTCCAAGCAGACATCATGATGGATTTACAAACTGAAATATCTAAACTTGCATGTTGCCATTTACCTAGAAGCCTTTTAAATGCACACGGAACAGGGGTAGACTTTAACATGACTTTTTATCCATCTAGCATATGAGAGTATAACATCTGAAAACTGGAAAACAGCTTGTAGCCATAATTTTTTATATTTTTTATGGTAGATCTGTTTGCTGTATTTGTCTGCACCCCCCCCCCCTTTCATGTCTCACTAGTTCCAGTTTGATCCAGTTTCATTTAAAAATTAGTATTGCTCCAGGCTTCGTAAATCCAAATATTACTCGAGGATGACTGCTGTAACACTACATGACATATATTAATACTCAATGTAAACGCATGCACACTGATATAATAATGATATTCAAGCCAGGTGGTTTGTCAAGTAATAATTTATTTCAAAGATATTATGATCATTATACAATGATAATAAAGTGCAATCAACCACCCAAATGCAAAAAGAAAGTAAAGCAAGCACATTGTTAACAGAGAAAATACCCTGTTGTTCTGAAGTCCTTTTTCAAGGGGATGTTATAAAGTGACCATATAGACATTTAAATACCTTGTGTAAGAGAAAAAGAACTCCCTTACTTTCAAATTTTTGGCATGCATCTCTATAGTGACGTCACTTTTGGATAGTCACTTCTGCAGATATCATGTTAGAGTCTTTGACTCACCAGGGACTTCATATCGGTTTTGTCTGTGCACCCATATATGCACCTATTACATATTGCAAATACATTAAAATAACAGTGATGCACCCACACTGGCATCAGCTTTGCAATCAATATTAGTAGTAAACCCACATGAATGCAGTTTCCATGGTAATTTCAATGTACGTTTAAGTCACCATTTGTATTTGGCAGCGCCTACTAAAGTGATTGATTTTATACATATAGAGATATATACAATTTTACATCTAATACATAATATTTACCATCAGGTTTCCATCAGAAAATACACATATTACTCCTCATACTGTATAAGTCACTTTTCTGAAAGCAGGAATATCGCCCTTATGTTATCAAATTATTATTCTCTTGCCATACACAAGTCCCCGGTAGTGAAAGTGCAATTAGCAACAAGGAGCTCATCTTTGTGCAATTGAAATCCATCCTAATCACCATATTAAAGTGCAAAAGTAACATTTTAAGAAGTAAAAATAAAAATTATTATTTTATATATGAAAAGCAAAACTCTGTATTTTACAGCATCATACTTAGGTTTGGAATTAACATCAGTGATACATCTTATTACGTCTTATTATTATTATCACTATTAGGAAACTCCTCAAAGGAGTTGTTCACCTTCTGAACACTTTTTTCAATTCAGTTATTTTCAGATTATTCACCAGAAATAAACACTTGTATCAATTGCATTTTTTATTTTTTACAATTTTTGTAATATTTAAAGGGATAAAAGGCATCAGTCAATAATGATCCTCCAGCAGAATTCTGCACTGAAATCCATTTTTCAAAAGATCAAACAGATAAATAAGGCTAGACATGTCAGTTTCCCAAGTGCCCCCAGTTATGTGATGTGTGATGTGATAAACTTCAGTCATTCTTTACTGCTCCACTGCAAATTGGTGTGATATATCATCCCCCTCTCTTGCTCCCCTCCCAGCAGCCCATCAGCAGAACAATGGGAAGGTAACAAGATAACAGCTTCCTGGTAGATATAAGAATAGCACTATAAAAATCCATGTCCCACAGCAACTCCATCAGTTACATTTAGTTGGGGAAACAATAGCCTGTCTAAAAGCAGTTCCATCATGAAGTGCTGGCTCTTTCTGAAAGCACATGACCAGACAAAATTACCTGAGATGGCTGCCTACACACCGATATAACAACATAAAAAAAGATATACTTACTCTCCTCAGTTCCCCCTTCTTTCAACATGGCACTAGTGAAATGGCAAGAAACAATTCCTGAACTCAACCAAGATGATTGGGATGAAGCCACAGAAACAATGTACACTAGCTTAATAGCAATATGGGACAGACTAATCCAATATAAGGTATTCCATCAGCTCTACATCACCCTCCAAATGTTAAAGAAGATGGGTAAGAGAGAAGATGAAGCCTGCCCCAGGTGTAGGACCCACACGGCCAACTTCTTACACATGATCTGTCAATGCCCAGCAATAGCCGACTTCTGGTTACAAATAATGGACACTCTAACAAACACACTAGATACTGTCCCCCATAGTGTGCCAACTGGGAGTAGTTGATCACCTGGTGCCTACGACCCATGCAAGATTGCGCTTCAGGGCCCTGCTCTTCTATGCTAAAAAATGTGTAATAATACACTGAATGGGGCCGAACATACCCACAAGAGACTCCTGGATTAACCTAATCAATCAGACAATACCCAAAATTAAACTTACATACGAAGCCAGAGGCAACACACCTAAATTTGAAAAAATATGGAGTCCCTGTTGGGGTCAGGGCTGGGAGCAGAGCCAAGGAATATAGATGATGGTGAATGATATGTTTCATGCATAAAACCTTATTTCACAGAGTATAAAGCTGTGTTTCCACAAGGGAAAAAAAAGGGGGGGGGGGAATAAATAAATAAATAAATAAAAATCCAGAGACAAAAGTAATGTAAGAGTAATCACAATTGTTTATTGTTTGTATTGTTACAAAATAAAAAGAAATAAAGTTTACCTTTAAAAAAAACAAAAACAAAGATATACTTGTTGGTTCAGGAATAAAAATTTATATGTTAGAGTGAATTGTTTGCAGTGCAAACAATGTAATTTGTAAATAAAAAGTACCAGGAAAATCGTGAAGATCATCCCTGAAATGTGCCTCTCTGGTGTTTGATAGTTCAGTAATCCAGGCGCAGACATTAAACCATTACAAGTTGCTACATTGGTTCATAAATGGAATTTTAGCAACTATTGTATCAACTATAAAAGCTGCTTTTCGGGGGTTATTCATCTTTGAGCTAACTTTTAGTATGATGTAAAGAGTGATATTCTGAGACAATTTGTAATTGGTATTCATTTATTATTGTTTGTAGTTTTTGAGTTATTTAGCTATTTATTCAGCAGCTCTCCAGTCTGCATGATTAGCAGTCTGATTGCTACGGCCCAAGTTACCATAACAGCCATGCAATGATTTGAATATGAGACTGGAATATGAATAGGAGTGGGCCTGAATAGAAAGATGAGTAATAAAAGTAGCATTAACAATACATTTTGTAGTCTTTTTATCAATATGTTTTGTATTGTTTTAAACAATAAACTGTTTACAACATCATATGGTATGTACATGTAGTGATTCTGAAGATTTTTCAGTAAACATATATATACAAACATAACAGTATTTTGTTTAGCTATAAGAGAACATTCACTCTGATAGTGATTATGGAAATCCAGTTCCAACAGTAAAACATATTTCCTAAGAACATAAAGAAACAAGAAAGACAAAATAAAAACACAAGGTAAAAAAGGAACAAAAAAAGAGAGGGAAAGTGGGTCAAATCACATTTAATAAAGCTCTGTTGAGCATTGTTTATAAAGGTTTAAGTTCAAATCTACTCCCCAGTATTTAGAGTGATAGTAAGTATCCAGGGTTGCCACACTTTTAGCAATATGGGGTATTTATCTAAGGCAAAGCTGGTCAGCCGTTCATTTACAAATATCCAGTCAATTGTAGGTTTAAGTAGATTATAGTTTATGGAAGGAGACTTCCAAGATCTTGCTAAATCTGGTCTAACAGCTAAAAGTATGTGGTTGATTTGCTTCTTGTGTGCCCTTGTTGCGTTTTGTGGTGGTGCTTCAATTAACACTTTGTATGGATTATTTTTACAAATTCACATTCAGTACTTTATATATCAATTTATACACATATATGAAGTATCTGGATGCTTGGGGAAGCCCCACCCCACCATGGTTCCTAATGTAGAGCATCCGCTAAAGCAGGTGTCCCCAAACTTTTTTACCTGTGAGCCACATTCAAATGTAAAAAGAGTTGGGGAGCAACACAAGCATGAAAAAGTCCTTTAGGTGCCGAATAGGATCTGTGATTGGCTATTTGGTAGCCCATGTGTGGACTGGCAGCCTACAAGAGGCTCCACCTGGCACTATACTTAGTTTTTATGCAATTAAAACTTGTTTTCAAGATTGGAATTCAAAAATAAGCACCTGCTATGAGGACCATGAGAGCAACATCCAAGGGGGTGGAGAGCAACATGTTGCTCACGAGCTACTGGTTGGGGATCACTGCTATAAAGCAACTGTTTCTAAGGTCTGGGTACATGAGTGCTAATCTACTAGGTGTAAGATACCAACAGAAAAGGACTTTATAGCTCGATTCAAGTAGTATTGATTTATTAGTTATTTGAGCTTCTACGTTTTGTAGCCTTTTGGAAGCTGAAAAGTCAGACGAAAAAGGCAAATAATTAAAAACTACAAAAAAAATGAAGACCAATTGAAAAGTTGCTTAGAATTGGCCATTCTATACCATACTAAAATGTAACTTAAACGTGAACCACCCCTTTAATGAAACTCAGGGATTCTGCTTAACAGGGGCAAGGATAAGACATGTAACAACTAATGTGTCAATTTAGAACAGTTACAGAGTCAGTAACCCCCTCTATTTAGAAAGACATAAGAAAGACTCCTTTAGAAAGACATAAAAATGTGAAAAATTAAACTTCAAGCTTCAGTATTAGAAAAACTGTCATGAATAGAAAATAGAAAGTAATTGGAAAATTCTTTATTTTTGGTGAACTGTCTGAGCACAGTTGAACTGAAAAAAGTGTTGGTGAACAGCCACTTTAAGAAATCAAAGATCATACATTCATACCTTTAAGAACACTGATATTTAAAGTATAGATCTAATGTACTTCATGTTGTTTACACACCAATTCCCTATTACCACCTATAGCTCTTTCTATCTATATAAATTGCAGTTGGCTAGCCTGATGTAGTTTGGCAGATAAATGTGTAGCTACACGGGAACACTACATGATATACCATGACCCGTTACAAGAAATATTCAGGAGAAAGCACATAGTGTATATTTATTGCTTCACTACTGCTTTTAAAACTGTAAGGATCCATTGAACTTCTTGCAATTACTGCCTCCAATTTTTCATAGTCGGTCATTGAGGGCAGGGGTATAACTACACAAGAAGCAAATCCAGCAGCTGGGGGCCCAAGAGTGTAGAAGGCAAAGTGGGGCCCTAATTAAGAAGCAATTTCACTTATTGTCATAGGAAAAAGTATGTTTTTCAATATAACGGGCCCTTAAGGTTGTTCCCCTTCCAAACACTTTTTTCTGTTCAGTTGTTTTCAAATTGTCCCCCAGAAATAAAGACTTTTTTCAATTACTTTCCATTATTTATCTTTTACTGTTTCTCCAAAATCTAAGTTTAAAGTTGAATGTTGGTGTCTCTGGTGTTTGAATCTGGCAGCTCAGTAATTCAGGCGCAGACTCTAAACTGATACAATTTTGCAACATTTAATTTATACATTTCACAGCAACATCTCTGGAGTATTAGCAACTATTGTATCGATTCTAACAGCTGCCTGTAATGAAACCCAGAGATTCTGCTCAGCAGGGACAAAGATATTAAATGAATCCATTAAATTTATCAGTTTAGAACAGCTGAGGGGGTCGGTGAACTGCTTTAGAAGGTGAAAAATGACACTTTACACTTCAATATTAGAAAAACAGTTACAAATAGAAAATAGACAGTAAATGGTAAAAATTGCTATTTCTGGTGAACTATCTGAAAACATGTTATTATTATTAGGCAATTGGGAGCGATTTCAAAAATCGCGCCGCTCCGTGTGAATACGCGCCGGCGTTTTCAAGCAACGCCGGTGCGCTTGGGTACTTCGCTATTCGGGGAGGTTCGGGGGCTACAAGTCGCGGCGAGAAGTCGCCAGGCGACAAAATGCCCCCGAATCTCCCCGTCTGGCCTTAGCCTAAGTGTTGCAGACTAGGTTTTGGCCCATTTCAACTAGGCATTTTTGCTTACATTGAATAACAAGTAGTAACCAAAAACAAAAAGCAGCCTTGAACAGTCTGATGAGACTAAGCTGTCACTTTCATTCTGCCACTGATTTAATTATTTCTGTGGAATCATTCATCAAGGCACTGTGGTAGGGAATTTAGAGACAAGTCTAATCACATTGGTTCATGGACACTATAATACATGGAGCATAGAGAAATTCAGATATAAACAGGCAGAGACAACCACTGAAAAACATTTAAGCTACGCTGCCAGGTAAGGCAAATATTTGCTTTATCTTTGAACTCTCGTGTGCCAGAATGAGATTCAAGTTAATAGAAATGCAAAGTTAATAAGGAATACTTAATTAACTAGTTAATTGGGAATACTTCATAATTGTTTTAGCATGCAGTCCAGTGCTTTGCTAGCTGCAAATGGGATAGCACAGTCTATTAAAGAAGAACTAAAACTTAACAAAGAAGCAAAGTAGAAATGCTGCACATTAAGTTCTGGGGTTCTGTACCGGGCCCATGGCAACCACAGCCCTTTAGCAGTGCAAATATGTGCCCCTCAAGGTGCGCCCAGTAGCTCTGATCTTCTTTGTTTGCTGCTCAACACGCACGCTCTGGGCTGCTGTCCGTTATCTGAACTTAGGAACTGACATATACAGAATAAAAAAGTTAACATAAGGCTGATTAGTAATTCATTTAGATTCTTATTACATGAAAGCTCAGAAACCTGTGCTATCTGCTTGATGATTTGCAACAACCTCTAAACTTAACTTCTCAACAGCTGCCCAGAAAACACTGAGCATGGGCGTGTCACTGACACAAATCCAGGATGGTTAGCACCTGTGACAACTTTGAAGTTCGGGATCATTACTGGTATAGAGATGCTGAAACTTTAGACTGGTACATAAAGCACAGTATATAAAATATGGCACTTCAAGTATTTTTAGGGTTTAATTTTCCTTTGTGGAACAAGTATATTGAATATGCATGGAAGAAGAAATACAATCTGACATACAACCTATTATCCTCTAGTTGCAGTTGAAGTAAAACATTTTATAGCAGTCCCTACATAAAAGAGGAGATTGATATGTTCATATTGCTGAAGGCATTGGACACTTAGTTTACTAAGGAACTCACACAGTCTGGATACACTTTTCATAAATATAAATTGCTGGGCTACATTATCTGCAGAATGAAACTTTGAAATTCAATTCAGTCAGAATCACTCTTCAGGTTAGAGTTTCTAAAAGTGTAGACGCATACCTGATTTTTTAAATTCATTTCTATGAAGGAGACCATACAATAAACATTCTGATGTTTTATTCACAAGCAATTGTTTCCAGCAGTCACAAGGGCAGCCAATGAGATTTTAAGTAAGGAGGTTCCATCTTAATTTGAAAAACAGATTTATTTTCTCACCCTTTGTTCAAAAACTTTCAAGATTACTCAGTAAAGGTGTCCATACACGGGCAGATAAAGCTGCCAATCTCGGTCCTTTAGACCAATTCAGCAGCTTATCTGCCCGTGTTTGGGGGCTTCTGACGGGTCTTCCCAATGGATATCAAACAAGAAGGTTTCATCAGAGGCCATTGCTCCTCTTTGTAATCCGACTGTTTGGCCCTAGGGCCGAATGTTCGGTTTACCCCAATATAGCCCTGCTTTTGGTGGGCATTTCAGGGAAAGATCAGCTCGTTTGGTGATGCTGCCAGACGAATCTCTTTATGTATGGCCAGCTTCCATCCAGTTGCTTTAGACCTATCCTTGCTAGATCCTGATTTGGTAAATATACCTTTATGGTATGGCAACTCTATGGGGCACATTTACTAAGAGTCGAAGTGAAAATTCGAACTTCGAAGTAATTTTGGGCTGCTTCGACTATTCGCCACCTTAAAGCTGCCAAATTGCCATTGTAGCCTATGCTGGACCTCCTGGAAGCTTTACTGAAAAAGTTTCTAAGTCCTGGAAAATCGAAGTTTTTTTTTAAAAGATAGTTCAAGTCGAATGATGCATTAGAACGATTAGAACGATTTTTGATGACCATTTTCGATCGATTATAGCCAAATTTTTAAGTTTTTTTCACTTCGAAATTTGACCATTATTAAGGGGCAGATTTACTAAGGGTCAAATTTGAAAATCTGCCCCTCAGTGTGCCCCTATGTGTGCCACTGGCCTTATATTCAGCAATAGGAAATACATTCTTCCTAAAAAGTGTATGTGTATATGGTTAGAATTTGGTTATAAATGGTGATGGGTGCAAAATTATTTTATATATGAGAGAGAGAGAGAGAGAGAGAGAGAGAGAGAGAGAGAGAGAGAGAGAGAGAGAGAGAGAGAGAGAGAGAGAGAGAGAGAGAGAGAGAGAGAGAGAGAGAGAGAGAGAGAGAGAGAGAGAGAGAGAGAGTATATACCACTTTTTGTGTGGTTTCAGTTTTATATGCTGCTTCAGGAAAGCCTGCAAAATTTATAGTAAAAATCCAATGCATGCTGCTTTGCCCACTGATATGCACTGAAATCATGTACACCCTCCACTTTCTTTGTTTAGCTCATATAATGAAATATCTGTAGTATGATTATTTAAATGGATATGTGTACCAAACCAGAATAGGTTCATGCTAAATATGCTGATATTAAGTACAACTCCATCTAATTAATTGTTTTCATTTTCTTCTGTAATCCAGGCAGGTTATTCATAATTCACATAGTGCTTAACCTTCCAAACAAATGGTTGGTATATGGCAAGCACCGTTTAATATAAATTGACTTGCATTTTCAGCTCTTGTTCAGTAAAGTCTCTCGGGGCTTTCAGTAATTACGAGACATACAGCTGAGATGTTTAGAATCAAAGTCAATTATGGTTGTTGTATATAGACTGAAAAGTAATTCCAGCCTCACCTAGTGTGACTTATTGTAGTTAACTAGCTTATTAATATCTTTTTATGACTAACACTCAGGAGTCTGAAAAAATTCTTTCCAAAATCTACAGGCGTGGGATCTTTTATCAGGAAACCCTTTATCAAGAAAGCTCCAAATTACAGAAGGCCATCCAAATAACCCAAATTTTTAAAAATGATTTCCTTTTCCTATGAATATCTCAGGAGTCTGAGAAAAAAATTGTCAAAATTATTGAAATAACTCACTTCAAGCTCGCACTACAAGTCCGTTTGGCTTAATTTCTGGTGTATGTTGCAAGAGTGACACATGGGGCTAATTCTTTAGGCTGGGGGTACCCAAACTTTTTTACCTCTGAGCCACATTTAAATGTAAAATGAGTCAAGGAGCAACACTAGCATAAAAAAGTTTAATGGGTTTCAACAAAGGGTGTGGTTGGCTATTTGGCCTTTATGTGGACTGGCAGACTACAGGAGAGAATGTTTGGCAGTACACATTTTTATGCAGCCAAAACTTGCCTCCAAGCCAAGAATTCAAAATTAAGCACCTGCTTTGAGGCCACTGGGAGCAAAATCCAAGGGGTCGGTGAGCAACATGTTGCTCTTGAACCACTGGTTGGGGAACGCTGCTTTATTGACACAGGGTGCTGAGTAGGGTTGCCATTTTTGCGGCAGCTAAACCTGAACAAAGGGGGTGGGGTAAATAACATTGGGTGTGGGGCATGATGACATTAGACACAATGATGCTGAAGATATGATGGTGGTTATTGCATCACATAGACCAAATGGCTGTTTTAAACTAGACAAAGTTTTGAAAGGACAGAGCTTTGAAAAACTGAGATGTAAAGATCAAAAATCACACGGGTGCCGGGGGGCAGATTTACTTAAGGAAGAAGTGACTAACGCTGGCAAAGTCACCTGCAGGGACTTTGCCGATTTACTAACTAGCACATGCGTCACTTCGCTAGTGAAGCTATCGGTCATTCAGCAGCACTTTTCACTCTGGGGAATGAACGTTACTCTGCAAATTCACTAAAATGCAGATATCACTGAATGTTACCTCTTTCTCATTGTTCTCATGCATTTAACCTTAAGACCAACAGTATTAGTCTTTTACAGGGCAACCATTTTGAAATAAAAAATAAAGTAGTATAAAGGTGATACCTTAATTGGCTAACTAAAATAATCATAGAATGCTTTCAGAACATTTAGTTCCTTTTTCAAGCTGATTATGATCTGGAAGCTTGCTATGATTATCTTAGTTAGCCAATAAATGTATCACCTTTATACCACTTTTGTTATTTTTTATTTCAAATGGATTGCCCTGCAACATTTTTACTGGCTAACACGGTACAACAACTTTACCTAGTATTTCACAAATGAATGGTATTGATGCCGGCCTCTTCCCTCGCCAGTTGCAAGTATCCTAAAAAAAATTATAGCAATGATTTCGTTTCGCAAAACGTGTGTGTCTAGAACACCATGATAAAACCAGGAACACCCCACTTTAGGACTACAGGTATCGGTATAATTTTTTTCATAGGATCCAACAGTATTGCCTCAACATATGCTGTATTCCAGCTGACGGATAAAAAAAAGCAGACTCGCTTATTTTACAGATTGATAAACATTAGGTCCTGTTGAGTTTTTCACTATGGCATTTAGTTGACAGGTATACATATGTGTTTAAGTATATTCATTTCATTTTAGGAGTCAAGACAACTAAATGGCAAGTCACCCATCACCATTGTCAGAAGTAGTTCTGGCAGAGTTCAACCAGAGCATGGCTGTAGAGGTCACAGCTACCTCACGGAACAGGGCAGCCTACATCTCTACATGAAGGAGTTCACATTCTGTTGATTTCCCTCCATGCCCATTACTGCGTTTGAGGAGTATAGATCAGCATTTACATATTCTCTCGGTGGAGCTCAGTTGTCAGCAATGCAAATATACAATTTTCCTGCAAGAACTGTTTGTTCTCTGGTACCTGCCAAGCATTGGTCTCTTGGACCTTGGATCCATTATGGATGAGTGAGTTTTTCAGGGCTACCTCTGTACCAGCCAATCAAGGAAATTCAGTATGAAACACCTTCAAAACTAGTCCAGAACAGGGCTGCAGATTCATAGTGCAGCAAGTTCTGGATACTACACTAAGCAGCTGTGTGGTACTAAGTACAGCCCACTGACTTGTGGACAAGTGGCCAAAAGTCTTGCAGAACGAATTCACAGTAAGCTGAAGGACCTTATCCCTTCTCGCTACAAGGTAGTTAGCAATCTCTTTTTGGGTCAGATTGGTCAGCAAGGTATTAAGGTAGCTAGCCGTTCTCTGTGGGACCAACAGAATAATAACTTTGCCTCTGCTACATATGCAAATTCATCTCTATTTGCCATTGCTTTAGTACATGGTGTATTTTATGAATAGATTCTTTTTATTTTTTAGACTTATTACATTCGAATAACCTCTTTAATTAGGACATAAGAAAAATATTACTATGCAAATTTGTGAATAAATAATTAATGCTAACTGGAATTAAGCTTACAGAATTTAGAATCTGCCAAGTCCACACCAGAGCCATATTAAGAGCACACTGCTCAACCTTCACCACATCCACTGTGTGGCTTTCCCCAACAATTGCCAGCAAATGTATAATTTCCCTCTTCTTTGCTGAGCATTCTTAGTTGAAAGGAGCAAAAATGCAGTGTGGGGGTGAAACGCAATATCAGGAGTCAGAAGGTTTATCCACAACATCTTTAACCTGTGGACTAATAGAAGTGAAATGATGCCCAGTAATGGTACTATATAAACCCTTGTCCAGTTTGTGCAAACTCACTGCTCACCATGTTTAGTGCAGGAAACAAGGTATTCCTTAATTAAAAATGTGGTCAGTACAAACCCTCATCATAAACTCTTATTGAACAAGGGGGTACAGTGCGTCTTTAAATGATTAATTCAGTGAAATGAGAACAGATTGATTTGGGGAGGAGAAATTGGCAGTGATTATGATCAAAAGAGCACACACATATGCTGGAGTTAGGATGAGATAGCTGGAGGGGTACTGGAACCTTGGTTCCAGTGCCTTGGCCTGACACTGGGCGGATATAAATATACCCTGGACTGAAGCATTATTTAGGAAAGAAGAGCATCAGCCCACGGTTAGTGATCGTACACACTAGGGGGTGTCTGACAAATTGATTGGAAATAACCATAAAATATGGGTATTATTTATACACAATTACGCCAGCAAAATTATATGCCTTTGATGCTTAATGTAATAATATGCAATATATAATGCATGTATGTATTATGTAAATTGATGTATTAAATTGGCTATAAGTGATTATCAATTACATCATCTTGGTAACCACCATCCCTTTATTTCACATTACCCAAACTATCTTTACTTTTTTGTCTCTGTATTGATATGTGACAGTTATTGTGGTCCTCTTGGGAGATGAATCTTCGAAGTACTGAATTCACTTGCAACAACTGGATGAGTGTCAGATTATAGGCCTCATTTACAAAGGGCAAGTCAAGGTGCAAAATGTGAGAAACCTGCCCCCGGATATGTAATTTAAAGTGGGGCCCAGAGAGAAAGTGACCTTGAAGGTAAGTAGTGTGTATTTGGGAAGATCTAGGCCTCAATGCCTACTTCAGCTTTGTTTAGCATTACAGCTGGTGGAGCCACAGAATTAGTTACAGAATGAAATGAAAAATGAGAATTTCACTTACCTTCATAAAATCCATTTCTTTTAGTCCTTTTTCAGTACAGATGGACAGTATTGCCTCTCTCAGACGAAGAGGTAGGACCTATAACAAAGCCAATCAAAATTAGTATGCCCTATTAGACCACCTGACTTCCTCCTCACCACTGTTATACATTTGAACCCAATACAAATAAACTGGGAAGGGAAAGCCTGTATCCTTTCATTGAACTCCGAGCACTTAGTTTACCAAAGTGAGGCAATTTCTGGGCAATGAAGCGCTCAGAGTGCCATCCTGCCAGCGACTTACATTCTTGCAGATGGGAAGGCAGTTCAGGGAGAGGAGTCGCCCTGAAGAAGAGGAGAGATTAGTTGTCAGTCGTGTGTGTCCGCCCTGAATCTCCCAAATATGGTTGCCCTTTTATTGGCCACCAGTGGGATCACCCGACTATAGCTAAAACAGGATGCTGGCCACTGCTCCTGTATAAACTATAACAAAGAAGGGAAAGTTGTGCTCACCACTAATTCTTAAATCCATTAAGCAGGCGTGCAAGGAGGCTGTGATCACAAAATACACAGATACAAGAAGTCCTCTATCAGTATAACTTTCCCTTTGTTTACCAGTGCATTGAACACACCATGGATACTGAGGAATTGGTTTCCAGCTTTCTTGCCACCTCACCCTTTATAACGGTTACATATTGAATCCACATCATGCATGGCTAATAACCAATTTATATGCAGTCATGCATCCAAATGAATTGACAACTAGTCATGCAGAATATAGATTGAATATGTGGCCAATATTAGCCAATATCCAAACCCATGACCCTTTGTCAACAAATTCTGCACATTTACATACTATGTTCATTTAAGCAGAAGATTTAGAAAGACTTGCAAAACCATAGGAGAAGGAAGGCTAAATTAGCCAATAGGTAGAAGAGTGGAAATGCCTACAACTGAATTTCTTCCCAGTAAGCACCAATTTCAATCTTGGGCATAAAGCAAGGGGGCTAATTGAGCACAGGGCTAGGACCATGGTTATGCCCTCCACCTGCATTTCTTTGATTTACATAAAGTGACACATTAGGTAAATTTTACCCAATTCAGTTACCTGGGAATCCTCCGTCTGTGCCTGCACAGAAAAAAAAAAAAAAAGTGCAACGTTTCTAGAGATGTCTTTAGAAATTGTTTTAATTGCAAAAAAAAAAAAAAAAAATTCTGTGTTTCAGTTAAGCCCAATTATTTTCATATGGACATTTACTAAATATGGAGCATGTTCGTGCCTATACGAGTATGGAAATGTGGCAGTTTATCAGAACCTTCTTTGTTTTAGGTTACTGGGGCTTTAATATGAAAATGTATGACGTGGACAGTAACATTGAGACAGACTGAAAGTTTTGTTCTTAATTGGCAGCTCTCTAGTTTGTACCCTAGCATCCAGATAGCTGCTGACAATTTACCATAGCAACCAGGCACTAGTTTAATTACTGAAATGCCACCTTCAGTAAGTCTTTCTATATTGTTATTATTTATTATTAACTATATACTGGGCTCTTTAATTACCTTTAGCTCTTTTGGCCACATTATTTGTAAGATGACTTGAAAAAGTAAGGAAACATCAATGTTGTGCGGTTTCAGTTTATTTCAAATACTTTACATATAAAAAAAAAAAATTTTTTAATTCACTTCCAGGTTCACATACTTGACAAGAAAAATAAATAGCTTTATAAATAAAACAGAATATATAAATAAATCATAATAAAGAACAAACAAGCTTAACACCCTGCATATTATTTACAGGGACTTGTACCATTAACAAAAAGCACAGAATTCCAAGACAGGAATTTTCAAGTAAAAGCCTTAATTAGCAGGCTTTCAATGGGGGTCAGGGGGAAGACTTCAGCATTCCATTGCTTTAATGTGAATCTTCATGGAAACTTGCAAATCTGGAAACAGACCCAGTTATGCAGCATTTACGAGGAATAAAATGGGAAGTTTAAAGTGCTTAAAAAAAAGGAACTCAGCACCATAAGAAGAAAAAAAAAAAAAAAAAAAAAAAAAAAAAAAAAAAAAAAAAAAAAAAAAAAAAAAAAAAAAAAAAAAGCACAGTGACATTCATAGAACAACCCATACGAAATACAGGGTCTTTGGTAGGAATGGGAGAGAAAAAAAAAAATTAAATAAAGTCACCCAGCAATCTACTTTCCTTCAGTTACATTTTAGTGCAGACCCATTTTCTAAAATAACCTGCTGCTTAATAGGTAATGTGAAAAAAATAAACACCTTTGGTATTTAGTGTGACTGTCTAGTAAATAGGGGAGGGGGAAAGTGTTAATGTGAATTTAACTCTTGCTTCCTCAGAGCTGCAACATTCTAGGTCTGGTACATCTGGCAGGATAAATGAGCTGAACCAGCACAAGGAATTAAGGTTTTAGCACAAATGTAAGAAAGGTGTGGCAGATTCAAAAACATACCCTTACTGTGCATGCAATATTAAAAGGTGTTGATCCTCGGCATTATAAAATAATGCGTTCATGCCGGTTGTCACCAACTGATGAGAACACATGATTAGAATAAAGATGCACCAGCCTTCATATGGACAAAAAGTATTTGCCTTTTAAGTATTTGAACAAATGCCAGACTAGGCTAAAATTACATCAGAACTGGGTAGGTCTTTTAATTGAAGTAATCCACAGCTGTAGTGTTATTTTTTTTACCCCAAACTAACAAAAAAAGTGTTGCATATTGCTGGTCTGCTTTGTTTTTCCATCAAAAATGGTCAATAATTCAATCAATATATTGAAAATATGAAGTAATATTGTGCACAAAGTAGGAATTCTGGTCATGTCGACATTAACACTTGTCTGAAAGATTTTTTGAAACAGCTGGTGGCTAAAGAAACAGTTTTGCATTCTAAATTTTGGAATTCAAGTCAGAACTGGCAGCAGCTTGTTCTTTTGTATAGACACCCTGTTCTGAAGATCCACACTTTGACCATTCAAAAATATATTTAGCTTCACCCCCCAAGCCTTTTAAGCTTGAGAATCCTTGACGCATGTTTGTCAGATAAGGGGTTAACCATTTGATGCTGCCATTAAAAATTCCCAATTTCTGTAAAATTTAAATAACTAGCATGGCAGGATATACCCAAAGTTCACTATGACTAACCAAAAACTCCTCATACTAGCTTTTAATTTCACAGGCCAATATGAGGGGAAATCGGTCATGCTGGACAATAGAAATTTAGATACAGCTGAAAAATAGCTTTAGGACCATCTGCAGCAAGAAGAGGCTACATTAGAAGAAGCTGAATTCCTCACACACAGATCTCATTAGACAACCTCAGTAATTTTAGTTTCTTCCATCAAGACTGTTCAGTTGACATTGACCTTGGCCTGTGAATAAGTCTGAATACTCCTGCAGCAAGTGGTATTTGCAGAGTCACACGGTTGGTCAAGAACAAGAAAACAAGACAGGCCAAGCACAAAGCCTCCACCCATATCCATTAAGATGATTTCATCACATTGCACTTTAAACAGGTACAAGTAATGCAACAGTTCTCCAATCTAGGACTCAGCCTTTTGCTGGAGCAGTTTCACAGTGTATCTTAAGCGATGGTACATCTCAGAACTACAGCCAGTTTGTGCTAGGGTACTCAAGAGGAATGTTTGAGAATAACGATCTCTGTTGATGTATGTAAGCAGGTAAACATCCTGAGGCTTGCAGAGGATAATTTTAGTGTGGTCGTTGTAAAAGTTCACCTGCAATAGAAATGGAGGAAAAAGAATTTGAAGTCAAAAGAAGTGCCAACAAACACAACGACCATTAATCATGAATAAATCTGAAATGAAAGGTTGGTGGCAAGAAATTATTTTCTACTTTAAAGGAGACTTGCATCTTGTGACTTTTTTTTTTTT
>CM044437.1:83025254-83041644 GCA_024363595.1 Xenopus borealis
AAAAAAAAAAAAAAAAAAAAAAAAAACATCTCAGGGCCCATAGCAATATCTCACTGCCTCTATTTAAATATGCATACAGTGCCAACTCCTCATACTTCCCAAAAGCATTTTAAATGTTGTAGCTCACAACAATTTTAAATGCTGTGCAAGTCACGAACTGCCACAAAGTGCACATGCAGCCAGAATGGCCAGGGCTATCCTAAGATTAAAAGTTAATTTAAAGGTGATTTTAATATTAAAGTATAATGTAAAGAGCGATATTCTGAGACAATTGGCAACTGGAGAGCTGTTGAATAAAAAGCTAAATAACTCAAAAACCACAGATAAAATAAAAACCCAGCTTGCATTTTCAGCAATCTGGTTGCTGGGGTCTAAGTTACCCAAGCAACCATGCACAGATTTGAATAAGAGACTGGAATGTGAGTAGGAAAGTGACTGAATATAAAGAGGACTACTAAAAAGTAGCAATAACAATAAGAGTAACCTTAGAGCATTTGGATTTTTTTTTTTTTTTTTTACATAGGTCAGTGACCCCCATTTGAAAGCTGCAAAGAGTAAGAAGAAAAAGGCAAATTAAATTTAAGGAACTAAAAATAAATAATGACCAAATTGAAAATTTACTTAGAATTAGTCATCTTATACTAAAGGTGAACAGCCCCTATAAAGACATCTTCACTGGATAAGGGAGTATTCAGTATATAAAAAGGAGCTTGTTTATAGAAACTAGTTACACATTAAAAAGCTTCCAGACTAAGTATAGTCACACCTGTAAGTTTGTAGAACTCTCCTCAAAAAGTAATTAACCGAGCTGAATCATTTTGTTTGGTGTATCCAAGAGACAAGGCTATATTAGACAGCATTTTATAATTACATTATAAAATACATATGCACACCCATTCACACATTTGTAATCCATATACTGGGCCAGTCAGGCAGAAATAATACAGGAGACCGGATGGCTAAATCGTGAAAGCAAAGATGAAAATGTAATTTTTCGTTACACAGAGACATGTTGGGCTACTGCAGAGTAAAACATGGTGCACAGAATATAAATATGAACTTCATTGTGTTTATTGGTGATCAAGCTCCCAAATGAGTTGGCCTGTAAAAAGCGGAATGCTTCTGTAGCAGGCAACCCGCCCTCGTACAATTTAATACAGATACCAATATATTGTTTTGTATTTGCAGACCTTGAAGTGACTGTCTTCCACATAATCATAATAATGTGAACCCTTGTGCTACATCATACAAATGTCGTATTGCTCCATCACATATTAAATTTAAAGATGGCCATTCACGGGCAGATAAGCTGTCAAAACGGTCTAAACAACAGATATCACCAGCTTTATCTGCCCCTGTATGGGGGCTTCAGACAGGTCTTCCCAACCAAAATCTGCACATGATATCGATTGGGAAGGTTGGATTTTCTTCCAACCGACCCGTCGGAAGTCCATTGCGCTTGTCATAATCCAATCATTATGCCATAGGGCCGAACGTCCGGGGATTATCCAAATATAACCCTGCCAGTTAGTGGCATATTAGGAAAGAGGATCTTTGCATCTATGGCCAGCATAACAGTCCCTAGTGCACTTTGCACAAGTACTCTGGCTGGGTAAAATCTAACCAAAAACTTGCATATTTTGCATACCTTTCTATAAGCACACCCTTGATATCCATTCTAAGTTTTCATGTATAGATCCAAGTTTTTATAACCTTGAAAACTAGTTCACTGCTACCATGTCACAAGAACTGGTTAGTCCCTATTATAACATTCAATATGGTACAATTGCGTCACAAATTGCAGACTAGCCTAAAAATGTGGTTTTGTGAATACACAGATACACATTGGAATTTAACTTTCACCTGAAAATGAGGGCGAGTCTAGTTTCACAGAAAGGAAGCAAGAGAGGGAACATGACTCAGGAGTCTGGATGGGCACTTAAACAAATAAAGGGATGCCATGGCCAGGCCTTCCTCAGTTTGCAGTATAGAGACTACATACTGCATTGACTAACCCACAAATCTGGCCACATACCTCCACTGCTGAAATGACACTGCAGTAGCTGCTCAGCTCTATGTATATATTCCTCTCTCCTAATTAAAAGAGATTTGTTCAACTAGCCATTTGCCGTCACAAGGCTGGGCCAAATTGTGGCCCTCTTGAAGTTGGTTAACTGCAACCCTCTCAATCTCCTATTGTTTACAAACAGGCCACACACAACCTATATTCTACTCGGCATCTAGCTATGTGTATGTGCAAATCAAACAGATATTTTATTGTAACAAAACAATGATTTTCTACAACTTTTAGAGCTGGTGGACAAACGGAGGGGAAATTGTGGCTCCTTGGTGGTGGGGGTTTATGTGTAACTTTCAGGACTGTGTAAAATCAGCAGATCTATACATATAAAAACGTTCAAAATTGTCCACAGAATCCTGCAGGCTGTTCAAAAATATAAAAAAAAGCATAATCGCAGTAAATGTCTGAAACAAATGCCCAGAGGGTTTTGCAATGAGAAATGTGAATTCTAGCGTTTCCCGTTTAAGAGACAGTTTACCCATGAGAATTGCAGCCGGGTACATAATCCGAATTAAATGCACCCCCACCCCCCAAAAAAACAGCAAATACAATTGGGCATTAAAGGATACATGGTGCAACTGGTGTGCGAGGAAAGCTAAAAAGGTGAGGGAAACAAAGACAGCCTGTGTGTATTCCCATCACGTCTCTTACACATACTCACTACAGGGGGAACGGCGGCCGCCCACCGACCCACTAGAACACAAGCGAACAGGCAAAGTGCCCACTAGAGATTTCATTAGCCGCCGCTGGAAGCAATAGTCCTACGGAGGCTGAAACCCGGCCAATCCTCTGGATCACAGAATCACCTGTACTCACTCGCGAGTCGTAAAAGTAGTCGCCCCATGTTTTCCAGACACAGACGCCCAATAGAAAGAAGAGCTGAATGCACGGGTTACCTTGCCAAGAAGCCTGCCCTTAGCGTACGCCTTGCCGGTCAGTGGGTCTGTTATGAGCTTAGAGGGCTGCTGCGGAGAGCGCTGAGGAGGAGGCTTGGGTGAGCGTGGAACAGCGGGTCCGTGCTGGGGAGTAGTCCGGTATTGGTGAGGGAGGGACTGAACATAACAAGCGGATTCCATGGCTGGCAAACAGGGACACCGTAAAGGGAATAAAGCTTTTGCTGAGTTGAACCATTCAGTGCGTCAGGGTGCTTGCCCGATTCACTGCCGATCCCCTCACAACCAGCTCTAGAAGAAATGTCCGTGCCTTTACAGCAGCCCGGCGTTTTTATGAATGGGGACGTATGACGTCATGCGCATGCGCTCTAACCAAATATCTACCAGCATGGATCGATGCTCCCCGGAGCAGAAGGGAATGGTAAGAGCCACGTGTGTATTTACACAGCAGGGGGTTGTGATTTATGTGGCGTTTCCCACATGTTTCTTTCAAGCGTAATCTGAGCTGTCGAAGTGCCAACTGTCTCTGCAGGGGAGGAATGTAATGACCCGAGAGTCCGGCTGACCAAAGCCCCCCTGGGACAATGGCTTTAACAGGACATTTTGTCTTTTTCTATCATTAAGTGCGGGCAAAAGGAATATCTGAGTGGGGAATATTTTGGTTTGCTGGCACAGGTACAGATTAGGGGCATTTTTTTGGGTGCTGCTGGCTGGCACAATTTGTTATGAGGTTTCTTTATTTAAGAAAAAGTGAATAGGTGGGAAAGGTCATACAGAACAGGGGTGGCAAACTACCTTGGCCCAGCCCTGGTCACATACACAACCTAAAGCTGGCCATAGACGTAAAGATATTTGAAAGATCCAATTGTTATCGTGAGACCACGATTGTCTCAAAACGATCGTTTAAATGCCTGATGTGTCCATCAACTAAAAAGACCATTTCAGGTGATATTGCCAGCAAAACTGAAGGATCGCAGCCTGCTTGGCCCTGCAAAAATAGGTAGATTGCATGTGGACCGATAAAGATTTTCTAACCTGGCCGATCAATCATCAGACTGATGTTGGACGAAAAATCGTAAGATGAACGATCGTTTGTATCCCACTAAACGCACGATAATTTGACAGATTGGTCTGACTTCCCTAAGATCGGTCGTTCGGCAGGGAAATATCGTTGCGTCTATGGGGAGCTTAAAACAATGGTGCAGGACTGTATAAGTGGCCGACTAATTGGAATTTACCATTTATAGGCCGAATCATGGCAAAATATAGATTTGGTTAGTATTTTAAACCTCTTTATTTCACAAATAGCATTCATAGAGGGGAAAAAAATATTTTGGGAACATCAGGACAGAATCTTGATGTAAAATCCAGGACAACATTACTTAAAATCAGGGAAATACACCCATTGAAATGCATTATAAACTGGTTGGACCCCAAATAAAAAATGTAAATTGAGTGGAAAACTTAAAATCAGGGGAATTAAAATTGAGGTTTCACTGTAGTTCCCAGGAAGAAATAGGAGTGGACTTGAAAAGAAAGCAATAAAAAGTAATAATAACAATACAATTGTGTCCTCACAGAGCAATACTTTTTGGCTGCCAGGGACAATGACCTCCTTTTGAATTGAAAGGCAAATAATTAAAAACTAGAAAAGAAGAAGACCAATGTAACAATGGACATTTTATATCATAAGAAATATTTATGTAAAGGTGAAATACCCATTTATAAGGCAAGATGCGTAACACTTTTAGAGGTGTCCAATCTGCAGCCTCTAGCTGTTATTTAACTACAACCCCCAGCCTCACCCAGTATCTGTCAGGTGTTGCTCACAGTAGTTTCTAGATAGAAAGTACAAGCAGACTGCAACTCCAGGGCCTCAATTCCCCCTAAAAAACTGTAACTTCCAGAAGGGAAGTAAAACTTGTATGTTACCAAAGGTCCTACAAGAATTTAATGAATGCAGTCACAGAAGAATAAATCCCCTGCTATTGTGGCAGATTGGAATTTTTTTAACCAGTGACAGGGACGGTAATACTTTTTGATTTACTATAACTCATACAAATCATAGACAACTGACTACATAGTAACATGGCCGCCATCTGAAATTACAGGGCTGAATACAACAACAGATTAATTGAAAAGAAAAAAAAAACATTGGTGGGCCCACCATAAAAGTAATATTGATGGTCAGGGCCCCCCATAAAAAACACTTGTGGTCACGGACCCCATTATTAAAATATTGGCGGCTAGGACCCCCACATAGTAAAAAAAAATTGGTGGCCAGCCCCCCATGTTATAAAAACATTGGTGGTCAGGGCCCCCCTTAAACATCCAGCCCCTCCCCAAAGTTTAGGTAGCACAAAGGGTTAATTTTAGGGGAGCCCTGCCATGATGTCAGTGAGCTGCCATCTTCAGATGGGAGGGGGGGAAAACAGGTGGCTACATCTTCTTCCAATCACAGCCTTTTCTTCCCTTATTGGTCAACTAATTTTAAGTCTATCCAATCCCTGAGAAGCTCAATCGGGACAAACTTTTTTGACCAATAAGGGAAGGGAATGGACAGAAGGTGCCTCCCCCTGTGCTCCTGTCCTCTGTTCTGAAGTCGGCAGCTCTCAGAAAGCAGGGGGCCCAGCTAATCAAGTAAGTGCAGCACAGCCCCCCCCTGTTCCCCCCGATAGTAACATAGTAAGTTAGGTTAGAAAAAGACACACATCTATCAAGTAAAACATTTTAACTCTATTTGATCCTGCCTAACTGCTAAAAAAAGGGGAAAAAATTCCTTCATGACTCGAAAATGCCAATCGGACTAGTTCCTGGATTAACTTGTACTATGAGCTATCTCCCATAACCCTGTATCCCCTCACTTTCTAAAAAGCCATCCAACCCCTTCTTAAAGCTATCTAATGTATCAGCCTGAATGACTGATTCAGGGAGAGAATTCCACATCTTCACGGCTTTTTTCTTTTCTTCTAATTGGAATGGGTGACTGTGTCAGCTGGAAAGACATACTGGTAAATAAAGCATTAGAGAGATTATTATATGATTCCCTTATATATTTATACAAAGTCATCATATACCCCCTTAAGTGCGTCTTCTCCAGCGTGATCAATCCCAATTTGGCCAGTCTTTCCTCATAGTTAAGATTTTCCATACCTTTTACCAGCTTAGGTGCCCTTCTCTGTACCCTCTCTAATAGTGTCTTGTTTGAGCACTAGAGACCAAAACTGTACAGCATATTCTAGATGGGGCCTTACAAGTGCTCTATACAGTGGAAGACCCCCTCCTCCTGTGAATCAATGCCCCTTTTAATACAGCTCAAGACCTCATTTGCCCTTGATGCTGCTGACTGGCATTGCTTGCTACAGCCTAGTTTATTATCTAAAAGGACTCCAAGGTCCTTTTCCATTATGGATTTTCCTAGTGCAGTCCAATTAAGGGTATAAGTGGCTTGGATATTTTTACATCCCAGGTGCATGACTTCATATTTATCAACATTGAATCTTATTTGACACTGCCACTTATTTGCCCAGATTGCCACTTTGTCAAGATCCTACTTCAAGGATGTTACATCCTGGATGTAATTACTTGGGGTGGATAGTTTTGTGTTATCTGCCAGGGCCGCCATTAGAAATCACTGGGTCCCGGAAACAAAATTTTCAGCGACACCTGGCCACCACGAGCCCCACCCAAGATCCTGCCCACACCACAGTTAAACAACCACACAGACATCAGTGCTAAAAACGGTAAACCCCCACACACACACACAAGTTATAAAAAGCCATTGATGGTCAGGGCCCCCCCTTTTTTTTAAAAAAAAAAAAAACATTGGCACCAGGGACCCCCATAAAAGTTTTTTTTTTAAATCATTGGTGGTAAGGGCCCCCCCATAAGTTAAAAAAAATGTTGATGCCAAGTTAAACTGGTGGCAGGGGCCTGTAGAGTATTAAAATAATACATTGGTGGCTAGGGCTTTAAAAAAACACAGACAAATTGGTGTTCAGTAGAAATGAACTTGTGGCTTCAGGACTTTAAGTTTGGCTCTTTTCGTGACTTCGCGTCTTTTCGCTGCTTCAGGACTTCAGGTTCAGCTCCTTTTGCGACTTTGGGTCTTTCTGCGGCTTCAGGACTTCAAGTTTGGCTCTTTCTGTGACTTCGGGTCTTTTCACAGCTTTGGGACTTTGACCATTTGGTTCTTTTTGGGACTTCGACTTTTCGACAGTTCAGGACTTCAGGATGAATTCAACCCAATATCAATAAATCCTTCAGGATAATGTTCAAGCATCAGTCACAAAGTTGAAATTCTGCAGGGGTTTTATATTCCAACAAGACAATGACCCTAAACATACTTTGAAATCTACCAAGGCATTTATGCAGAGGGAGAAGTACAATGGTCGTCACAGTCCCACAACTTCAATATCATCGAAAATCTTTGGGATGATTTGAAGCAGGCTGTCCATGCTCAGCAGCCATCAAATGTAATTGAACTGTAGTGATCTTGTATGGACGAATGGTCAAAAATACCTCCATCCAGAATCCAGACACTCATCAAAGGCTATAGGAGGCGTCTAGAGGCTGTTACATTTCCACAAGGAGGCTCAAATAAGTATTGATGTAATCTCTCTCTCTCTGTTGGGGTGCCCAAATTTATGCAACTGTCTAATTTAGTTATGATGCATATTTCTGTTAATCCATTAACTTTATTTCACTGCTGAAATACTACTGTTTCCATAAGGCATGTTATATATTAAAAGGAAGTTGCTATAACCAACTAACCTAAAGGGCTTAGATCCAACCCTTAAGCTGTAACATGTTACTTTCCTGGAGAGGGTCCTTCTCTAACGTTGTACAAATCTATGGTATTATGCTTGGTGACAGCTCAGCCGTATATCCTCCTTGTTGACCATGTATGATTAGTCTGCGTATGTACTTACCTGTTGTATATGGTTGTTGTGTGTTTAAAAAGAAATAAAACTTACCTTTAAAAAAATAAATAAAAGGAAGTTGCTACTCCAGTTGATACTCCAAAGGGCATTTAAAGGCAAAAAATGAAATCCCATTTTCACTTTCACTTAAATGAAAAAGAAATCTATCTCCAATATATTTAGCTAAAAAATGTGTATAATTTTTGTAAGAAACCTGACTGTATGCAGTGAAATTCTCCCTTCATTTACTTCTGTGGAAAAGAATTTTCAGGTGGTCCCTAACTGCTGTGCAGGGAAACAATCATACTTATTAACATCAGGGGGAGCCCCCGCCTATCTTCCTAGCCTTTCAGAACTCCAGCAGTTTTGTTTCCCTGTAGAGCATTTGGCGAATGTGTAGAGATTTGTATTGGATTTTATTTTTGCCTTTACATGCCAACTCCAGCTACAGGGACAAAGATCATGGATCCAGATTTTAAACAGATAAACTGTGATTCTATTTTGAGGATTATTTTGCTGCAGCCACTGGTTGGAGTAAATTTGTATTAAATAATATAAAACTATAAAATCCACATAAGATAACACAACAACACGGGGCCCAGTGCAGTCTGCATATTCTGATTATTAATCAGTCTTGCTGTATCGGCTTCTGGCAGATATTATTTGACTTGTGCTGTTTTGATATTTTATGACAATCCCTAAGCAGCCCAGGCCACACTGAGCATGTGCACAGTCTTGGTCTTGCAAAGATAACAAAGTTACAAGATGGTGACCCCCTGTGACCAACTTTGAAAGCATAAATCATATATATATACATACAGTACACTAAATTATTTCAGAAATGGCACAGAACTTTTAATTGATTATATTTAGAAAACCTCTTGTTTCAGTATGATGAAGCTTTTATTAATTTTAAATTGTTGTGATAGTTCCCCTTTAATGATTGTAATGATCTTCCATGGCAAATTTCCCACAAAATGGAATACATCTTAAAACAATATTCCCATATGATAAAGTGGTTACCTCCAGCTCCAACCATGCACAATTTTATTGGGAAGGATGGAAAGATTTATGTGCAAAAAAATCATAAATGGTGGGATTAAAGGAAAAACATGCCACAAAAGCAAAGATGGAGAAATAACGTGAATGTGATTTTTTTTTAAATAGCTGAAACTTGCAAAAACAGTGAGAAGAGTAATATATTAAGGGGCAAATTTACTAAAATTCACCTAAAAATCCCTCGAATCCCCCCAAAATTCGATAAGCATTCGATAGTCGAATGCTTATCGAATAGTTTCAGGCTATTTTTTCCTCGAAGTGGCCAAATTTGCACATTCGATCCTCCAAAAAAATTGTATAATCGGTATTCTTCTACGATTTCATCGAATATCGAGCAAAATGATAGCCTAAAACTATTCAATAAGCATTCAATAGTCGAATGCTTATCGAATTTCGAATAGATTGGTAGGATTTTTGGGGAATTTTAGTAAATTTGCCCTTACTGTTCATTAATAAAATAGTTTTGCCTCCTTTTTCAGAAAAAAATACCGGCTTCCCATTTTTAAAAATCTTTCTTCTCTGTTAATAACATTGGCATTATAATAGATGCAGGACAAAATTAGATATACATCCCATGATATTAATATAAAATTATTTGTAGCAAGTCAGAGGCTATTTTTATTTCTGCTGATTGTTATGGGACTTAAAGTGGACCTGTCACCCAGACACAAAAATCTGTATAATAAAAGTCCTTTTCAAATTAAACATGAAATCCAATTTCAAATTTTTATTACAGCATTCATAGCTGTTTTAAGATCATTTAAAAATCTCAGCTGTCAATCAAATATTGTCTGCCACTCCTCTATGCCTTAGGCATAGAGGCGGGGCAGATAATTACTTTCACTTTCCATTCAGCACTTCCTAGATGTCACTGCTCCCCACACATTCCCCCAGTTCTCTTAACCATTTAATTTTGTAGCCAGGGCATGGGAATAGACATCGGGTCCCCCATTCTGGTGCACAAACAAGATTCTGAGATGATGCAAGGCTTGCCTTAATAACAGTGTCTACAAAATGGCTCCTGTCTGCTTGCTATAATTATGAATTCCCAGACTGAAGAAAACAAGAATAAAATAATTTATATAGTGTAATTAATGTTCATTTTGCTTGATTAATGTGATAAATAATGATTTTGAATATTTTTTTGGGGTGACAGGTCCACTTTAAAACCCCTGATGTGTCATAGTCGTAACACTTTTATGTTATGAATAAAAAGTCTGTTTCTGATGTTAATTGGTACTAGCAGAAATTGTGGAGTCATACCACAAAATGTAAAAAAAAAACTGCAACAACAGTAGATCTTATTTGGGTTATAAATTTGGCTTGCATGTATGTGTGTAGTAATTTAACAAAGCAAAATGTGTTAGGCCGTACAATGCATAAAAGTGCAATATAAATAAAAGTACAATATATAAAAGTACACACAGGGAGGACAATTCTGACAATAAATATATACAGTACACAGAGCTCATATAAGCATACAGAGCTTAAAGGGATACTGTCATGGGACATGTATCAGTTAATAGTGCTGCTCCAGCAGAATTCTGCATTGAAATCCATTTCTCAAAAAAGCAAAAAAAAAGATTTTTTATATTTCATTTTGAAATTTGACATGGGGCTAGACAAATTTTCAATTTCCCAGCTGCCCCAAGTCATGTGACTTGTGCTCTGATAAACTTTAATCACTCTTTACTGCTGTACTGCAAGTTGGAGTGATATAACCCCTCCCTTCCCCAGCAGCCTAAAGGTGGCCATACACGGGCCAATAAAAGCTGCCAACAGACTGAGTTGGCAGCTTATCGGCCTGAGCGTGGGGCCCTCTGACGGGCTTACCCGATCGATATCTGGCCAAAAGTTGGCCAGATGTCAATCAGACAGGACAAAAAATCCTGTTGGATCCTATCTGTTTGCTGATGCGGCCCTGCGATCTGACCGCCCATAACTCCTCCTTTGTGATCTGATCTTTCGGCCCTAGGGCCCACAATCGGATCAGCCCGATATCCCCCAACTCAAGGTGGGCATATCAGGGTGAGATCCGCCCGTTGGACGACATCTCACTGTGTATGGCCACCTTAACAACAGAAAAATGGGAAGGTAACCAGATAGTTCCCTAACACAACTGTTTCGGTTACATTAAATAGGAGACATAACAGCCTGCAAGAAAGCAGTTCCCACCTAAAGTGCTGGCACACGTCACATGACCTGGGGCAGCTGGGAAATTGACAAAATGTCTAGCCCCATGTCAGATTTCAAAACTGAATATAAAAAAATCTGTTTACTCTTTTAAGAAATGGATAACAACATAGAAGTCTACTGGAGTAGCACTATTAACTGGTGTGTTTTGAAAAGAAAACATGTTTTCCCATGACAGTATCCCATAAAGGGTCTACCAGATAGCCAATCAAATCCCTATTTTGCACCCCTAGGAACATTTTGCATGCTTATGTTGCTCTCCAATGTTTTCTACATTTAAATGTGGCTCAAAGAGACACAGTAGGAAGAAGGCCCCTGCCCCACAGAGATTACAGTCTAAGTGGGTGGGAACCTGTTATATTTGGCTGAGATTACTGTTACCATTGCAGCCAGTTAGAAGTGTTTGGATGATAAACTAGCTCGGAGAAGAACATTCCCATAACATCAGTTTATAACATTCATTTAAAGGTGGCAAATTACACACTCTAAATTCCCTATAATTCACACCCTCCCATTAAATGAGTCAGCTTTGTGAACTGCCATTTATTCTTGATGTGGTATTTGACCTTCACTGCGGAATTACTTTACAGTCAGGTAAACATATAATGTTCCTAGCACAGCCACATAAAAACAGCTGCTCCATTTTCAGTTTTTGGAAAAAGGTAAGTAGGACTATAAGCTGTGGTCCCTTGATTACTTTCATATATGGACAGACATGAATATTTCTCAGTGATACTGCAGGGGAAAGGTAGGAATTAATACTGTGGAGTTAAATAATGATCTTTGCCTATTCCTCAGCCAGCGGGATACAGGTAGCATGAAGATGGGGCATTGTTTTATATGCAACTGCAATGACTAGTCTCCAGTTCCACTTAATGTAGGGGTGCCACAAGGCTCTGTACTTGGTCCAACGTTGTTCTCACTGTACACGCTTTCTTTGGGAGATCTCATCTGATGATTTGGCTTTAATTATCATCTGTATGCTAATGATACCCAAATATATTTATCCTTAACAGCTGAAACAGAGGCTCAAATCTCTGCCTCCTAGCTATCTCAAATTGGATGAACCAGCACCACCAGGGGCGTTTAAGGGGCTGCTGAGGCAGCAGCCCCGATGCCGCCCCCCTCCCGCTCTGCGCTTATAACGTCTAACGTCGGAGCGGGTAGAGGTGGGGCCGCATCGCTATTGCGCTCACTGCACTAGAAGAGCCGAATTTGCGTTTTAAAAAATGGAAATTCGGCTCTTAAAGTTACCAGAGGCGGCTTTTTGCAACCCCTGGTAACAGGCCGCTCCGTGCCGCCTGAGGCAAGGGTCTCACCTTGCCTCATGGCCGGAGAGGCCCTGAGCACCACCTCATACTCAACAAACTCAACAAAAACTGAACTGAAAAACTGAAATCTTTCCAACTAAGCCTGGTCCTACTCCCCTTTTCACTATCTATATTGATGGCATGCTCATTAACCCTGTCAACTCAGCACACTGTCTGGGGGTAATCTTTGACTCCTCGCTCTCCATCTCTGATCACATTAACACCACTGTCAAAACTTTTTTTACACAATATTGTCAAAATCCTTCCTTTCACCTGCTACGGCCAAGACGCTCATGCATACTGTCATTCTATCCAGACTAGATAACTGTAACCTTCAACTAACTGGCCTCCCTAACGTCCATTTCTCCCCTCTAAAGTCTGTATTAAACACTGCTGCCAGAATTATCCTCCGCTCATCCAAAAGAGTACAGGCCCCTCAGCTGCTGAAGTCCTTATCATGGCTTCCTATAAAATAAAGAATAACTTATAAACTTCTCCTCATAACCTTCAAAACCCTTCATTCCAACTACATCTCATCTCTTGTTTCTCTATATGTTCCTGGCCAAAACCTCCACTCCTCTAAGAGCAACTGCTTGGTTGCAACCCCCACTATTTCTGCTGTTTCCCATATCAAACCCTTCTCTTTGTGACTCCTTATATTGGGAATGCCCTTCCTGAATCTCTCCAGAGAGAATCCTCCATCAGTATTTTCAGCGCTGCACGTTGGATATATCGCCATCTCAGAAGAGGAGCGCATGCAGAGGATCGGTAAGTAATTTCTTATTAAAAACTTACAGATTTTAAAGATTTATCTCTGCTTTTGTTTATTTTTATTTAAAAAAAAGTATAAAATTTGAAGGGTTTTAGCGAAATTCGATTGAAATTCGATTGAACGATCTAATTTTTTTTATTCAATAGTTTTATCTCAGCATTTTACAATTAAATAAAAACTATTCTAATGTAATGATTCGAACGATTTTTTATTCGATCTAAAACTGCTGAAATAACCCTATGGGAGCTTCCCATAGGGTTATACAGCAATTTGGTAGGTTTAATCTGGCGAACCAGGGATTCAAATAAAAATTTAAAGGGCAAGTAATTTGACCATCGGATGGTCAAATAATCGAATTGATTTTTATTCAAATCGATCAAATATTTTTAATTCGATGTTCGAAGTGCCGAAAAAATGTATTCGAAAATTCGAATTAGAATCTTTTTGAAAATTTGATCGAATTTCGAATTCTTCACACGTATTTAGTTAATCTGCCCCTTAGTGTAACTTTTTCTTCAATTACCCCTTGTTTACTACCAATTTATTGTTTTGCTGTGCAGTGTTTTGCCCTCAAGGAGCACTATACAAATAAAAATATACATGCATACATACAATGACTCTTGAAAATCACCCCCATAAAGTAGAGATTCGAGATGCATTGTTGTGACTTGTTTAACAGTGGCTACCACAGAACAAATTTAGAAATATAATTTTGGTAAAATGGACAATACAAACAGTGGCGTAACTACCAGGGGAGCAGGGGGTGCAATTGCACCAGGGCCCACTCCCTCTTGGGGCCCACCAGAGAGGCTAGGAGAACTCCAATATCAGTAATTCATAGGGGTAGAGCCTGATAGGGGGGCCCATGTGCCAATCCTGCACCAGGGCCCACCAGCTAGTAGGTATGCCACTGAATACAAACTCTTTAAACAATACCCCCACCCCCACACACAGGCACATATTTGTAGTGGAAGTAGGTTTTATGGTCTACATTCCATTGGCTGGGATTTTTGCCTCCTCTTTCCAGTTTAGGCAATTAAGAAGGACATGTACTCCATTGTCCAGCATGAGGTCAAGGAGTAGGGCTTGTATTAAACATACAAAGTGTTTAATGCAAAAATATATCCATGGATTTTTCTTTGTCAAAACAGTGGGAGTTGTCACATGGAGTGTTGCTCATAAAGAGTTTTCTACATGGTAATTTAATTAAAATAGAAAGGAGTTTTACACAGTTTAATGAATATCTGAAAATATCAGTGGGTATAGTGATAGTTTTAATCCTATGCATATGATTGATTGCAATTCATTTATGAGAGGCTGGATTAATATGCAATTTCTGCATCTTTGGGTGTGTGATGGACATTAAAGTTGTTAATTACTGGCAATGAGCTCAATATTTTTAGCAAAATTGTTGTGCTGGAGCTTGACATAAATTGGTTATATAAGCAATGTAAAAAGTTAGTGATGTGAACAGAGCTGCTGGCGAAACTTTAGTTGAAATGTATGGCCCAGGCAGCAATATATTTTAGTTACAATGAACAGAGAAAACAAGCTGAGATAAGTGAGGTGAGTAGATTCCTCCGTTCATGGATTGCATTCCACTGTTAAGACTCAACTGTTCTGCTTTGGAGATAAGCCTGCATAAACAGTCATTAAGCAGCAGAGAGGAAATGCAGTCAATTGAAATCAGAGTATTCAATTGGAAATGTGTAGTTGGTGTGGAAACTTTGGCTAACAATATTCTAAATGTAAACTTTGTTGGGTATTGTTTAAGTAATAACCTAGTGACCATGATGGGTAAGGTGAAGATGATAAAGTCCATTAGGTTCACAATATGCCCCATTCACTGGATAGCTGTCAATGTGAGGGAAATGGCACATAGTGTGTAGTCAATAGTTTATCACTCACGCAATTTCCAGCTCAGCAGGGAAGTTGTAAAATGTTTGAAATTGCCTGTTGCCAGTGCACTGAAAAACTCTGTATAAACAAATCCCATCACTTAAGCTGGTCATAGACACAAAGATTTGATTGTACGAATCTCCTTTTCATATGATTTTCAGGCCATGTGTGGTGTCCCCCTGCTGTCAGCCAGTAAAGTAACTAGGTGGGGGTGGGCCCAGGTGCGGGCTGTGTAGCCAGGCACCGCTGTGCTGGTACCGAGGCGTGATCTGCCTGGGGGCCCTCTGGGGTTTTGGGCCATGGTCCACTCGTACCCCCTGCTCCCCCCGGTAGTTACATAACTGCTGTCAGCTGTCAATAATATCTCTGCGTGTATTGCCGATATCAGTGGGAGCTTTCAGGGCAGAACATTGTCTCATCTGTTCTTTTACTACTTTATTTAATCTGAAAGGTTAACGGCAGGTTGGGAGACTGGGACATCCGATCGTTCGATATTGCAGGTATATCTGCACGTCTATGGCCAGCTTTACCCTGAGCTGAAGCCTTTGTTTGCTTTTGAGATAAGGAGCATCTCATTACACAGAGGGCTTCTCAGTGGACTGATGATTTGTTCTGAATTTTGCTCTGTTTAGTGCAAGCACTAACCTGTCTAAGAACAGTGCCGGTCTTAAGCACATTGGACCAGTTGGGCCCGTGCTTATGAGGGCCTGCTCCAGTGCAAACTCTGATTCCTATTCCCTTAATCCCCCAGTAGCCCAGTCTACCCCTAATCTAGATTGGCCCAGCCCACTCAGACCTGAATGGCCCAGGCCGCAGCTGAACCTGATTGGCCCAGCCTGCCCCCAAACGTAATTTAACTTGCCCACCACAAACCCAATTGGCCTCGATTGAACTCGATAGAAGATAAACTGAGTAACAAGTGAAGTGCATTAATGCTGTATATATAATCCAGGCCCGGACTGGGAATGTCTCTATTCGGGCAAATGCCCGAACGGCCGCTACGTTTCCTGTATAAATGGGCCACTTCTGTTTTATGAAGCTAGACTGCAGCCTCGTCCTGCAGGCTGTGATTAAGATTCTCGGCAAGGCTAGCCTTTGTTCCTCCCTCCTCCCATGATTGGCCGTCAGGGAAATGGTAAACCAATGACAGCCCACAGGTGAGTTAGTGTGTGGGAGGGGCTCTGGTAAGAGAGCAGAAGCAAGATGTCATCTCACTGCTGCTGCTATCGGCTGCTGGCTGGGCTGGATCCCCATGCTTGTTT
>CM044437.1:83043853-83066663 GCA_024363595.1 Xenopus borealis
TGTGTGTGTTTACGTGTGGGCTGGTTTTATTTTTGCCCGGGCTGCTTTTTGGTCCCAGTCTGGCTCTGATATAATCCATGGTGCTGCGCACACACACAGTTTACAGTGGTAACCAAAATTTGCACTTTTTTTTTTTGCGCACATAGATTAAACAAAATGAGGGAACATTTTCTCCTCCCAATTGCCCAGCCTGCCTGGCAGCTGTCACTTGGACAGAGGGGAAAGCAGGCACTATTTGCCCATCCAGGATAGTTGTTCCTGCATTCCTCCCACTTACAAAAATAGTTGTGATCTTAAACCAAAAAATTAAAGAAACCTATAAAATAACTGCGGTAGCCTTACAGGGCTGTAGCAGATATTAGATTTCAGACACATCTTTCAAAATGTGTGTATTAAGTATTTTGCTAATAAATAAAGGGTCAAATATAATTTGTGGCTCTATATCTACATTCTTCAAAACCTAAGAGCATTCAATTACAAGGTTAGCTTCCAGAGGGGTATTTTCATATGTTTTGTCACCTGCCTATGCACACAAAATCTCACATAAGACACAATGACTTATGTTTTATGGTCCTTTGGGCTGATGGTAAGTACAGGGCCCTGATGCAGGTGCATATCCTGCTGCTACATACCTTGTGCTTCTGAATGGGGCACAAGGTAAGATGGGGATGCCACGGTTCCTACCCATCTGCCCCTATTGAATGGAGAGCTGCTTCACAGAGGCAATGCTCATTCATTCATAGCACAGTGTTTTTTCCACTTGGCACACTGCATGGGGTACTGTGAATAACCCCTCTTGTGTGCAAATTACACTTTTTTTCCCGATGCATTCAACACTATGTGATAAAAGAAAATAAAATGTAACAGTCATAATGATTGCAGTGAGGACACAATGATATATTCCATTGTATGACTTAGTCTGGAGTATTGACCGAACATTAATGTATTTGGCAATGAGTTTTAAATCAAAGGGTTTTTAATATATGGATGAATATATTTTGACAGCAGTGCAGTTGTATAAATCAATGTCTCCATTTAAAGGATTTAATTTTTTCAGGGTTAAATATTTGCTGAGAAATATTCAGTACTTTCATCCAAAAATATCATGGCCCATGTGCCCATTTGCTGCCAGCATAGCACTAGCATATTTTATATACATTAGAGAACTTGCCTGAGAACACAGATGCCTGGGAAAGCATTTGCAGAATATTAGTTGTCTACAATAGCACAGATATATAATGAGTAACTAATCTTCTAGTATGCCATAGCCCTCAAAGGACAGTGGTTTATAAAAGGATATTTGGTAGGAAATGTTTCAGAACAACCCAAGCTCTTGTGCCAGGTGCATCTTGACAAAGATCTTAAATATTAACCTCAGGTATCTGTTCATTACTATAATGTTATCTGCGGATTATACATTTTATCAGTGACCGGCCTGGGAAGAGTGACCGCAGGTCTCTCTCCTGCATTTTATACTCCTAGGTATTACATTATACTGAGAAAGGTGCATTTCCAAGATAAGAACAACTAACAGAAGACAAATGAGCATTCTACTTACATAGTTCCCTGTTCTAATGACAGACAGTATTGCAGTGCAACATATTGCTGTTCATTCTGGCAGAATTTCAAAATGGATATTGCTTTTACTATAAGTTAAAGACCAGTGTGTTTTGCTATTTGACCTAACCAACACTATTAGAAATCAAGCCTTACTTAGCAGAATCAAAAACAAAGAGGAGAACAGGAAAACACAGCCATTCTTACACTGACACCATTACTGATATTATAAAGTTTCGTTATAAAGTTCCATTGTTTGAGTATGGCTACTGAAATATAAAAAGATGTGAAGGGACTAATTATGATTTTAATCAAATTGACAATTATAGATTAGTAGACAGTAAGACAGACAGAGAGATCACCAGAGATGGAGTCACCACCAAGTATGATTGCCAACTTGCCGCCATACAGCAGACACATTTATAATGATATTATATCCGCATACTACGTGGCTAATTAGCAATGTTCTGAGAAAAGTTCTTAGAAATCTAAGGATTTTGGTGAAAATCGTTCGAATCGTTTGATCGAACCATAATTGTATGCCTAGCTTTTAAGCACAAAACATACATGTTATTGTGGGAATTGGAACTAGAGGAAAGCCCCGTACCGATACACTGACTATGGTATTTGTATGAGTAGTTAGGGAAAGCAGGAGAGAATTATAAGAGGCAGACTGAAACTGCTTTCAGTTGCTATTACATTTACATATAACTGACAATGTCTAATTAACATATATTTGCAAAGTTGCTTAAAATTAGATTTTCTTTCGTTATTCAAGAAAAGAGTTTTCAAGTGGATGTCCCATTTAAAATGCGTGTTTCCTCTTTTAAATCAGAAGCAGTGAAAGACCAAGCACTGTTCATTGTTTCAGATATAGATAATTACAGTGCAGTAAGATAATAGGAACAGTGACACAAGCACCTCAAGTCATTTGAATGGTATTTAATTATCATTAATGGGAAGTTAGTTAATGTATTGCCAAGGGGGCAAGATGTAGTTGTTCCCATCTGATAGCTGTGGCTGTGTACTGTTCTGGAATTGTTTAACTGCTCTGTTGTGTTGCCAGATATGTCTCTCTGGCAACACAACAACAGCAAGCATGCAGACACAAATTAATGTCTCTGTGTGCATAGTTCAAATGCATATAAATCCCCATATTGTTGTATTCAGACAATAGTACAATCATCAAGTCGGTGAGAACTGATTTGAATTCTTGGGAGACACTTGTGCTTCTAATGCACAGCTTAATGTATTGTGAAAGTGGGTGGGGTAAATAAATGTAATGGTGGCCATGTAATTATGGTTCAGGGTGTGTATTAGCCATTGAACCTTCACATAGAAATACCTAGCCTAAGGTGTTATCTGGTAGAAACTATAAAAGTGCGCACAGGCTATGCATTAGTCATTGTTCAACGAGTTAAGATGGAGATATATAGGACAATAAAAGAGGCTCTCTGTTCCTCTGTCAGCAGCTTATTGAACTGTGTATGAAGCCCATCAACAGGCCTGCCTTACTTATACGTAATTTAAATTTACTATATATCAAATAGTCACCCTAGGCCCAGCTGTATGATTCAAACCTTGGGGCCCTTGGCCAATGATCAGATTAAACATACATAAAAGAAGGGGCACGTTATGGGGTGTTCCATCACCCTTGAAAAAGTCAGGACATGACGAAACACGTTGGAAACAGATTTCACAGACTTTATTGATGAACAATTATTTTCTGCTAAGTGCAATATATCTTTCTTTCATTAAAAGTGCTAATACAATTTTAGAAGACGCGATTTTAAAAGTCGCTCAATCGCATCGCCGCGTGTGAATAAGCGCAGGCGACTTTACGTGTAGCGGGTGCGCACAGCTACCAAGCTATTCGGGGAGATTCTTCGTGGCGATTAGTCGCCAGGCGACTGATCTCCCCATGTGGCCTTACCCCTTAATCTCCCCATGTGGATGAGCTCTAAGGAGGCAGCACCCCATGTGGAACATTTGTTTGAGTTGTTGGATTATTTACTTGTAACCCTTGGAGTATTGGACATTTGTATTTGACCTTCGGATTATTTGGACTTTGTTATTTGTGTGCCTTATCATTTCTACATATACCTGCCTTAAACCAGTTAGCGCTCCTTTTCTCTTGTATACATAAATGATCAGATCAGCCTGATTTGTTGTAGTATGGCCATATCAGGCTGACATCTGTTTGTTTGGCATCTTCTTCAAACAAGCAAATCTTGCCATGTAGACCACCTTTAGGGATTCCTGGTTACAAACAGTTGCTTTTTTCAGGTAGCTAGGTAGACATGGTGCATTGGCAGATCAAATCCCAAACTGATCAATTGTCATAATGCATGGATGTTGAAAAATATCAGCAGGCCACAAATAATCATACAAAAATTATACAAAATGATTGGCATATGTAAGGTCAGCATTAGTTCTCAGACCAAGTGAACCCACGCATACCATTTTTCCATCATACAGATTTGACTGTATTTGACTCTTTTAGAGTGATTTTCTCACCACTATGGCTGCTTCTGCTCATTCCTAAGGTAGTAAAGTGTTAATTCTGGCTGAACCAGGGAAATTCATTAAAAAAACAAACAAACAAACAAATTATCTAAAGTAGATCACCACAAACAAATGAAAAGCCTTCTGGGAGCTTACTTCCATGTCACAAGTTGTAGAGCTTTCTTCCAAGTCACAAGTTATAGAGATGTGGTAATTCTTTCTAGTGAAAGTTTCAGTTATAAAATATGCAATAACCTTGTATGTGAATACTGCAATAATTATTATACCCATAGGTACTGAACTGAACGGAAAAATTGAGATACTGGTACATTAAAAAAAAAAATTATTTCCCATTGTATTGCGTAACTGAAAAATGTTAAAAATATTTTTAACTACATGACTTGATTTGCACATGTACCAGTGTGCTCCTACTTGCATCACAGTGTTTTTGATGCTGGTGTCAGGACTGCCAGACGTACCCGACCCAGAAGTATCAGAAGGCGCTGTTTACTTTCCCGGCGGTCACAGTGAAGATCCAAGATGGCGGCGCCCATGCTGAACACATGGCTGCAGCGTCGCTGTATGATGATGTCATCTCTGGTGCCGGGATCTCATCATAAAAGGGCACCCAAAACACTGTGACGGCGCCCAAGAATAGGATTTGCTGCCATTAATCCTGGGTTCCTGTTTGTGTTTCCTGTATCCTGATTCCTGCTCCTGCCTTGGTTTTGACCCCCTGCCTGGACTCTTGTTATTTGATCCTGATCTGCCTGCCTTTGAACTCTTGCCTGGACTTTGACCTTGACTCTGCTTAACCCTTTGGATACTGCGACCTTGCTCCCTCTAGAGGGCTTCCTCCTTGATCCAGACTACCTCCCTGGAGGGAGCTCCCGGCTCCCTGACAGCTGGACACTCTGGAATGTCAGCATCAAGTTCTGCACATGCAATTGTGTTGAAATTCTTTAATCAAATGCTTAATTGTATAATTAATAATATTTTTTTGCATTATGTTAGTAAATGAGCACTTTTGTGCTACTATCTATTCTGTTTAAATAAATATGCATTTAATTGGATGGAAAATGTCATTCTGTGCTGGTCCAGTCCTTAGAAATGTTGGAATCAGTAGAGCCCCTTACTGCCTATGAATAAATACAGCAAGATATAAAATGCGTAAGGCAATAACTCATGGGGTTTACTTTTAACATATTTAAATAAATAAACTTAGTTATTTATAGTAGGACATAGGGGAAATAGCTAAATATATTTTAAGTTTGCCTTCAAAATGTGAAATAACAGAACAAAAAACAATCTCCGACTGAAATGTTCTTTCCTAACAATGAAAGTAATTAGCAAATGACCATTAATTCATTGTACTACACAAGAGAGTTCATATTTACATTTCTTTCAGGAGTCCTAACATCCTGGATTCCACCAAACCACATTCTGTGTCTTCAGCTATGTGTTATGAGAACAGGAATAAAGGGCTTTCAGGAAAGAACTGTTTAAGAAAGGAACAGCTAATGTGTGAACTGAAATGGTCACCAATAACTATTTCCCTCTATGACAATGGAGACCATTTAACACAACAGTGCTAGATGCACACATAGTGAAAGGACAGGGATACACTAGACATGCATGTATTTGTTATATATGAATTCATCCTCTATGCTAAAAATAGAGTGTTTTCTACTATTTTAAAGCATTATTTTGTACTATTGTGGATTTAAAAATAAATCAAAATACACCACAGGCAAAAGTGCAAGTCTCCATGCACAGGGCTTTCTTATGAAACAGAATAGATGTACTAAAATCACAACAAATTCGTAGTTTATTTGTACACAGCTGATTGCTTTCCTGCCAGAAGGGTTTTCTGTTTTAGATGACTGGGAGGCTTGAGTACCACTAGTGACTAGCTGATGGCATTTTACCACCGCCTGCTTGAAACTGGTGTTAGTCATTGAACCCCACAGGACGATTATTTGAAGTCTATAAAATGTGTGCTTTAAAAGCTGTTGAAATTTACTACTAAACAGTTTCCCTTGGATATTTTTGCAGTCCAAGAATATTTTTGAACAGGAAAACTTTTGCAGTAGAACTTTTGACAACACTTTTTGGATGCTTATTGGGTTTTATAATGTGAATGAAATGATTGTGAGGGAAGGGAAATAAGCAATTGTCATCCATAATGTGCCCAAAATAGTTGTAGGAGGAAAGTGGTTCATTATGGTTACAGTTTATGCTCATACAGGAAAATGTATTTTACTTCCTATGGCCCAAAATTAATGGAATAAAATAATTTGGTAATCTCTGTGTATTACCAGTTGTAGTGAAGCTCCGGCATTGTATGGCAACTTTATTGAGTCGGAATGTTTCTTTCCATGTCAGTTGGAGGAACACCTGTTTAATTTTGCTGTGGTAGATTTAAGTTACAGGTCACCACCAGTTTTGTGGACTGATTTCTTGTGTTCCTTCCTAAATGTTCAGATACATCTGAGGCATAATTTACTTAGCCGTCACACAAAAGTGTGCCCCTTAGTCCTCATTCAAAGTGTAGTTCTGTGCAGAGCACACCACAAGGCAACCCTTCAATATAATCTGCAATAGGGCATGTGCACCTTAATAAGCATGTTCGAATGATGTTCTCCTCTTGAAGACAGCTCTTTAGAAGGCAGACAGCACTGTATTTCATGGGGAAGGGGGGAGCAGGTCTCTGCATTCATTTTTGGAGTGTAGAGACCTGCAGCATTTCTTCTACATGCAAGTCAGGGTACAAAGTGCAAAAATACCTGGTAGATTGTGCCTGTTTTTTGCAATATGCACCCTGTCTTGCACATAGTAAATTACCCCCATTATGTGTTACTTGAATTTTATTTAAGTGACTTCAACCAACATGCAATCATTACAGAACAATTTGAATATAATTCTCTTGATTTTATATAATAAATAATAAATGAAACAAAAATAAAATATATATATAATATTTCAAATAATTGGCTTTCAATATACTTCACTTGATTTTACAAAACATTCTAAAGAGATGAGGTTTACACAATCAATATAATGCCGGGATGATCTAAAGCCTTATTCTTCCATCCAATTATTTGGCTATTTTAAGCTACCAGTACAATTTAATGGAAAATTGTTTTATCCAAAGGCTTTTACTTGTTCAAACCTGTAAGCGCTGGCTACTACCCATGACACTCACAGCAGGAACTTGGTGGGCAGCAGGCAACAGTGAAAGAAATTAAGCTGCAACCCAGGAGAAGCTTTGTTGGGGAACATGTTTGTTGAAATAGCTGTGTATGATGCATACAGAATCCTTTCAGGATAGAAGCCTAACTATTCATCCATAAGAGAGCGCTGGGTAAATAATCTGCTAAATTCATGTGATATGCTTAAATGTAATTAAATGGTGTGGAGTCAACAGGGATAGAATCTTCATGAAACACAAAACTGTATTTGCTGGTAGGGATGCATCGAATCCACTATTTTTGATTCGGCTGAACCCCCGAATCCTTTGAAAAAGGTTCAGCCGAATACCAAACCGAACCTGAACCCTAATTTGCATTTTTTACTTCCTTGTTTTATGACAAAAAGTCATGCTATTTCATGCAATTGGTTTACGGGCGCCATCTTCTGCCGCCCCATCCTCTTCCTTGTCCCGACGGTTTCCGATCAAACTTTGTGAACTTTGGGGGCATGTGCAGTAGTACCAACCAGCAAATGCGTCCTACTGTGCATGCGCTGCAAACACTGTTGGGACAACAAAGAAGACGTGAGACAGAAGATGGCACCCGTAAACCTTCCAGAAGGGGGCCTGCGATTTGGGGTAATTTACACGTTAGGGGCAATAGCCCAGGGGGGGGAGACAAGCCGAGGGGATTGCCAGTTTGGGACTGATGGGGAGAGGCAGTTATGCAACCACAGTATTATGGAGTTGTATGTAAAACAGGCCCTTTGTGTTCTTTGTTTTTTGTATGTGATTATATAAATTGTAAAGGCATATATAAACTAATTCACATTACTGCTTTAAATGAAACGTCAGTGTAATGTGCAGTGAGTATTTTCATACAAATTTGATGCAAATGTCATACCTATCTGTGAAGTAATATGCAAATACCTCCAATGTTAGTTTCCTTCTAATTTGTAGGCTTTTACTTTGTTAAAAATAAACATTTTTTATTTTATCCAACGTAACCTCAAAACCCATAGCAAGCCTTTAGACTGGTGCTTTTATTTTTCTTATAGTGTTGTTGTTGGCTATAGCAACATTGCACTGAGCCTATTACCTAACGATACATAAATTGCTTTCTGACCCTGTGAATACTGCTTCTTTAAAATAGTTTCAGTTTTAAAATTCTGGGCCATTTCCAGCAACAAAAATGTACTAATACAATGTTCAAAATAGGGATTGTGCCTTTGATATTAGAAATATTTGCCAGCTAGAAATTGTATATACTTGTCAGGATTCAATTCTGGTTAATATGCAAGTGTGTCTGTTTGTGTTTTGAAGAGCACTGGTCTATAATATTATAAATATATGTGGCAGCATTGATTACCACTGTGTACAGGGTATGATGCACAGTGTATTTTAAAGGAGAATGCTGACCTGGGCCATAACCTATATCTTGGTGCTATAAGGTCCCGTGGAAAGTCAGCATTTAGTGGGCTGATGGGGGCTATTTGGGCCTATATGTGGGCTGATTGGGCCTTTGTGTACCTGAATGCCAGGGTCTATTTTAATTCTGTGATATATACATGTGACATCACAGGATATACCAACCAGGAAGTGACTCAGACCACTGGAAGCTGCTAATGTAGAAAGATTCAAGCTGTCTGGAATCACAGTGCTGCAGGTTGTGTGGCTATGGGGATGTCTCTTATTGTGATTCTGTTCACCAGATGCTGATTGCTTTTAGCACATCATAACAATTTGCATTCATAAAGGGTCCTTCTCCCAGGGTGGATAACAAATAACATCTGCTCTGTCAGACTCACCATTCACTTCAGACAGAGCAGATATGTAGAAACAGCAATTTAACTCTTCTGTAACCCTCCTTTACAGTATTCCACTCTAATAAATATAAATATGGAGTGAAATTGTGTTAATTTTTTCTACCAAAGTAACACACACTCTGAATAGCCATACCAAATTGTATCATTTTAATTTAAAGTGTGTTCACCTCAGGTTGATTATTTCTGTAAAAAAAAAAAAACACTTTTAAATGTTAATAATTCACTTCCTTCCAAAAAAAACAGGTCGTTCTAGCTGCCTCACTAAGATCCAGTAAAACACTAAAACAGATTCATAGTGCCAGTGCCGTACTGTCTCTACTCTGGACTGTGCACTTACGATGCCTTTGTGAGATACTGGCTTTTTTAGTTGGGTAAGTGAAAACCCACAATGCATTTTTTATCATGTTTGCTAGGGTTTATCAAACAGAGGCCAGGCAAAGTTCACTCTTACAGTCACACATAGCTGTTTCAGTTAAATTGCTTGCCTTAGCCCACAGTGTCTACACTAAGGGCTAGGCCAGATGGGGAGATTCGGGGGAAATTTGCCGTCTGGCCTTAGCCTAAGGGTTAGTCCACACCAGGTGATTCTGGGAGATTAATCAAGGCAACTTTAGGCGATTTCGGAAAGCGCACGGCCACGTGTGAATTACCACAGGCGACTTTTCATTTCACCATTCTTATTTTTCCAATTTTCTAATTCTCTTACGGATTTTAGCATTACGGTTTTTTAACTCACCTCTAATGTTGGTCATATTATTAGTGAATCCTTTTTAATCACTGACATCAAGTATATTAGTAGCATTGCACTTTATGTGGTTCACACAGATCAGATTTTAATAAATTTTTCACCTTTTAATTAATTGGATTTTTCCTACTTATTAATTATTCTTATTAATTATTCTTATTGATTTAGAATTATCAGAAATTTACTTTCCAATTGATGAATTTATGAATTTTGATTTAATTATTTATTGCACTGCACTTTAGAAGTAGAACTAACATATTTCTCTAAATAAGGTTCTTTTAACCCATACTTGATTGAAATATTTGGTTACAAGTGGGGTTCTATTGTTTTCATTTTTCTTTATCCTCACAATTGTCTGACAAGTGTCAGACCTCAACTTGCAACCTATTTAAAGGATTTTTTTATATATCTCTTTATAGTAGAGAATCACCTTTTCATTTTAGAACTAAGTAGTAGTAATCATCAACATTATGCATGCATCCAGTCTGCTTGTACTCCATAGACAGGACAGACATAGACAGGAAACACCAAAACATTTGCATATTATGACTGTGTCTGTGTGTATATGTATAGAGTAAACCAGGCCAGCTCATTTGTGTTGATGTTATAAACACAGTAGAAGGTGTCAGGAGGATCATTCATTCCTAGCTGGTGATCTACATGGGTTTGTGCTGATTTCAATAAAATATGTTGGTGTATTTGTTGAGCTCATGATTGTTTTGGGGCAGATATATTATCATTAACCAGAATGATTAATAGGCCACTTGACTTATTCAATCATTTAGGGTTAGTCCATACCAGGCGATTCTGGAAGATTAGTCGACTGGTGACTAATTGCCTCTTGTTTTAGTTGACTAATCTCCCTGAATTGCTTACCCCTGAAGCGCACCGCCGCGTGTGAATTACCACAGTCGACTTTTCCAGCGGAAGACAGGGGTAAGCGATTCAAGGAGATTAGATGCCCAAAAGAAGAGGCAATTAGTCACCAGGCAGATCTGCTCAACTGAAGCTTTTTTTGTTCCTAGTTTGTACATAAGAAAGATTTCACAGTATGAGTTCCATTCTCTGTAATTCGGTTGATTTTTTGTCAATTTGAATAAATTAACATTAATGTTGGAAACATATATAACATTGTTGCCAGAAGGTTGTGGAAAGTAGCTATTATTACCATTATGCTAGTATATACAAGCCACTTAAGAAGTGGTCATGCTGGTGCACTTTGTCTGTCACTTGATTCTGCCAACCCTCCTCTTACATTTCCAACAGAGCAGCACAAGGGGCTCTCTGTTCAGCACATAACCTATTGCCTGAGGCTTGTCACTAGACACAAGTTAGACACAAAATTAGTAAAAACCAGACATTTTCAGCTTAATGTTTGCTGATTTCTCTAGAAGACAGACACGTTTTTCTTGTGAGCTTCCAGTTTGCTACCCTATTTCTTCTGCCTCACACAAGGAACTTAATTTAACTCATGGCAGGGTTCCCCCTGGTTCTGTGCCTTTTTCACCATCTGTTCTTTTGTTGTTATATGTCAATATCAAAGAAAATGCTTTTTGAATGGATATTTCATTTTCAACCCTATAGCTTCTTTAATAACACACAGAAACATTGATATTATTAAAAAGAAGAAATGTTATGAAAAAAATGGGTGTTCTCAGACTCAGGACTTGTGCTGTTTATGTGGCTATTTTATCACTTGACTAAAGCAAAGGGTAAATTCTTAATCTACCACACAAGATGTCTTTTGCAAATGCTCCAGAACAGTATTAACAAAGCCCAGAGTATGTGTAAACGCACAGACTTCTATAGTCTGGCAGTAGGTGCCACAACCCACCAGTGAATTTGAAGAATTAAATCACGCATGCACATTTATAGAAATGCTTGCTTTTGTGGGATTGTTTACTAACAGGGGCAATAAGTAATTCTCTGGCCTTTAATATGAGCACTATACATCTGGCATAAGAACTTTTATGCACACAAACAACAAAAAGAAACACTGGACCCAGTGTGTAGGCAAGGGAAAATGCTAAAATACTGTTTTAGCTCCTCATGTGTGCTCATTTTTGCATGAAATCTGCAAGTCCAGCCAATGCACACACTGACCTAAGAATTGGATTTCAACAAGGCCTCCACTGAGAACTCCGTTTAGGGCCCTGTTTTTGCTCATGAAATGAGTACACATATTGGTTTATCGTCAATTAAGTCATAATGTCAAAAGTATCATGGGCAGCAAATACTGTTCATATCCTGAATCTCACCCTTTTTGACTTTCAAGCAGGACTTTCAGGAGTGTCCAGGAGAGCAAATGGCCATGATCCACAATTCTCACAAAATTGGCCAGCCCCACAGTTTAGAAACTACTGCTCTTAATGCATGAACTGGAAGAAATTTCAAGAGGTACTGTTCTCTCGTATGTTACAACAACCCAGAAGTATTTATCATGGTCATTTTGATTTTTAAAGAAAAAAATTCTATACTGAATTACAGTATGAGTGTCCCAAACACGATAATTACATTTCTCTAAAAGATAAGTGCTAGTGGTTGTGGCTTTGAACACAAATATTTTAAACCTTGCTTTTATACTATACAGCAGGTCATAACATTTGCAACATTTCTTACATTTTACAGGAAAAAAACTTGTTTTTCCCAGTAATTTAAAATAGTCAAAGGTCAAGCAAAGCTCTTGGTTTTTTTAAATGTGCCTTTAAGCATATGGGGGTTGTTTAACATGTTCTCAACACAAGCTTAATGTAAAAGACTTGCCATAGAGCAGACCCCAATGACAACAAGGACACATTGTATGTGTACCTGTATTGTAATAACTATAGAGAATAACTTATAAACTTCTCCTCGTAGCCTTCAAAGCCCTTCATTCCTTTACACCTAACTACATCTCATCTCTTGTTTCTCTATATGTTCCTGGCCGAAACCTCCGCTCCTCTCAGACTAACCGCTTGGTTGTACCCCCCACTTCTACTGCTGTTTCCCGTGTCAAACCCTTCTCTCTTGCAGCTCCTTATATTTGGAATGCCATTCCTGCATCTCTCCGGAGAGAATCCTCCCTCAATGTTTTTAAAACAAAACTCAGAGATTACCTCTGGGAGCACCTGGATAACACCTGAACTGGCACTTGTTTCACCCACTGTAAAAAGCACTTTATTACCCCTCCAAATTGTGTCTTTATGTTACCCTCCCATTTAGACTGTAAGCCCCAAGGGGTAGGGCCCCCCATCATCTTGTCTCAACAATGTGTAATTATATTTTATATTTATGCAAACTGTATTTATAATAATGCACTTATTGTTACTGATTAATGCAGTGATCCCTTGTTTGTACTACTAAATTATTGTTACTGTACAGTGCTTTGCCCTCAAGGAGCGCTATATAAATAAAAATATACATACATACATACAAATGGTAGCAAGGACAGCCATTAGGAAAGCTAATTTGTTGTGTTTTATTCTTTTTCATATGTTTTGAAAGTGTGTTACTGAACTAACCACACTGTCACCATCCTGCCACCTGGTGGAAAGACAGATCAACTGCATAGTACAATGTTTAAAGGGAAACTGTCATGGGAAAACAGGTTTTTTTTTTTTTTTTAAACGCATCAGTTAATAGTGCTGCTCCAGTAAACTTCTGCACCGATCCTGTCATGGGGAAAAAAATTTTTTTCGAAATGCTTCAGTTAATAGTGCTGTTCCAGAAGAATTCTTCACTGAAATCCATTTCTCAAAAGAGCAAACAGATTTTTTTATATTCAGTTTTGAAATCTGACATAGGGCAAGACATTTTGTCAATTTCCTAGCTGCCCCTGGTCATGTGACTTGTGCCAGCACTTTAGGAGGGAACTGCTTTCTGGCAGGCTGTTGTTTTTCCTTCTCAATGTAACTGAATAATACGCAGTGGGACATGGATTTTACTATTGAGTGCTGTTCTTAGATCTACCAGGCAGCTGTTATCTTGTATTAGGGAGCTGCTATCTGGTTACCTTGCCATTGTTTTGGATGATAACATTTATTTTCTACTTTGCGAAATCAGTAGCATAACTAGAAGTTACTTGGCCCATAAAATCAACTTACCGTTATTATCTTAGTTTCTTTTTACTGGAATATGTGAACCAAAACTGAATTGTGTATTATAGGATGAATACTTGCTAGCTCTCCCAAGCTATATGCTTTTAATACAAGAGAAAATGGTGGTGACCCATGCTGCTGCTGCTGGCTGGCGTTGCTTCCTGTTGCATATCCAAAAAATACCCCAAAGTAATTATTCTTTAAGGATTGGTTTTGTCCTATTAAAGGTATAGCATTTTGGATTTCTTGTGTACATATGTATAATAAAGGGCACTCTCAAATAAAAAGTTCATATGTGCAGAAAGGCCTCGGATGAGGCCGAAACTTTAAGCTGTAAGCTCTGCAATAAAAACATTTTTATTTAAGTAATAAGACTTGTTAGTGTGTATCTTCTTGGATTTCTTTTGTCATTTCCATCATTATGTATTATGTTTTTATTTCAAGCCACCTGCTGGTTATTTTCTGACCACCAAGTAGTCAAGGAAATTGTCAGGAGAAAGAAAGAGGACTGCTCTGATTTCTTCTGCTTAGGAAAGATGTTAATTTTTTTTTCCTAAGCATAATGACATGGGAGCAGCCTCTTTCTTTCTCCTGACAACTTCCTTGACTACTTGGTGGTCAGACTGGTTGGAATATGACTAGCAGGTGGCGGTGTTGTAACAAAATTCATTTATATTAACAGTACATGTATCTGTTAATATCCTGGAATAGAAAAAAAATAAATAATTGATGTACATGGCAAAAGTGATTAGAATAACACCCTCGTCAATTTTACATTAACTTATTTTAAAGGTTTACTTATCCTAATATTCATAGGATAACACTACCTGCTCCCGCACTGAACAGCCAAACTGGTCTGGTCTGCAGATTGCTACATACTTGTAACAAATAGTCAGTGGGAGTGAGTGTATTGTAGCCTTTAGGTGTGGATGGCCCTAAAGCGCCTGTTGGAATGCACAGGGCTACATTCGTTACAGGAACAAGAAGATCAAGCACTTTGAAGCTGCTCGTAGAATGTTGTCTTTTTAAGAAAAATAACCTAAAAAAAAACTTTGTTCCCTTTTCACATAGGGCCAAAATTGTCCCTCCGAGATACTACTTATGTTGTCAATATGTTTCGGCCAAATTAATTTAACTGTATGACAGTTAATGAGAAAGCATTATCATCATCTGTGTGTCATGGGAGAGCATAAAGATAATCTCTGCAGAATCTGTTAACTGAATTTCTAACACAGGCAGATCTTCCCAAATTAATGGAGGAACATATTTCTATGCTAAATGAACCTATCACATCAAAGGAAATTATCTCTACGCTTAAAAATATGCCAAATTGCATTTACTCCCATATACTCACCCCTTACTTGGTTAAAGTATTTAATACATTTCTTATGGGCACACCGATTCTGCATACATTTTTGAGTTCCTATCTTACTCTTATACCTAAAGAAGATAAGGATCGTAGCCAATTCTCTAACTACAGGCCAATCACATTATTGAATTCAGATCTAATTATTTTCTAAAATTTTAACTAACCGGTTAGCACCTATACTCCCACACACAAGGCGTACAATTGATCTGGTGGAGATATTGAATAGAGGGTCAACCCCGGTGGTCCTCCTAAGTCTAGACGCTAAAAAAGCTTTCGATCGCTTTAGCTGGCCTTATCTATTCTCTCTGTTAAATTTACTGGACCATATTTAGAAGCACTAAAAGGTTTATATGGTCACCCTACAACTCAATTGAAACTACCAGGCCAATCATCTAAATACATACAACGGGACCAGACAAGGGTGCCCATTATCTCCTTTATTATATGCTCTTAGCATAGAACCATTGGTGGCCTGACATCTCAGGAGTTATGGTAGGCTCCTCTGCATATAAAATCTCACTCTTCACAGATGATGTTCTGCTAACAATAACTAAACCATTAATTTCCCTTCCAAACTTACACAAAGTATTGGATAGGTATAGCAAAATTTCTAATTATAAGATAAACCTTAGCAAAACTGAGGCACTTCCTGTTCATATCCCACAGACACAGCTACAACAACTCCAACATTCTTTCCGATATAAATGGCAGACGGATTCAATATCATACTTAGGGATCAAAAATTTACCCCAGCTTATTCTAGCTTATATAAGTGTAATTATGTCCCTGAAAGTGTCACTGAAAGTTTGGACACTTTGGGAACTGCTATTTAAAGCTGCATAGAGGATAAATGTAACAAGTTGCAGGTTTCTTTTTTTTATTATTTTATTTAACTATATTTTATTTTACATTACTGCATTAGCTTAGGTTGCATTTAAGTATTGTGCTCTTAAAAGTACAGATCGGCTGAATGACAGGGCAGAATATATTATACAATAATGTGTGAATATACTGAAATCAGCTTTGATATTCTCTGTACCAATATTTTTGAACATTCTCTATAACATGTTGTTTTCTATTATATCAACCTAAAATGTGGCATGTATACTGTTTTAACAACCTACATTTTTTTCAATAAAAATATGTTGTAAAAAAAAAAAAAAAGATAATCTCTGTTACCTTAAATTCTAAAACTTTTACCAGGTCAAAGCAAAGACAACAATGCCAAAATTACATTCAGTTTATGATCAGTGCTGGTTTTAGAGTAGGACAGAGAAGGTTTGAGTCCCAGTATCAATAATGTCCCTTGTGGGGGAACAAGTAAAATTACCATAGACCAGATTTACTGTTAGAATTGTAGAAGACAGTGCACTATTTCTTAAAGGACCAGTAACATCAAAAATTAAATTGTTTTAAAGTAATACAAATATAATGCAGTGTTGCCCTGCACTGGTAAAACTGTTGTGTTTGCTTCAGAAGCACTACTATTGTTTATATAAATAATCTGTTGTGTAGCCATGGGGGCAGCCATTCAAAGAAAAAAGGCTAAAGGTACACAGTAGATAAGCTCTGTAGAACATAATGTTATCTCTTATCCATTACTGATCCTGTGCCATATAGCCGCTTTTCAATTTCCGCCATTGCTGCTTAGCAGCTTGTTTATATTGAATTATAGTAGTATTTCTGAAGCAAACAGGTCAGTTTTAACAATGTAGGGCAACACTACATGATATTTTCTTTACTTTAAAACACTTTAATTTTTTTGTGTTACTGTTCCTTTAAAAGACTTGAAAAAGAAGAATTAATAGAATTAACCTCTTTTAAAAATTAAAATTATTTTTGCAGAAGCCTCATTTGAGTTTTGTGAATAAAAAGGGTCAACATAATTAAGTATAGACTTAAAACCATGCAGGTAACAAAAAACAGTGTATCACCTGCATTATTTTAAGGCTATACTGTATAAACATTATTTGCTCTTGTTTATTAAATATCTGCTACAGTAGCAAGGCTCTTACACACATTGTTTCTTCCTGCGGTGGATCTCTCCTGAGTTCCAATTAGGGTTGCCACCTGGCCGGTATTTTACCGGCCTGGCCGGTATTTTTGATGGTTGCTCCCAATGTTATTAATAGGGAAAAAGGCTAAATATATAGGAAGGCCGGTATTTTTTTCCAGAAAAGGTGGCAACCCTAGTTCCAATGCAGGGAAATGCAAGAGGAAACATGGCCCATACTTGCGGATTGCTCTGTACTAATTTAGGTGCATGCCATGGTTAAACACAGGTGAAATACATCTAGTTGGAAAGCAGGAGAACTCCAGTACAGGGTGAGACACCCAAGTATAAGAGCCTTACAATGATAGATCCTCTCTAATAAATCATATTGTGTATCTGACACAGAATCTTTACAATTTCCTCAATTAATTGCCAGTTCCAGGCACTGCCTTTTTACAACATTGGCTATATCTTTATAGCTGCTGCTTTCCTAGATTGAATAGTTTGAATCTATAGCACATTGAATGAGATTCATGTTTGTCACGGTCGGCACCATACACCAGAAAAAATACCAAGCACCCTGGTCTCGGCTAGTGCGTCACCAGTAGTGTTTTGGCTTCGGTAGTAGCTCTCAGCTACTCAGATGCCACCTGGACTTAAACGAGAGATACAGGGCAAGAGTTCTGGCCAGCAATGGGGCATGACTGTATTGCAAAATCTTTAAGGCCAACGGTCACGGTACTAACAGGAGTAGGCAGATTCATAGTCAAACAGGCTGGGTCGAGGCAGGCAAAAGGTCAAACCGGGTAGTCAATCAGAAGGAATGAGACAGAATCGGAGACCAATAACAGGCAGGAGTCAAACCGGGAAGTCAATCAGGAGGGTTCAGCAGAATCAAAGTCGGTTTCAGGCAAGGGTCAGGTTTCAGAGATCAGAGTAGTCAAATAGCCAGGCAGAGTCAAACACAGAAGATCAGGAACAAACTAGAAGCACAGGAAAAGGCACCAGGAATAAACCTATCACGGGAATAAACCTATCATACGTCAGCGCTCCTTTAAAAAGTGGAAGTGCGCACGGTGTGCTCACTAGGAAGGAGCCGACAAGGAGGATTGGCATGGCGGGCGTCCCCGCCGCACTACCACTAGACCACCATGGTGAGTTCTCTTCACACTGATACAGGATGAATTCCCTAAAATATGTTTCTACAGAAAAAGTACTTGCAACAAAAAAAATAGTACTTATCGCAAGATTTCACAAAGGTTGATGCAACATTAAAGTTGAAATAATCTGAAACTAATGGCCTCCTACACAAGCCAGCAGGGTGTATAAATAAATATATGCAGATAATGCAGTTTAGTGAGAGAGAGATTTAAGGCAGGATGGGATGCGGTATAATTAAACACTTTATGGCTTCAAAGTTATTTGTAAATGTAATTGCAATTAAAAGCAATGTCATGCTGTTTATATTATCTGCACTCATGGCTAGAGTTGCCAAAATTGTAGAGTAAAATTACTGGCCAGCAGGGGGCAGCAACAAAAGGGTTGGTCTGTGACATTGGAGAGCACGGGATGATGACGTCACAGGCATTGAAGACTTGAGGGAAGGAGAAAAGGGAACAGGAAAGATAAGTTTGGGGCGGGTTCTGGGTGGATACAAGGGTTTAGGCTGCAGATTAAGGGTGGGCCAGGGGCTGAACTACAGGGACCACCATATATTCATACCAACCTTGGCAGGTGTTTTACCAGCAGGGATCTGATTACCGAAACAATGCTTATGAAGCAACTAATAAAAAGCCCTGTACGAGAACTGACTTCTGCTACTTTGTTTCAAGAGTCAGAACAAGAGGACAGAAAAAGATTTTAAAATTCTTTCAGTTGCAATAGCATTTACAAATAACTTTTAAAAAACCGACTCCTTTAAGTTATATGGCAACTTAAAATTAATGACCAACTGTTGGTTCAAATGTTAAATTAGACCGGACAGAATTTGGTGTGTAAGGCTAGTAGGGATGCAAATGTTAAATTAATTTTAGTTTTGTGCTGTTACTTTAGGACAAAGCTTTAAGAATAAAGTCATCCGTCCCTTAATGCAGAACTTGTCTACAGACTCCAGTTCATTTCTGAAGTACAGTATGAGTGAAACACCTTTACAGGATATTGAGCCAATGAAGGTGAGCCAAAGGAAGCTGAGTACCATGGTAAATGACTGATCCCCACAAAAAGGGTACAAAAAGAGTAAGGCAAACAAGGCGCTGGTCAAGTGATAAGCCCTTCAAATTGTGTGCTGTTAGGGTACTGCCTTCTCCCTGGCTTCCACCTACTATAATTTGAAAACACCAGCGCTTTGACACTCGTGGCTCTTCGATTTTCCTCGGGAGGTGTAAGGACCGCGGGCTTGGTGGGGAATGCGGACCAAGGAGGAAACAACAGTCCAACAACACGGTACAGGCAGGGATCAAGAGTAAATCGTAGTCAAGAGTCCAGGCAAGAAAGTCAGTTCAGGCAGTAGTGGTTCAGAGTCCAAGAGCAAGGCAGGGTCAAACACGGAGGATCACGACAAGGTTCAAAGTCCAAGAGCAAGGCAGGGTCAAACACAGAAATCCACAGAAAGATCAGCAACAGCACACCCAGGAACCACGAAGGGATAACCTATAATCGGGCACCAGTCTAGCGTCCAGAGTCTCCTTAAATAGGCCCTAATTGGTGCCAAAATGGACGCAGGCGTGATGGCGTCACGACGCACGCGCGCCGACTTTGACGCGCGCCGACTTTGACGCACGCTGGCAGGGATTAACAGGTACCCTTACAGGAGGAAACTTCAGGCAACTTCGGCAATCAAAGTGCCACAAGTGCATTGCCACAGGCCATTTTTCATTTTAGCAGGCAGAAGGCAGTGTAGCCCCCGAAGAAGAGGCAATTAGTTGCCAGGTGACTAAATCTCCCCAAATCTGCCCGTGTGCCCCTGCCCTTAAGTAATACACATGTAGAAATGGATTGGCCATGTAAATTGCCCTATAAATGGATGAGTCCCAGGGGATGTTTGCTCAATCCACTGGACATACAAAACCAGCTAACAGTAGGCCATAAAGATTACAAGAAAACTTATAATTATCACCTGCTTTTAAAAAAAACTAGACGATTTTTTGTCTGTGGTGATGTGGTTAGCAGCAGCTTTGCATTTTGGAGAGTCATTGAGCTTGCTGGAAGCCTCAAAACCCACCCAACCCTACCCTAGTTCCTACCCGATTATGGGCTAAAGGCCTGAAGCTTAGGCAATGTGGGGTGTTCCATCCGCCATCGACCGGCCGTGCTGAGAGCCACTTCTGGAAGGCCCCTTAAGTGCTGTTGGGGAGCTGTGACAAGCCCGAGCCATAAATGTGGAGAACTAGCTATGGTGTTTATACAAATGGCCTGTAGGTGTCACTGTGCACAAGAGTAAAACTGTGTGACTTTTACATTGTGATTAAAGGTACTGCTATACTTGGAAGAGATCTCTTTGCTGCATTAAACCTACAATTAATTGATGGTCTCATTACTACAACACCACTGCCTGTCACACAGCCAGCATCTAAAATTTCACCACAAAGCAACACGTCACTGGGTTGTGCAAAGAACTTTGTACACAAAGTTAAAGGGGTTGTTCACCTTTGAGTTAACTTTTAGTATAATGTAGAGAGTGATATTCTGAGACAATTTGCAATTGGTTTTCATTTTGTATTGTTTGTAGTTTTATAATTATTTAGCTTTTTATTCAGCAGCTTTCTAATTTGCAGTGTCAGCAATTTGTTTTCTTGGGTACAAATTACCCTAGCAACCCTGCATTGATTTGAATAAGAGACTGGACTATGAATAGGAGAGGGACTGAATGGAATGATAAGTAATAAAAAGTAGCAATAACAATACATTTGTAGCCTTACAGAGCATTTGTTTTTAGATGGTGTCAGTGACCCCCATTTGAAAGCTGGAAAGAAACAGAAGAAAATTGCAAATCATTAAAAAACTATGAAAAATAAATAATGAAGACCAATTGAAAAGTTTCTTAGAATTGGCCCTTCTACAATATACTAAAAGTTTACTTGAAGGTGAACCACCCCTTTAAGTTGAGACCAGATGTAAAACCAGTACGCCAGAAATTGAGGCGATTGTCCTACTCTATAAGGGAGACTGTCTCACAGGAACTAAAGAAACTGGTAGAGCTAGATGTGAGTGAAAAATCTGAATCCTCTTAATGGGTTTCACCAATTTTTGTAACAATGAAGAAAACTGGAGGTATCCGATTGTGTGTTGATCTCCGTGAACCTAATAAAGCAGTTGTTATTGATAATCATCCCTTGCCACACATTGAGGAAATATTTTGATGCAGTTCTCACACAGATCCATGCTGATCATGCATAGAAAACTGTTGCATTTGCATCCAGAACACTTACAGAGGCAGATTGTAATTATTCAACTGTTGAAGCTCTAGCATGTGTTTGGGCAACAGAAAAATGGAGAAGATACCTATGGGGTAGAGCAGGGGTCCCAAACCGTTTTTGGTCCGGTGCAGCAGCAACATTTTTTGCAAGGGTTGGGGGGTCGGGAGGGGGGTTGGAGGGGTCAGTGTCCAATTCGGGCATGCCGGATTACTTTTGGCTGCCCAGTTCAGGACCCAGTTCTGAGCCATGGACCAGCGGTAGTGGACCCTTGGGGTCAGGCCCGGACTGGCAATCTGTGGGTTAGGGCAAATGCCAGAGGGGCTGCTATAAGGTCCCATAGAAAGTCAGTGTTTAGTGGGCTGGTGGGGGCTGCTTGGACCTCTATGTGGGCTGATGGGCCTCTTGTGTACCTGAAATGCCAGGGCCTATTTTGATTCTCAGTCCAGTCCTGCTTGGGGTAGAGCATTTACCTTATGCATGGATCATAGCCCTTTAACTACACTGCTTATAACAAAGGAAGAGCTGGAATGCGTATAGCTAGATGTCAGCAAGCCTATTGAATTTTAATTGCAAGATGCAATACAAACCAGGTTTGAAACATGTTACTGCTGCTTGTTTGTCATGTTTACCTTTACCTGTAGCTTCTGATACACTGATACAGACATCAAACTTCCACAAAATACTGTTCCTACAAAAGCATCTACTACAGACATTGTCAAACGTCAACAAGCCAAATGCAAGACTTTTACTGACAGGAAACGTTGTGCAAGAGAAGTGCACTTTACTGTCACCCTCTCCTCCCTTCCCTTTCTAGAAGCCCATCAGCAGTCTATCAACAGAACTATGGGTAGCTAACTAGATAGCAGCTACCTCTGTTGAAGGATTTGCTTGCATTACTAAAACAGTGCCCCACGTGAGTAAATGTCCTAGCACTTTTGCAGGGGGGGGGGCAAATAAAAAAAAAACCTACTGTTGCTGGTAGATCCCTTACAATAGGGTCCCAACCACCGGGCCTTGGCCCAGAACCAGACACAGGCAGTCCTGAACTAGCCTGCAATTAACAAGGTATGCCAAATTGGACGTCGGCACATCAAATTGGACACCGGTATGCCCAAATTGGACGCCGATACAACT